>CM043118.1:8230005-8667505 GCA_023701765.1 Hylyphantes graminicola | reverse complement strand
GAGAAACCACGATCATGGGCGGAGCTATTAAACGTGCGGAACAATCAGATGAAGACAAAATAAAACGGCTGAAATTTTCTCTTCACCTGATTGCTCCTCGCGTTGTATATCTCCGCCCATGGTCGTGGCTTCTTACCCCCCCCCCCCCCTCCCTTTTTTCCTTTCCCGACCCCCTTTGTGCAAGGAAGCTATGAGTTTAACTATAGTGATTTCTAAAACCATGATCTAAATAAGATCGACCAAATGTCTTAAAATAAAAAAAGAAACAGTTGCATATGTTTCATGAAATAGGGTATATGTTAATGGTTTTTTTTTACTACATAATTGAGATTTTGACTTGCAATAATACTATTGTGCAAGGTTAAACTGGTATTTATAAGGGTAATTACGTTGACGTCGTTAAGTTCATATTGAGGACAATTTCCGTTTTATTAGAGTGTGCACTATGCGCGAATTTTGGATTTATAAGTTAATAATAAGTAAGGGGTTATAATTATTATGGACAGGAACAATAACATAGGCTTGTTATCCTATACCAAATTTAATGATAAGTATACTTAGATCGATTTTCTTTATATATTTTTAATCTGTGTGAAGATCAGTTAGTTATTGTGTTAATTCTTTCGAAATCGAAATCGGAATTTGTGTTTCTCCCTCCTAGTTTTGCTTGAATCAGACTTGCACCAGCATCAAAAGCCTAGTGAGTGGCAAATGCCCACTCGAAGAATTTCAATCAACCTGTTCCGGACATGGAGTGAGTATGCATTTGCTTTAATAAATGGAATGCATTGGTAAATGAAAGAAATCGCTGAAAATATATCAAATACTAGGTATAATTGATGACATTTAGTCCAGGCAACGAAGGCTGAAAAAAGGGTCTAGAGGGAAAGTTTTGGAACACAATTTTTGACATCATAACTTTGTTTAGACTAGTTAGGAGGTAAACATATCAAAAGTCCCCGCCCCTAGCCCCTGTGTGTTTACCCCTCAAGTGTTTTAATATCTTGTATAGTGTTCGAGATATCCGCTCTTGAAAGTCAGTAATTTTGGAGAAAACACTTCTCCCCCCTCATTTTTCCTCTTTTTTGACCGGATAACTCTTCAATAATGCACCGAAACACTAAATTTTGGCCCTAGAGTGGTAGAGAATTTAATTCTTTTCAATAATATATCTTATTTTACGATTTTATCTATTTTTCTTCACATTTTAAAGCGGTTTCAGTGTTGAGTGAAGATGGTACTGGCAGTCCCATAGAGCTAATGCATAAGTTTTGAAATCGCAACTTTTGGAAAACAATTGTTTTTCCATGTTATTCCATTTTCACAAGGTATTATAATCATCAAAACATCAATTTAACACAAAATTGAAAAGAAAATAATATCTGGTTATTTAAATATTAATTAATGAAGTTTTAAAATAGTGGCGCCATCTGCTGTATATGTTTGACATTTTAACATTTCAAAAATATATATTATTATAAATATTAAATTACTAGATAATATTTTCGTTTCAAATTTGCTCCATTTCGATGTTATGTTGATTCCCGTACCTGGGCAAAAAGGGCTAACATGGCAAAGCAATACATCTGTGGAAGTTGTTATTCGAAAACTGATGCATTAGCTCTATCGGACTGACAACCCCTCTTATGTACACTTATTCTACACTGAACGTCTAAATAACACTGATACTCATTTTGTAGGCTCGTTGTTACTTTAATATTTTATCTATTTTATTTCATTCGTCAAACCCTAGTGGGAAAACTGTCAGATGCTATTCCTGTTCTTTATCTTCGGAGTCAATTTGAGGGACCTCATTGATGCTGTTCCAATGGTAAGTTTGGCATGCTCTAGGACCTTTGAGGCTTGCTATTTTTGCTGCTACACTTGAGCTGGCACAGTCTTTCTAGCATCATCCGAACATAATTTTCAGAACATCGTCAGGTGCTGCTGCCAACTCACTGTGCACTGGGACCAGCATAAGAGCTATCGACTCAAGAAGTCGCAGTCGGTTGATATCCTTTTCACTGAAGACCCCAAGATAAGCGTCAAACAAGATGATTTTCTGTCGAACAATTTAAACAAAATAGTCTCATCAACATACTTAAGGTGTAGCTTGAGGACAATTGGATGTAGGACCCTTCGAGCAGAAAGTGACGTGGACGTTCTGATAGTGGATACGGCATACGGCTGTGATAATGTCGGAAACAACACAGATACTTATTTAGGAGGCACGTTGTTATACTTTAATATTTTGTGTCGACCTCACAGTTCTCTTGATGGCTACAGCTGATGTGCAAAACGACATCGGTTTCATAAAGCCTGGACGTGGGAAGACAAAAGATTTTTTTAATCTCATCCCAAAAGTTACAGCAACTGGATTTCGGACGTGCTATTTTTGCAAACACAATAGCTGGATGCGACACTACATCTTTCACATTTCGAAAAAGCAGGATCGCATTTGCGAAGTTGTGTACGAAGTCGTCAGAGGTTCAGAAAGCAGCAGTGGTCTTTTCATACCCTTCCATAACCACCTATCAGGTACAAAAGGCAGGCAATATCTGCATCTTGAGGTGTTATGGGGCTCCAACGAAAGGGGCCTTCCCCAACGCCACAGGTATAATTCATTCTTGAAATCCGAAGCCACCATCAAGCCTGATATATCGTCTTCTTCCCACCGAGGAAGCAGTAAAACAGTATTTCCTCCGAATATTACGCCAAGATGAGCTGTGGCTGGGAAATGACCTGCCTCCTACTTGTGTATGATTGGAAGATTGAGAATAACTGCCTGATGGTCAAAGTGCACAGTGAATTAGCAGCAGCACCTGACGATATTCTGAAAATATTTTTCTGCAGATACATGAAAGTCTGTGCTAGCTCAAACTGTAGCTATAAAAAATCAAGTCTCAAATGTTCCTCAGAATGCCATAATTCCCAGGGGACTAGCCTCAAAAGGGTCTCTCAAGTTGACTCCGAAGATGAAGAAGAGCAGGGGGATCATCTGACCGTTTTCCCACCGGGTTTCGAGGAATGGAATGAAATAGATAAAATATTAAAATAACAATGTGCCTACAAAATGAGTATCAGTGTTATTTAGACATTCAGTATAGAACAAGTGTACATAAGGGTTGTCAGTCCGATAGAGCTAATGCATCAGTTTTGGAATAACAACTTCCACAGATGTATTGCTTTGCCATGTTAGCCCTTTTTGCCAAGGTACGGGAATCAACATAACATCGAAATGAAACAAATTTGAAACGAAAATATTATCTAGTTATTTAATTATATATTTTTGAAATGTTAAAATGTCGAACATATACAGCAGATGGCGCCACTACTTTAAAACTTTATTAATTAATAATTAAATAACCGGATGTTATTTTCTTTTCAATTTTGTTTTAAATTGATGTTATGATGATTCTAATACCTTGTGAAAATTGAATAACATGGCAAAGCAATTGTTTCCCAAAAGTTGCGATTTCAAAACTTATGCATTAGCTCTATGGGATTGTCAGTACCCTCATCACTCAACACTGAAACCGCTTTAAAATGTGAAGGAAAATAGATAAAATCGTAAAATAAAATATATTATTGAAAAGAATTAAATTTTCTACCACTCTAGTGCCAAAATTTAGTGTTTCGTTGCATTATTGAAGAGTTATCCGGTCAACAAAGAGGAAAAATGAGGGGGGAGAAGTGTTTTCTCCAAAATTACTGACTTTCAAGAGCGGATATCTCGAAAACTATACAAGGTATTAAACCACTTGAGGGGTGCAGCTTGTAGCAAATTTAATCAGCTTTCATTTTGTGTATTACAATTCTATAGCTAGAACTTATAGTTTTCGAGATATAAGCGAAAAACCGAAAAATGGGACATTCAACCCCCCCTCCCCCCCCTTTAGCACAGGGGCTAGGGGCGGGGACTTTTGATATGTTTACCTCCTAACTAGTCTAAACAAAGTTATAAAGTCAAAATTTGTGTTCCAAAACTTTCCCTCTAGAACTCTTCGTTGCCTGGACTAATTAGTAATCGTGCAAAAACAAGCCAAGGTTAATATTAAGTTCTAGAAAATCACACAATTTCTAATAAGGTGTTACAAATAATATTATGCTATTTATGATTCATGGTAATAAAATGATAATGCAAATAAATTTTGTAAATTGTATGATGTTTAAGAGGATTTATCAGCCAACTTTATTTTGATTCTGACTCGCCAGGTGGCGTTACAAATTTTCGCCAAATGATACGTCTGGCGATTTAAAAAAGGGGATACGTTTCTCTTTCTGGGGAGTGGAGCACGGCACGATTTCTCAATCACAAGATAAAGATTATTCGATTGTAATCAGGTTTAGACTAACGAAAACTGGTTCCGGTACTCTTTTGCGAGCCCGGACGATGTTCTGGAGGAAAAAAAATTGTGTTGTTTGGTTATTTCTCTTTCATTTAATTTTTTTTTATTTGTTTAATAAATTATATTTATTTTGTAAATATTACGATCTTTCAGGAAACGATTTCTTTTCTGGTTTGCTCGTACTAATACATTATATTTCTATTTATAATTACCGAGATTTGATACCGCTATGAACTGCTCTAAAGTCCTCCCTGTAAACTTCGGAATACTAGTTTAGCCTCGGCACATAAACAATATTGTTCGTAAGGGGTCATAGAAGTCTTAAAAATGTGCAAAGAAGGTGATCTTTAATGTAATTTTTTAACTACTCAACATATAAGTATATTTTTTATTTGTAATTTTATAAAATTTATTTATTATATAACAAATTTTAAAATTTATGAAACTTCAGCCAAAACTAAAATAAATGATAACAAACATAAAACTATTTGAACACATTGGGATTAGGCTTGCGTGCCAAATTTTGAGGTCAAAATTGAAGAAATGAGCAAGAAAATGACTTTATATTGTACAAATATGTACAAACAAAGACTTGTACCTAAATTCTGAGCTCAATTTTAATTAGAATTTATGTTAAGAGCTTTTTTCTAAAAAAAATAATAAAAATTTAAGAAAAAAGCTCTGAAAAAAATTACTTATTAAAATTGAGTTTAGAAATTAGGTATAAGTCTTTGTTTGTACATATTTGTACAATATAAAATCATTTTCTTTGTCATTTCTTCAATTTTGACCTCAAAATTTCGCGCGCAAGCCTAATCCCAATGTGTTCCAATAGTCTTATGTTTGTTATCATTTATTTTAGTTTTGGCTGAAGTTTCATAAATTTTAAAATTTGTTATATAATAAGTAAATCTTATAGAATTGCATATAAAAAAATTATACTTTTATATTGAGTAGTTAAAAATTGCATGAAAGATCAAACTATGCTTTGTAGTTTGTAGTACCTTCTTTGCACATTTTTAAGACTATGACCCCTTAAATCTAGTTCCGTACTTTTAATTGTTGGCGTAGCAATCTTTATGTTTGTTAAAACTAATGGCATACTAATGCAAAAGTAGAAACCCCAATGTATAATGAATCTGTCGTATTAGCAGTTTTAAAGGCAATAATAAGGTCAGCAAGATACAAACAAACGTGGGTTTATGGTCTTCAACACATGTGCAGGAACCTTTTGTATTGCTAGTGGCAGTTTGTCAATTTGTTCATTCGGTTGCTCTTGTAAATTAGACACTGGTCTCTTTATTACAAGCCTTACTCCCGCCACTAATCTGTACATTCGTTCTGAAAGAAGCTTTCTACATTGCACTTCTTTGAAGCCAGGAAATCTTGACGTGTTTTTTGCAAATTTTCAAGGTCTCTAAAATAGCGTCGGACTGCGTGATTGGCACATTAAACTTTCAGTACTCTGCCACCAAATGACACATGTTCTTGAATGTTGCTCGAGAAGTTCTTAAAGAATTAAAAAGCCTACATGTGCAGTTACTTAAGCACTAGAATGAAATTCCCGTCGAAACGCAAGGGTATTATAATAACATTAACTGCCACCTATAACCACTTCCGCACAAGATTTATAACTTCAGAACAAATATAGACTAACCCAGCATTCAGTTACAATTTGAATCTTCAACTCTAAAAATTGGCCACTGTAATTACATTCTTTCTTCCGCAAATTAAATGAATAATCTTTATAGTTTGCTAAATTTATTTGCAGTTTGAAGAATAATTATGTAAAATTGAACGAGTCACATCCTGTAGCACACTTTCCGTGATCTTTGGAAATGCTTTGAAAATCTCACCTTAAATTACACGAGATTCTTGTAATTAAATAACCATCAATAACTATAATATTTGAAAAAACCTGATATATCCAGAACATTTGGCAATGATAAATATGAAATAACTCCAAATTGCACTGATAATTAAAGGAATTTAATTGTAAATTAATACCAATTAGCTCTTTAAGCAAAAAAAAGTAACACTGTGAACCACTTTCTTAGTAAACAAATATAATAAACATTAAAAAAAAATCACATTGTGGTATATTTTTTATAACGCCATTCCAAATCGATTTACAAAGAAAAAATTAATAATCTTTAACATTTCAAATAAGGTTTTTCGTGATATTGCTGATGTGGCAACAGTAATTTAAATGACTAAAAATTAAATTCCAATGCTACTTTAATGGGTCGTTCGTCGACATGACAAGATGACAGATGTCCGTATGGACGTACAAACAGAAGAACAAAAAGTATGAAGGTAGGTCCCTGCTGTCCTATCTTTCGATGACAAAAATGATTCTTAAGATCTGATGGATAGAACAGATTTCGACACCGAAGTAAGGACAGACAGACGGGACACTTTGGGAAGACTACCATGTCAATACCTTCTTTTCTATTAAAAAATGTTTCGAATTAAAAAAAAGATTATAAAATATTCTAAAAATAACGTCAGGGCTTCATCCTCATTGACTATACTTCCCAGGACCCCTCCCTAAACATTTTTAAATAAACGTTTATATTTCTCCCTTCAATAAACCTACAGACTACGACCGTCATTTTAGAAATGGTAAACCAAAGGTCACCAAGTGATTCGATTGAATAACTCGTCAAATATTCAGCCAAATGTAACAAAAACTAAGATTTAGGGTTTATGAGGATTCTTAATATTTCTAAATTATAAAATTGGGTGCTGCCATTGGAAATTTTAAAGTTAATAGCATTTTTAATATGAAGACGGCTCCTTATGCCATTTTTTTGTCCTGCAATTAACTCATGATGTTATATAAACACAATGTCAAAAAGGTTCTATAGGATGACTAACGTTCGAAATAATCACTAGTGGGAACTTTTTCCACAGCTGTACATATCAAAATAGCTAAAAGTATCCAAGCACCAATAGCCCTCGTGTAGCTCTAGTGCGACGATAATTTAAACCAAATCTAATCTAAAAGTATCCAACCTTTACTACAACTAAAGTAGTCAAGTTTAAAAGTCGCGCGAAATTGTTTGACTGGATTTATAATGAGCTCCGCCCACTTTTCCATGTGGTTTAGGTTTACAGTTTAAACGATTTAGATATTGGCGTTTTTTTCCTTCTACGATTTGGCGACATTTTTTTTCTTGTGTGTCATCAAATTTTAAAATCATAGATTCTTGTTTGTTATGAACGTTTTTGTCATAAAAAGTACTTGAAATGTAAAAGCATCATTTAAATTCTGTATTAACATACAAAGATAATGCATGAGTGAATTATTTAAATTAATAATAAATCTTTTTAATCAATTAAGCCAAGTTGTCCTACAGATGTCGCGACGATTCTCAAAATGAAGCTTTTAAAAAAAATTAATAATTAAAAAACTGATTGATATTGTTCCTTCAAATCTTTTTTAAATTGTCTTTCATCCCTATTTTCGTATCTGGTGCAAACAGATCATACGTTTAAAAAATACTTTTCAAGAAACTGTGATTTGAAAAATAAAGCATTACGTGTATAGGACTGACAGTCCCTCTTAAAATAACCTATACAGGTACTGATCTAGGATAATGCACACCGTAAGCAGTACGAATTTTACATGCTCCTTCAAACAGATAATTTTGTATTATGATTAACTTATGAACGGTGCCTGCTGGTAATATAATCATACTTTTTTTTATATGAGCTTTCTAATAGAACAGTGATAAGACTAATGACAATAAGGAATGTCTAATCTAAGCCAAGCTCAAAACAATACGGAGATAAAAGTAGTTAAATGTGCAATAATTTCGAAATACCAACATGATTTAGCCTCTGAAACACTCTCAGGGACGGAAATTTTGACGTCATAGTTCCGAGTGACGTTGCTCTGAAGATGGAGATAACCTGTCTCGAAACCTGTTCGGAACCGCTCGTTCACGGCTAACCACATTTTTGGGGTTCCGAATACGCTCCGAACTAGTTTCTCGATCTTCGGCACTCGGAACAGTTACGTCAAAAACTCCGTCTACTCTCATCTTTGGAAGAGCTTCTCAGGCCCTGTTATTGAAGTTGGCCGTGCTTAAGGACACGTTTTGCTCATTCCCCCTTAACCCTTTATAAGGCCATTTTTTTCTAGTAATGTTATACGTTAAAGTATTTCTGGGATTGAGATTGATTTATATAAAAAGAAATTCATTTAGCTCATTACCTAAAATTAATTTTGATTATTAAGACCATTTTATTTCGGTGGGAAGTATGTTTCCTATCGCCCGCTGGGAGCTATTCAAAAGTATCGCCAGAAGAATCCTGCATTAGTAATTTTTTTTGTGTGTTTTCTGAAGTTACCAGGAGATGGCAGCACTAATAAAAATTAATTAAGTTGCTGGGAAGTATACTTCCCACAGCCTCATAAAGGGTTAATATGCAAAATTAACTCGAGGACTGAATTTCAGGTTTGCACCAACCTCAACACGTTTGCGAAAAGAAGGGGGACGGGGAGGGACGGACTGCAGCATCACGGACGAGGAAAGGAATGGGGGACGACTACTACGAACTCGAGAGGGAAGACTCGGTCAACTCGAGGGAAGACTCGGTGTCAGGTAGTATGGGGCTACGCTATTGTTCTCAGAAAAAAAGTTTTTTAAATGAGAGTTTTGGGATAGGGTAGATTTAAGAATTTTAAACGAGAACTGAAAGCTAAACAGAAAAAACTTTTTTGAATTTTAAATTATAAAAGTTCAAATCTTAACTGAACCAACTAAACCGAAAACAGTTTCGGCATCAACTAAACCGAAGTTTAGCATTGTTTAAGCCACAAAACAGTTGGTATATTTGAGGGGATATTCTGCTCTGCTTTGAATGACAATTATAAAGGAAACTAATAGCAGCAGCATTGCGCTGCGCTTACGCGAGCATTTGCATTTTGATTATATGCGTAAATGCCGTAAAGTATAACTGCATGCTTATGCATTGCAGCAATTGACTAAGCGTTCATTGTGGACAACAAGTACAACAGAGAGACGGACTTTCTTGATCCCGCCTGCAACGGGTCGTCATTGTGGACTAAACTACAACTAGCAGAGAGGACGACTGCTTCTTGCACACAACGCCTTACGACGGGTGTTTATAGTAAGCTAAAATAGTTTCCTAGAAGCCACGACCTTGGGCGGAGACTAAAAACGCGCGCAAGCAGCAAACGCGCGACAAGATGAAGAGAAAATTTTTAGCGGGTTTTTTGTGTTTTATATATGATTGCTCCATGCGTTTTATAGCTCCACTCATGGTCGTGGCTTCTGTGTAAGGGAACTATGAGTTTAACTAGAAATAGGCAAAGAAAGAGACTAGAAATAGGCAAAAGTACATTTTTTTTATTAAAGAATACCACAGACTATGATATAAAAGTAGACTAAACTTTGGAATTTTATTTTTAAGGTGAAAATGAGTTTCAGCTGAACCTTAAATTAGGTATAACAGTGCTAGCAGCATCAATTATTTTGGGATTGGGACTCTTGGTCATAGTTGTTCTGTTCATATTTTATAGGTATGTATGCAATTGAAGTCAAGGTACTTGATCAAAAATTATGATAACATTTTAATCATGCTATCTACAGTGGTGGTCAAAATTATAAGGACAACTTAAAATTGAACAGAAAATTTTTATTTCTGAATTAAATGAAAATGTATTTAAACATAAAATACTTCTTTATGCTATCAATCATTTAAGAACAATAAAAAAACTTAAACTAGAAAATTTTAGTTTATAAAAATAATAAACAAAAATTGCATTGTAAGGAAACTGGACAAAATTATAAGGTCATTTAAAATTTTCAAGTCCAAACAATTAATAATTAATAAGTTCACCCTTATTTTCAATTACTTTAATTAATCTTGACGTCATAGAGCTCGGTAGTTTCTTTAGGGTGCTCACATGGATATTTTTCCATGCCTTTTCAATTTATGACATCAGTTCTCGTTTGTTATGGTATTGAGTGCCATTTTTGTAAAATTCATACGCCAAAATACCCCACAAATTCTCGATTGGGTTCAAATCAGGACTTTTAGGTGGCCAATCAGTCAATAGTTTTACAGAATTAGCGTTAAACCATGATTTTGAAACTGCGGACACGTGTATGGATGCATTGTCCTGCTGGAATAAATAGTCACCACTGGTTATCAACGGTGCTTGTGGCAAAAGATTGTCACTCAGCATATCAACATAACTATTTGAGTTCATTTTCCCTTGAATAAATACTATTTCTGTAGTTCCAGAGGCTGCGTAACCTGCCCAGACCATTACCGAGCCGCCACTATAAGAACGCTTTGAAAAGATTTCTTTTTCTTTGCGAAGATCATACCAAAAATACTTAAAACCATCAGGTCCGTCTAGGTTAAACTTCTTTTCATCAGAAAAGACAACATCATCCCATTTGTCACCCATAGAAATGTACTTTTTTGCAAACTCCATCCTGAGTCTCTTTTGGGTTTTTGTAAGAGGGGGTTGTGACTTCAGTTTTCCGTATCGAACCTGTTTAGCATTTTGTAAAACACGGCGAACGGTTCGAGCACTGTAGTTCAAGTCCAGTTCACGCTTTATTTCCGTCGATGTTTGCTTTTTAGAGCAATCTCTACTTATAATTCGTCTTTTATCTCTCAAAGATACAAAAAATGGTTTACCTGGGTGTTTTCGTTTTCCATAATTTCCAGGATTTTTCAAAAAATTATATATTACAGTCTTTGATCTATTAAATTTCAATGCTATTTCGCGTCCAGTTAGTCCAGAATTTTTACAAGCGATTAATTTTCTTTTTTCAAACACTGAAAGCTTCGTACCTAGTGACATGGTTGAAGATAAGTGTAATGAAAATTTCAAACACTCTCAAAATCTTTATAACACGATGGAATGACGTGTACAAGCCGAAACTTTGCTAATTTTATGCTAATTTATGCATCAAACTTACAGAAATACAATTGTCCTTATAATTTTGTCCCAATTCGCTGTATGCTAAATTTTATAACGCATTTTAAAATTATGAATTTAATGTATAATTGTAAAGAATCTCATTTAAAATGCTTAATTTACTATTGGCTAGCAGACATAAAATTTGCATAATTCAACCGTGATTTGTCGAAAAGATCTAGCTGTTTTTCCATTGTCCTTATAATTATGACCACCACTGTAGTATTAAAGTGGTCTCCTACGTTAAAATACCCGTTTTGTTCAAAAGCTGCCAAAGAAATTTGCTGTAAAACTTGCTTGATTCATTCATGCTTGAAGAGTACAGAGGAAGAACCGCTTGATTTTTTAGGACTCTTCCCGAAATTGTGTCTGTTTGGCGGACATTGGTGACAGGAAACCGGTTTTTCTTCTTGGTTCTTCATTCGTGGTACAAACGTGTGACTCGTGTCCACTGATCTCTGGCGTTAATCAGGGTTGCCGCGAAAGAAAAACAAAGCGAGTAACCGGTTTCTTTACACCAGTTTAGGCGATTTCTCGCTATAATCGCCAAAGAGGACTATTCAGGAGAGCCTTCCACGAAATCAAGTGGTCTTTCCCCTGTACCCTTTGTTGTGTTTGGACTATCAATATCTCCCAAATAACGGGAGTAAGGAGCAGGCTTTTTGCCCCTGTGTCTCCTATAGAAAGTGTGAGGGAGAGCGCGGTTTTACAATGTCTATGTTTAACAGGATTGGCAAAGTACTAAATTAAAGGAAATGTAAATATATTTAATGGAATTAGGTTTTGAAAAATAATTTTTTTCGATTCAATTATACAGCAAAATGGTTCAAAATTGCAAACGAAATTTTTCATATACTATATATTTATTTTTCCTGTGTATTTTACTTATGAATTTGTCGGAAATGAACATCAACACTTTATAACGAAAGCTTTTTTTAAATAAAATATTAAAGTAGGTTTAGAAAATAAGTCGGTATATTATTTTTGAATTTCCCTGTATACTCTCCTTAATTTAAATCACTTTACTTTTTTAAATTTATAATATGTATGCGGATTAGAGCTGTTTAATGACCTTAGATTTATTACTTAAAAATACAAGAAATGAAATTTAAACAAAAGCTTAAAAAATGCACTTTTAACCCTTTCACTGCTGAAACGGCCCACGACGGCCGTCCTACTAAGGATTCGATAATGATATTCCTATCACATATTACGAGACAACAAAAATCCTTCGTAGTGAAAGGGTTGAAGTCCAATTAAAGACGAAAAAAGATTTAAATCCTGAACTATTTTTTTTTTACCTCTACAGGAATCTCAAGACAGCAAAAACATCAATAGCAAAGATATAAGTGCTTGAATTGTAATACATAGTTTGTCCTTGCCAAATATTTTTTTAATGTTTTATAATAAAATTGTACTTTATTGACGAGTTTTGTTTTAATTTACTTTTAATAATGATACAAACTAAACAAAATAACTAAATTGGAGGAAGCAATATCTGAACATAGCAAGGCTAATCCAAGGAAATAAACTGAATAAAAATTGGTTTACGTATATTTTAACTAAAATTTTTAATGGTAATTTCAATACAGTAAGATTTTTTAACGTGTTATGAATAATAAGCAAATACGACCTTTAAAATTAAATTTCATGTGTAATAATACAATATTTTATTGTAAAGTTAAAAAAAAACTATAATATGGTCAATTTGAACCCAACATGACTTCTAATTCTATAATACCTCATAACTTGGCTATCCAAATTATATACATGTTTGACCGCCATAAAGATGTTCAAAGTAAAAGTCTTTAAATAAATGAATTGTGTATACAAATTATAAAGAATTTTAAGTATTAATTAATATTTTTTATCATAAATTATCCTTACATATTTTACGTTAATAAGCTAACTATTACACCTGAATTAACCTAAATAACACTTATATGAAAATCGTCACTTAATTTCCCACATGTGCTATCTCATTGTTGTGCAAGGATCAGATTTACTGTACGGTAACGCTTGACGTGATTTTTTACGGATCTGGCAATAAATAATTTTTTTGTGGCAATGCTGACTTCGACTGATGATTCGAATTCTTTGACTTCACAACTATGACGTTTTCCGGCAAATCTATCTGACCGTTATTAGCTAATTTCGTTTGGGTTTTCGACCGGCCTTTGGTTCGATTTTGGAAAGGTTCGCCAAGGGTTACCGTTCAGTAAATTTCTACCGTTGTGCAAAGGGAGATAGCACATGTGGGAACTTAAGTGACGAAATGTTATTTGACTATGTGTTGATCTGCGTCTTTATTTGTGATGAAAGAAGTCCAACTTCTTCGGAGGCCCTGGCTACTATCTTCCATGGGATATCCATGGGCACGACAACAAATAATCCTAAACGATCAAATCAGAATAACACCATCGAGATAGAAAAACCGTGCGCTTGCCCACTATCTAGAGGAGAAACGTAATTGTGAAACCAGAGTGAAATTTGTGCCGAAGCATCACCTAAACATGGCGGCGATTGGCGTAGAAAAAAATCAGTACTAAAATTGCGGGTTTTTTAAGAATCGTGATTGTTGAGTTGATTCAAGTTGACAACTGCACATATTTCGAATTTCCTTTTGTGAGTATCAAAAATAACATTATTAAGTAACCGAAAATTTGCTTCGTTGTTTATTGATAATTTGAAATTATTGTTTTTATATTCATCGTTAAGCCTAAGCAATCATAAAATGTTCTTCAAAATTGAGTCTAACATTAAAATTAATTCACTGAATAGAAATAGAACTACCCAAAAAAATGATCCTGATTCATGAATCATAAAAGTACAATCCATGTCTACAAAAAAATTCAAAGAGCCACCAGCTTTAAGATAACAGGTTCTTTTTAAAAAAAAGCGCAATTTTTTAGTACTGTCATTTTCTACGTAACTGGTCACCATGTTTAGGTGTTCAAAGGATTTTGACACTCCGTTTTCCCTCTCGATAGTGTGCCATAGCGCACGGTTTTTCTATCTCTATGTATAGCACATGACTGAATACAAATAGCAAAGTAACATCAAATGTGTAAATTTTGCAAATATAGATGTGAGTATGCATGCAGGAATATCATTAAAAATGAATTTAAATAATTGTCTCAAGTCGTAAACACTTGGTGAAGAATTCTATGAAGGGGGAATGGAGTTTTATCACATTCAGATTGCCAATCATCGGAATTCAGATCAAAGGTCATTGCGCCCCCGAAACCTTGAGACTTGATCCAGTTCGCCTATGAAACAAAAGCAAACATTTGATTCTTGTATCTTACTGGTAAACTACAATAGCAAATATAGTGTAACGCGCTGAGAAGATGCGAAAAATATTACAATAACCCCTCGCAATATCGCACCTTGTCACATCGCGCATTCGGATATATCGCGCCTTGTATCATGTCTCCCAATTTTAATCAATTTTTTTTCAATAAGTATTTTTCTTAAAATCGACATGAGACACATGGTCAAGATTTTAAACATAAAAAAATTCCCAGGAAAACAGGTTTTACAAGAAAAATCAAAGCAGCTAAATGTAGATGGATTTTTGTAATAGAAAATGAGTGAAAATAGGAAAATTTTTACCTGTGCAATATTGTGTAGTGTTTATTATTGAGAAACTCCTTTTTAAATTTTTACTGATTTTGAAAAGAAGTCATTATTTAATATGATTTAGTTTTATATGTCCAATACAAACTGTGCTTTAATTAAAAAAAACTTTGTAGAGAGCATAAATACATCCAAAGTATAATATTTATCAAGTCGCTCGTTATATCGCGCATTCGGTTATGTCACGGTCATTTGCTTGTCCCCGATATAACGAGGGATTGTTGTATGTATTTTTACAGAAAGTTTTTACAGTGCTAATTGGGGGAATATGAATCCCAGTTTATTGGGAACTGGAAATTATATTCATTTACCTTGATATGCATGCTCTCTGTGTCTTCGTAAGAAATCCACTCATAACCGTGGTAAACGTAGGGCACTTTGCTCTCATTGTCAAATACTCGAGTGCCACCAGCTTTTAAAGTCTGGCAAACCTGTAACCAAAATATTTAAAGATTAAATAATTTTAACATAATGACTTTCAACAAAAAATGTCCTTCGAAAGCATCTCTTTATAAATTTAAATAAATATAAGCTAATCAAATTTGTATTTCAAAATTAAACTTCATTATAGATTAAATGATTTTTACTGATAACATTTACGTATATCTGAGTCTCTTCGATGTTAACAAAAAATCCCTTTTCTAAGTACAAAGGAAATATAATGTGAAACCTGTTGACTTTTTAATGAATTTATTCAAATGAAAGTTGATTAGGTCACAATACTGCACAGTTGGGACTAGTTTAGACTAGTTGGTTATTAGACTGAGGCCCAGTGGCTCAGTGGTAATGCATCGCATTGCCACGCCACAGGTACGGGGATCGAGTCCCAAATTTTGCTAGGTTGACTCATCCTTTCATCCCTGAAATGGGTCGATAAAATGAGGATCAAGGATGCTTGGAAACTAAACACTGGGGGTGCGACCTGAGGGTGACCACCTAACTGAGGTGAACACATACCTAGCAGCTAAAACCCTTGGTCATCAAGTAAACTGAAATAGGCACGGCTGGCCTTGGCCCACTATTGGTCTGTTCCGCCGAAGGATTTAGCTTTTAATTGTTACTAGTTTACTCGGGTTAATGACAAACAAAAGTTGAAATGCACAAGATTTTCGGTAAAAAATTTTTTCCCAAAATTTGTTGTGCCTATAGTCTGGGTTTACCTAGATCACGCCCTGCTGTAGGAGATGGCCATTCCACTTGTCCATTGCCAAGTTAACAAACACACAACACAATAGGCGCGTTTACATGAGCCATCGAATCCATGGAATGAAGAGCAAACTCCACAATTTTTCCCTCTTGGGGATTTTTGCTCAGGCAGAACCGGAATTGCAGGGTTCATTGGGAGGTTACGAAAACCTTCCAATAAAGGAGGGTTTGACGTTTCATTCCGTGGATAAACCCTCCAATTGGCGAAAAAGTTATCAAGCATGATTTCTAACCCAAATGATAGTCTGCGGCCGAATCCATTTAATGAAACATCAAACCCTTCTTCATTGGAGGGTTTGCAAAACCCCCCAATGAACTCTGCAATGCCAATTCTGCCTGGGAGAAAATCGCCAAAAGGGAAAAATTGCGGGGTTTGCTCTTCAATCCATGGATTCGATGGCTCATGTAAACGCGTCTTATGATCTCTATGGATACATCGGCCAACTGGCACCATCATTGCGGGATTGCACTAGATTTTTCGTAAAGGGGCAACCAAAATTTGTTGTGCCTATAGTCTGAGCTCAAAAGGCCCAGAGGTCCACCAAAGCTGAGATGGGCCGACTGCGTGGAAAGAGATTTATCAGTCTTAAAAGTCTCAAACTGGAAGACCACTGTCAGGCAGAGGCAGGCCTGGAAGAAATTGATTGAGAAGGACAGTGCCCACCCGTGGCTGGTCGTGCCATTGAAGAAGAAGAAGATAGTCTGAGTTTACCTAGAACAGGCCATGCTGACAGGAGTGGCCACAGGGCCGGATTTCTAAATAGGCTAAGTAGGCTGTTGCCTAGAGCGGCGAATTTTTGGGGAATCAAATTTTACTACCAATTAAAGCGGCATTGGGCATAATAAAATATAATAAAGATGCGAATATTTTTATGAAAGAAAATAAATAATTTACATTACTCAGTAAACCGTAAACGTATATATAGTACTAATATTTCGTAGCAAACATGGTAGAAAGAAAAATGGAAGAAAAGTTTTAAAAAATTGCCCATTTCGCTTTCGATTTAGTGTGTAACGGTACATAGATGATTCTAATATGTGT
Source organism: Hylyphantes graminicola (assembly GCA_023701765.1). NCBI lineage: Eukaryota > Metazoa > Arthropoda > Arachnida > Araneae > Linyphiidae > Hylyphantes > Hylyphantes graminicola. The sequence continues at coordinate 8,650,299 of CM043118.1, read as the reverse complement.
ATCGTGTATGTATTTTAAACAGCAAATACCGATACCACAATATTTCGCTGCTAACCATCAGCTACCTTTCCCCGAAATGGGAGAAAATTTTGACTTGGGCCTTGGCTGCAAATCATACAGCCTACAGGCGGCAAATCTTTAAATCCGGCCCTGAGTGGCCATTCCACTCGTCTATTACCAAGAACAATTCACACAACACAATATAAATTACTTGTGTAAAAGTGACGTCGCCGTTCATTCCAGAAGCCGGCGCGTTAATTCCATTGAAGAAGGGGCTGATGAGCTTGTACGAGTGGCCGTAGGTTGGGATCCCTACCATGATTTTCTTCTTGGGCATACCCTGCTTAAACCAGTAATTGGCAACCCAGGCCTACATTGAAAAAAACATGAAAAAGTTAACTCCTTATTTATTTTCAATATAAAATACTAGAATCATTAGTTTTAAAAAGTAAGCTAATAAAGGGTTGCCTTGCTAAACCATTTTTTAAAATTTAGTTTGGTCTGTAATTTAGCTGTTAAACATTTTCGAATCAAAATTGAAGAGGTTAGTTTAATAAGAACTTAGTGGAATTTTGAATGTCTTAGTGATGTTTTTGAAATGAACGACATTTTTGTGTCAATGAGCGTGTTATTTGATTCTTTAAAGATAACGAGTCTCCTCGTTTACATAAAGCTTAAGTAAAAAATATTTTACCTTAAGTGTCATTTTTTAACGTATCTAAGTGCAAGCGAAAAAATTTGAAGCTTAATTTCTCGTTTTCACTATTTTGTCCCGTTTTGTACACATAAATCTTTGATATTCCTTCAGTCTAAGTGCTGTGGAATGCTTTTAATTTTCTATATTTGCACAATAAATCAAATTAGTTGATGATATTCTTTGAGCATGATGTACATTGAGCTTGTATAAATGTCCATTGCATAAATGAGTAAATAAATTTCCAGAGTATATTTTTACTTTTAATTACCTAATATGAAATATGTATAAGGTAATGAAAGCAATGCTATGGAGTCGAAAAAAAAAAATGCAGACTAAGATTACTAAGTGTTGCCTTGCCGCCTCGGTGGCTGAATGGTTAGTGTACTAGCCTTTGGAGCTGCTGGGGTCGGGTTCGAATCCCGGTCAGGCATGGATGTTTGTGACAGTCAATAAATGTTGTTATTTGTCTATGTGTTATTCATTTCTTTGTGACTGTAAAATTTCTTTCTGTGTCTGTCCCATTTGACGAAAGCTTATAAGCGGTTCTTTGAACAAGCACACAAGCTGGAATATATATGTATCATACCATACCATACCATAATACTAAGTGTTTTCTACACATTTTTGAAGATGCCGATTTGAAAAAGTAGGTTTCGAGAGTTGGTCCGTCTGTCAGATTGTCTGTTATTCTGTCTATCTGAAACTACGCACATCTAACTAGCTAAATGTACTATTGAAATTACCTTATAGAGTATACCTTTAAATGTACCGATTTATTATTGAGTAGTAATTCTGAAGGTATAACGCACCCCTAGTTTTACCTTCAGTTACTTAATATGAAATATAAGGTTGAGTGGTAGTTGGAAGTCGCGCAGCGTTACACACCCTAGTTTTAAAAATTAACTATAAACTATCAGGTACACCACAAATTATCGAGTAAACAAGTAATATTAACTGAAGAAGAGTACAGGGGGGAAAGAACTTCACTGCATAGGAATCTGTCTGCATGCCGATCCGGCGGCGCAGTGGTTAAGGTATTGGCCTTTGGAGCTGCTGGGTCCGGGTTCGAATCCCGTTGAGGCATGGATGCTCGTGTTTGTCGAGTATATGCGGAGTACGTGCTCGTTAAATATGTTGGGTTCGAAAGTCCTGTGGGCGGTCATTGCGCAGTTTCAAACGGGTACAGGTCCCTGGAGAAAATTTCCCTCCCCTTCAGGGACATGTCTAAATTGTGGAGGTGGCGACAGATGGCAGCATCTGTCATTAGTGTTTGTGTGTGTCTTGTGTTGTCCTACTTGACGATGGTTTATAAGCGGGTCCTTGCGACCATGCACACAAGCCGGAAAATATATGTCTACCAAGAAATCTGCCTCCATCAAGATTGTTTGGCAACAATGGCGAGTCATCGCCTATACTGGGATGAGGAAACCGGTTACTCCCTTTTTTTCCTCTCGCTGCAACCCTGATTCACGCCAGAGATCAGTGGACTCGAGTCCCACGTATCTCGAAAGAAGAACAGAGAGGAAAAACGTTTTTCTGCCGCCAATCACAAAAGAATAAGTAAAGATTCCTACGCAATGAAGTTGTTTTTCCCCTGTTCTCTTCAACTTTTATAATTTTACCAAATAAAATAAAATGTAATAATACTTATAAAATTAAACATTAGGAAAAAAAAACATTGAAAAAAGTAACTTTTCTTTTTATCTCACCGTGTTAAGTGTAGCAAAATATCCACGCTGAACGGATCTTTTGAAAAGTGGACTGTTGCTGCCAGTAACAGGCGTGTACCAATGAAAGTCATGGAAATCATAGGTCATCAGATTTATAAAGTTCACATACCTGAAGAAAATAGAAAGTTTTTCAAAATCAAGAATATAGTACTAACACTGATATAAGTATATTAGAATTTACGGTTGCTGTTGTTTCTAAATTAATGGGTAACCAAGCCTGGAGTAGGGTAACTACCCGATTTTAAGGCGAAGTGGGCGGCTTCCGTTTTTTTAGCACCACAAGGGAGGAAGTCCGACTTTTGCTCGTCAGCATGACACATCCGATTTACAGGAAGGTCCCTTTCACACACATATCGAATGCCGAAAACCCTCTGAACTGAGAAGAATTTAAGGTAAAGTGTTATACAATAAAATCTTAATAAAAACTACGGATTATGCTGCTATTGTACGAAAGCAGCGCCATCTACAGCATTGGATACCTTAAGGTTGCGTGTTCTGTTCCCCATATTATCAAGTAACTTCTTAAATATTCTTTTCTTTTCTCGACTTTAGTAATTTTGTACAGTTGCTGATTGAAAGAAGCCGAAATATTTGCAATGCAGTGAAAAGAACAATACACTTTGTGCAAAAAGATTTTCCCTGGCCTCAAAGGGTAAATTAGAGAATTTAAAAGAGATTAACAGGGCAAGGTTATGCTTTGAGATCAAGAACTTCGGGAATAACAGAAAAAAAACATACTTTGCCATTTCTGTTATGTTATAAGAGGTTTGGACAATATTCACAGGCGCTGCAACAGCAACAGACAGAATGGCTTGATCTTTCCCCAGTACATGTGCATATGCTTTGGACAAGAAATAAAATTCCTGCAACAGAAATTTTGTTCTTGAAAAATCATTCTTTTACGGACACTCTGCATTATTAGACACTGCTCAAAACAGTTAGGGGAGCACATGTTTTAAAATCTTTCGCTCCCAATGATTCCATTGGGAATCATCAGCTTGTGATTTTTTTCTGACTAAGTTAAATTCGCCACTTAAGTATCGTTAGATACATTGTTAGATGGAAGAATAACGTATTTTGAAGAATTTAATATATATTTTTTATATTAATGAAAACATGAAAAATATGGTATAATAAATTTCACTTTAAAACAGTTTTAGAAAATAAATTGACCCTAAATTTTTCATGCTTGCATTTTTTAGATGTTTAAAAATATATTTCAGCTATTTTTAACAAAAAAAGTTTTGAAATAATTATTGTTATAATTTATTAAAAAGTTATTATTCCATTTCCCCCCTTTAAATTTAAGTATTAAAAACTTAAGATTTTTTTCTCCTGTTTTTTACTATTTCATTTCGAATGCATAGTGAACCTATTTAACAAATTTTAGATTTATAGGATAAAAATTAAAAAGTTGGGAGTGAAGTTAAAGTTGGAATTAAAAAGTGCTCCCCTAATTGTTTTGAGCAGTGTAGTATTTGCTATGGAAAAAGTAAAAATGCGGAAATTACTTCGGCTTTTAGACTACTATTTTCTTTGTTAATTAGATTACTGGTAGAAACGCAGTGGTAAATCAGCGCCATCTAATGTGGATGAATATATTGAATGCACGTGTGGTGAACCGCCACAAAATCAAAAAATTAACAGCAATAAAAGTTTTCTTTAAACATAATTTATAAAAGTAATACCATTAAATATTTTACGTTAATAATTAAAAACTTCTTAATTCGTTCTTTCGCAACACTTTTCCAAGTTGCTACCAATACCAAAATTAGTGATAATTTCGCTATTTCTACGTCTACAAATATGTGTCAAGACTTTGCAGATTTAAAGTAGGCATAACTCCTCTGAATACATCATTTTTACGGGATAATATTTGAAGAGGAAGAACCCCTTGAATGCACAGAAATCTTCCCGTCATCATATCAGCTTGACGGACGTTGGCGAAGAGGAAACCAGTTTTTCCCTTGCTTCTTCTCCCACGGTACAATCAGGGGACTCGCATCTAGCGTGAATCAGGGATGCACCGAAAGAAGAACCAGGTAAGAAGCCGGTTTCCTTACACCAGATTAGGCAATGACTCGCTATCGCATCGCCAGAGGATTAATGCAGACAGATTCCTATGCAATGAAGGGGTTTCTCCCATGTTCTCTTTATTTATGTAAAAAAAAGTACCTCTAGGAAAGATACAAAATTGTTCTTGTCTTCTGGATTGGCATTATTCCAAACAGGAAACTCCCAGTCCACATCCAGACCATCAAAATCGTACGCATGCAAGATAGCAAGAGTGGATGCAATAAATCTGGAAATAAAAATGTGTATTTAATTAATGTTTTAATTTAAAAGTAAACTTTTGTTGCTGTGTAAATAATTCAGATTTTATTTTTAACCCTCTAGTGCATACTGTTACCATATGGCAACAAGTAACATAATTCACTTTATCGCTTCAAAAATATCGATACCAAAGCAGCTGATTTGTATCATTCGTTATTTGTAAAAAATTATACCCTTTGCGCATGTTGTAACGACATACAAGAACATGAATACTCCAGGAACACTCGAACACAATAAAATACTCCAACGTTGTAGCGAAGATAGTTTTATTTAGAATATTAGAAATTCGTTTCATTAACGCTTTATTTATTTATCAAAAACACTTTAGAATTGTTAATCAATTAAACGGAGTTTTTTCATTTTCGATGACATCCCGTCCATTTCGGAAGTCACCTAAATTTATGTCTTTCTCGGTGATTGTCTAAAATAGTTCTTTTCTTACTCCCTGCTACGGGGCTGCTTCCGAGGTGGCCGGTAGAGGGCCAAGGACCAAGACGTTGACGCTACAATGTGCACTTGTCTGGAAAACTTTATAATGACGTACGGCATGTGCTATAAACTCTAGAGCCAAATTTGAAATCAGTATCTATCTGAAGAGTACACGGGAATAACCGATTGATAACCCGATTGGCGGCAGAAAACCGGTTTCTCTCTTTCTTCTTCGCTTGGTCCCAGCGTTGGGATAATCGCCTGAATCTTGGTAGCTGGGAACCACAGAGATAGTGACTAAAATGCACTCTTAAAACGAACGAGCGATTTGAACTCATTCTGAGTTATTATTCACTCCTCCAGTCTGGAAAACGCACTTCTCCGAGAGGAGTGGATCCTTTGTGTGTTAAACCTCCGACAGGATCACTCCAAACGAGTGATTTTAACTCAGTCTGAGTTAATATTCACTCGTTTCCAGTGTCGAAAATGCACTTTTCCAACTGGAGTGGATTTAACTCTTTTGTTTTAAGAGTGTATTAGCGTGGCATATCACGTGACCTACAACACTGACTTCATTGGGGCTCTTCTTGGAGCTCCTTGCGCGTCTTTTTCGTTAGCATTGGGGGTCACGCGATCTGCCACTCTATTACTTTAACTATGATATCTATGGTAGGAATTGGTTTCCTTACACAAGTTTAGGGATCACTCGCTATCATCGCCAAAGTGGCCTGATAAGGAAACTTCTCTGCAAAATCAATCGGTTTTTCCCGTGTACTCTTCATCTATTTTAGTATTAGCTGTAGAATGGTTTCAGGCAGACGGACCCATGTTTTTAAAAAAAATCACTTTTAGAATTCAAAAATTCCTAATTCAAAACGTGTAGAATACACACAAAAAGCTCCATTTCCGACTTTTTTTTCTCCATTTCCACCATCGCTATATACTTTCATTAAATTACATTTCATATTCGGTTAGTGAAAGTAAAAAAAGGTGGCCGTGGGTAGGCTAGTGGTTAGCGTCTTGGTCTCGGAAGTTCCCGCAAACGAGTCCCGATAGACCCACAGAGTATATGCGGGGTATGTGCTCGTTAAACCTGTGGGTCCGAAAGTTATGTGGGCAGTCATGGCGCAGTTTTCCAAGGGTACAGGTCCCTGGGGACTATTTCTCTTCCTTCAAGGACTTGTCTAAATCGCGGAGGTGGCGATAGAAGACAGAATCTGGCCCCATGTATGTGCGTGTTGTGTTGTGTCTGTCTTCCATGACGAACTTTTATAAGCGCACAAACCTGACCAAGCACACAACCCTGAAAATAAAATGTCTACCAACCAACCAATAAAAAAAAGGTAAACTTGTTTTTACTTACCTATGTCTATTAATAGTTGAATTATAGGCCTGGGAGAATCCATTGTTATTACCGCCACCTCCTATGGTAAGGAGAACTTTCAGCTTCGGATTCTTTTTCTTCATGCCAGTTGTTTCTCGATACAGCTGCTTTTTGGAGTCGTCTCCCAAGTTTATGACACCATCCTCAACAGTTGAGAAACCAACAATTATGTGGGTGCATAGCGTTGTGTTAAGCTTGCTCGGTGTGAGGTTGCCTTGGTCAACCCTATAGTAGCACACTCGTAGAAGCTCTGACTTACCTACGGAAATGAAAATCGTTAATTAAATTGTGTCAACATCTAAATAGCTAAAATCATGTTGGTTGTCCATGTCAACTATATACAGCAACGCACCCACAGAAGCTCAGAATTACCCAATTGTTGGTTGTAATTGTCAATCGTATAGTAGCACATCCCAGAAGCTGATAATTACCTACTGAAATTAAGATAGTTAATAATTAAACAAACCTGCCAACCTCGAAATATACAAAATCGTGTTGGTTGTAATTGTCAACCGTATACTAGCACATCCGCAGAAGCTGAGAATTACCTACTGAAATTAAGATAGTTAATAATTAAACAAACGAACCTGCCAACCTCGAAATATACAAAATCGTGTTGGTTGTAATTGTCAACCGTATACTAGCACATCCGCAGAAGCTGAGAATTACCTACTGAAATTAAGATAGTTAATAATTAAACAAACCTGCCAACCTCGAAATATACAAAATCGTGTTGGTTGTAATTGTCAACCGTATACTAGCACATCCGCAGAAGCTGAGAATTACCTACTGAAATTAAGATAGTTAATAATTAAACAAACCTGCCAACCTCGAAATATACAAAATCGTGTTGGTTGTAATTGTCAACCGTATACTAGCACATCCGCAGAAGCTGAGAATTACCTACTGAAATTAAGATAGTTAATAATTAAACAAACCTGCCAACCTGGAAATATACAAAATCGTGTTGGTTGTAATTGTCAACCGTATACTAGCACATCCGCAGAAGCTGAGAATTACCTACTGAAATTAAGATAGTTAATTATTAAACACTTGGGGGCAAAGCCCCCTGCTCGCTACCGCTCGCAAACCCCCGGGAATCGCTACTAAAATCCTATCTGTTTGCTCCGCAAACAAACATGCAAGACTAATATGAGGATACTGCCAATGCAGGAATGCTCACTAGCTGGCTAGTTTCCGTGGGACTGCTCCTTAGCATCAAGTAGCTTTAGCGCTAAGCAACGATCTCTACCAAAGCCACGGGGCGCAACCTGAAGCAGCCCCGGCACATAACAAGCACACCTCCACACTTTCAGCGTTTCTGACTTTTCTGATTTGCCGAATTCGCGTAAGTCACGCGCAGAGACATATAACACAGAGTGGACTGGGCATTGGCAAACCTAAAGTGTCCTAAACATCTAACTTACACAGTCACATGACTGTGTCGCGTTTTGCTCGCATCTATGGCGAGTTTACCATTTGGCGAGTTTTTCCACAACGACCTGAACACAGAGGCCGACAATCTAATGTTATGATAAAGAAGCTTGGAAAGGAGCAAGGATGAATCGCTAGTATTTTAAGATCCTCTGAAGATTATTTCTTTGATTTTGTGCGTCTATTTAAGATTACTTGAACAATTGAATGTGGACTCTTTATTAAAAATTAATTTAAAGGAACATTAGTAGGTTTATGTAGAGTGTTGCTGTAATATAAGTTGGTATTGACATGGTGAATATTTTCTGCCGTCTCTATAACTTTCGTTCTAACGGTCCGATTTTTTTAAAAAAAATCAAATATATATATATTTTTTTGAAATATTGCTTCTTCCTTTATTTAAAAAAAATCAAATATATATATATATATATTTTGAAATATTGCTTCTTCCTTTATTTCACCTGGAATACATCAACTTTCTAAAACACATCAACATATTCCAAATTCAACAAATGCTCTACTTTTTAAATATAAATAACTCAAAAACTATTGCAAAAACAGGTTTCGTTTTGACCAAATTGTAAAAAAAATATTTTACTTCTAAGCTGTCAATGTTCAGACCATTAATTTAATTGACTTGGCCCAAAATATTTATTATAATTAGAGTTCTAACAACGTTGATTTAATCATGAATATGATTCGTCAGTATAAAAGAGCTTTTAGAATAAATTCCCTCGATAGAAATTATAGTTTATGACGAACACACAATTACTAAAAGTATGCAGAACTAAATAAATTTTACCTGTGAAAGTGTGACTAATCCTTTTTTATAACCCTCTTTACAATTAGGAATTCCCAAGCATTTGGCATCTTGCATAAAACGTTACTGAATTAAGAGTACAACATTCACGATTGTTAACATGCTCAGAGATTAAAAGAATGTAATTAAATATTTGTTATTTAAGCCAAAAGAGAAAAATTCCAACAATGCTCAAAAAATCGTCTGCAAAAAAAAAAAATTCAAGCTGCCGTGATTGGTAGAAACCCACGTGACATGGATATTGATGGTAGTCTCCACTTCGGTTTGCTAGCTGATATTCAGGTCTTGCGACAATTTGGAATAGTTCGTAACGAAACGGTAGCGTTAAGTTGCCATATGTAGCAACCTTTCCCCTCGATTTATGATGTTTAGGACACAATGCTAATCTGCAAGGGATAGCGTTTTTTTAGAAAAAACTGGTTTTCCATTTTCCATCGGTTTTTCCCTAAAAAACTGGTTTTCGGTACCGTAGGGCCTCATACAAAAAAACCGGTTTTCAATCAAAACCGGGACCACCGGTTTTTTGAAAACCGGTTTTGGTTTTCCATCCCTAAGCTGCTTTACTATGAATGCGCAGTCCACTCTATGTTATGTCTCTGGTCACGCGGCTTTCAAGCGTCCGACAATTACAATTTTATATTATATGGAGAAACCTGCCAACCTCGAAATATACAAAATCCTGTCGGTTGTCAGTTTCAAAAGTAAAATAGCTTAATTGTAGAAGTCCTGAATAATTTATATGTAAAAGAAAATTATGGTTTATGTGTTTGCCAGCGAAGGGAAATTTCCACTAAAAATTTTATAATTCAATAAATAGAACATCATATTTTTTTAAAAAATAATTTATACATTAAAAATTGCAGAAAAGCAAGCTATTTAACGCTTTTACAATATTAGCATTTATTAAAAAAAGTTATATAATTAATTAACCCTATATCAGTGACTTTATTGTATTTGAAAAAAAAACCATTCATTTAACAATTTCAGTCCCAAAGACAATTTGGCATCAACATTTTAGACCTTTTTTTTCTGATCGTCTATAGCCCCCATTTATGATACGAAAAAGGACATCATTCGATTTTTCAAACTTTTTTTCTTTTTGAAAATATTTTTTGATTAATCCCAATAGATGTCAGCCCCATTATTTTTTAAAAGTTATGATCAGGAAAATGATGATGTCAAATGGAATCACAGGGAATGAAGGGGTTAAACAATTTAAAATGAAAGGCCCTCGCCAGATAAGACGGTGAAAAATGCCCCCATTCCAATCGGGCTAATTTTTTTTCTGAAAATACCTCATAGTATGGACAACTTCTCAGCCAAGTTTCAGCTCAAAAATATGACGCATTTTTGAGTAAAAAATTAAAGTTTTTTTCTTTTTAAATCAATTATTCCCTGAATATATTTGAAAAATACAAAAAACTGCTCATGAGTTTTTAGATATCATTGAGTAGTATTCTCAGAAAAATCCACACCTAAATCTGATCGAGCGATCATTGTTAAAAATGCGATTTTATTTTTTAAAAAAAATCATGCAAAAATCGCTTGGTACACTTTAGGTTTTCGTCTTTACATGTTCCTCCATTATCAATCTAATATACACTTTTTTTTTTCCAGATTTTTTAAAATATTGGATGATAGCTAAAAAAAATTCTTAAAGCCTGATTTTTTGTTCTAAAATCCATAGATTTAGAAATAGCATGCCCATCGATTGCGCAATCCCGTACAACGCAATGCAAACTGCGTGATGAATCCACATTTCGCCGTTTTCGCAATGCATCACGGGATACTGGTTCACAAAAAATGGTTTTGCCGAAGAGTTACATACAATAAAAACTGCATTTTTAATTTGCTTCTTTTATGAATATATACCTCATGATCATGACTTACAGAAATTATCAATACGCATCCAGCTATAAAATTATGCTAGCGAAACTTGTAAAAAGTTTTAATTAGTTAATATTGAATATATAGTTTTTATTAGTCGAATTATCTCATGGTGCCATCTGGGGGCGTATGGCATGCAATGTGCTAGGGCTTGCGAACTGCCTACGGGATACTGGTTCACAAATGGCTTCACCATTCCCCCAAGGGAAAATATATACTACTTTCTAAATCTATACTAAAAAATTTTAGTCCGAAAGAAATACTCCCAGATTGAATTTCCCCGCCTCTGTTAGGAGTGCCATCTGCCGAGTAAGTACTGCGAAAAGTCAGGTTTTAAGAATATTTTATTTTTTTAAAACTATCATCCAATATTTTCAAAAATCTGAAAAAATTATATATTATATATTCATGTTAGAGGAACATGTAGAGACAGAAACTTAAGGTGTACCAAACGATTTTGGTATGAAAAAAATGTTTTGGAAAATAAAATCACATTTTTAACAATGATCACTTGATCAGATTTATAAGCAGATTTTTATGAGAACACTACTCAATGATATCTAAAAACTCATGAGCAGTTTTTTGGATTTATCAAATATATTCAGGGAATAATCAATTTAAAAAGAAAAAAACTTTAATTTTTACTCAAAAATGCGTCATATTTTTGAGCTGAAACTTGGCTGAGAAGTTGTCCATACTATGAGGTATTTTCAGAAAAAAAATTAGCCCGATTGGAATGGGGGCATTTTTCACCGTCTTATCTGGCGAGGGCCTTTATTCTGGTTTAGTCTTGTAATCGTAAGTATGAGGAGATACTAACTACGTAGACACACTTTTAATAAATGAAAATCAATTGTCCCTTCATGCATTGCTTAGTAAGAAACCACAAATGAATTTTCTAGGGAATGTCCTTTAAAGAGATTTTTAATTCCTTGCACTCATGTTTCTTAGTAATATGTTGTAAAAAGAATAAAAAAAACCTAAAGTTATTCCACTCAACATCGTTTAACAATGTACTGCTACAAGTATCCTCAAATCTAAAATTAAAATTGTAAGATAGATTGGAGAAATGCTTATAACATTTATTATGTTTTTTTTATAATAGCAAACAAATATATTCGAAATTATTTAATAAAAACATTAATAAATTATTTGAAGGAACTAACATTTCCACTAGAACATGCATCAAATCTTTTGAACGTTAAACATAATTTTTCGAATAAGATAACATACAAAAAAAATAATAATAAATTTTAAAGCAAAAAAATTAAATTTTTACCTTCTCTAATCTTACAGGATAAAACAGAAAAAAGCAAATAGCAAAAAACAATACTGTATCCTAACAGCCGCATGATACAATTCAGATAGCTAAACATTCAACTAAATCGCAAAACTTAAAACCGCAAGTAGAAAATTAATACCAAAATTCGCCCTTTATGAAGAAATAGTGTTATCTATTTGCATTGCACAATAATAATATTCCTAGAGATGTCACAATTATGTTTAATTTTCTAGAATTAAGTTTAAGTTCGATTCACTCATCAATTCCATAGAATTAAATTTCTAAAAAACTTTCTGATCATCATTTTTCTCTACAACACCCGCTCATCACGCCATATTTTGAAATCAAATCAATTTTTTCATAAAATTTTCGCCATTATCCAATTTTTTTTATTTAGTATTAAAAAAAATTTATATCTGTGCGAAGTATTTTTATTCTTTCTATATTTGCGTCTTGAATCTTTCGGTTCCGCTCACTTGGGGGAAATACTATGTGGCGAATCTTAGTTAATTTAATTTCTTGAGCCGAAAGGTTAACGTTCTACAAATTATCTTTTTGGCTTCAGCAAGGTTGATCCAAAAGCTTACTAATTATTCACAAGTCTTCAATAACTATCAAGATAGGGTACAGTGTAGATACATACACTCTTAAAACGAACGAGCGATTTTAACTCAGTCTGATTATTTTTCACTCCTCCAGTGTGAAAAATGCACTTCTCTTTTTGGAGTGGATCCTTTGTGAGTTAAACCTCCGACACGATCACTCCAAACGAGTGATTTTAACTCAGTCTGAGATAATATTCATTCCTTTTCAGTGTCGAAAATGCACTTCTCCAACTGGAGTGGATTTCACTCTTTTGTTTTAAGAGTGTATACAGGGTGGTTATAAAATAACGCTCGCTATTCGGAGTGATCTGTAGCTTGGATAATCCAAATGCAAAAAACTTTGAGACACTTTACTAATCAAGAAGGGGAGGGGGGAGAGAATAGAATCATAAAAAACAAACTCGTCTCTTGACCAGGTTTCTAAATTACGAGGCGTAATTGGATGTGTTGGCTGTAATTAGTTATAATTGGCTACGCTTCGTAATTTAGAACCCTGGTCAAAAGACGAGTTTTGTTTTATGATTCCATTGTTTTTCGAAAAAAAGAAACCCGTCTCTTGGCCAGGGTTCGAAATTACGAGGCGTAATTAGCTGTGTTAGCCGTAATTGGCCATAATTTACAATGCCTCGTAAATTAGAACCCTGGTCAAGAGACAAGTTTGTTTTTTATGATTATTCTTTTTTATGATTCTGTTTTAAGATTCTATCTTTTTTATGATTCAAATCGTTTTCCCCCCTTCTCAATTAGTAAGTGTCTCAATTTTTGATGCATTTGGATTATTCATTATTCATTCAAGCTACAGACCACTCCGAATAGCGAGCGTTATTTTATAACCACCCTGTATATTCCGGTTTGTGTGCTTGATCAGAAACCCGCTTATGGAAGCCTTCGTCCTGTAAGACAGACACAGAAAGAATTTTTACTGTCACAGAGAAAGAAAAGTACAACCAGGGCTAAGACGGGAATCGAACCATCACCCGTTACAGTGGGCAGACTGTTAGCATTATGGTAACATCAAGATTCCTCTACTAACTTTCAATACACTACATAATCCGCTAAACCATTTCACTTATTGATAACTTTAAAATATTGAAAAAATGATTTTTTTTTTACCTCCTTCTTGAAGCAAGATTTGTTTATTTTATTTTCGCCAATGTCTTCTAGTTCGACTAAGCTCAAACCGAAACCCTACACATCACCCTGCTTGATGAATTAAGAGGTCATAGGAGTCTTAAAAATGTGCCAAGAAGGTACTACAAAGCATAGTTTGATCGTTCATGTAATTTTTTAACTACAAGAAACTGACTCTCAGACACAGAAAGAATTTTTACAGTCACAAAGAAAGGAATAACACATAGACAAATAACAACATTTATTGACGGTCACAAACATCCATGCCTGACCGGGATTCGAACCCGACCCCAACAGCTCCAAAGGCAAGCGTCCTCACGATTCCAAGTCTAATGACAGACCCACTCCCAGTGCTTTCGTCTCTTTTGCTTCCCATCCGTATAAATCAGAGTTGCATCATAAGAATTTTATTACCTTTTTTTCATAATTGTTCTAGAACAGGGGTTCCCAACCGGTGGTACGCGGGAAAATTTCAGGTGGTACGCGTGAGGGAATGTGAGCAGCATGATGCTACTATTTTTGATGTCATTTGTTGCGAGTTACATGTGTGAGAGTGGATTTTCTGAACTCTTGTTTATAAAAAAATATAGAATCATAATAAGTGTTGAAGATTACTGACTGAAGATAAGTTCCATTACACCTACCATTCCATTACTACCGTTCCATTACTACATTGATATTTTAATCACAGGGCAACAACAAGTTTCGCACTAAAGACCATAAAAGTATATTTTGTATGATGATTAATTTTTTGCAGTTTTTAATATTTTTTCTTATGTTTCTAGACCTATGAGTAATAAATAAAACTGCAAGTTAATACCATTTAAGCCTTTATTTCTCCTTTATTATAACCATGCTATAAATCAACATATATGTAACCATTAAATATGAAGTTTTCTCAGGAATTTAATTCAAAAATCCTTTGAACACTTTTAGAAGCGATATTATACACTTATTAAGATATTTAGGCCTGGTGGTATGCAAAATTTTCGCCAAAAGTCAAGTGGTACGCAAATGCAAAAAGGTTGGCTTGGGAACCCCAGTTCTAGAAGAAGGAAAGTGGGCAAAAAAATAAACAGACTGGCTTTGTAAAAAAAGAATGTCTTTCTGTTTACAGGAATCTCAAAACATAAAAATTAATAGCAAGCATATAATTGCTAGAATAACAATATTTTGTCATCGTAAAATATTTTTTTGTAATACTTTGTATTCAGGGGCGCCGACTTATAGAAAATATTGGGGGGGGGGGGGGGGGGGGGGGCATTGCCCCCCCCCCCCCCTCCCGCGAAATTTTCTAAATTTTCAACGAAACATAATGAGTTTTTAGGCAATTTAGTGTCATATGCTGAACATTCATTAGGACCCCGAAAGCTCGAGTCTCGATAACTCGACACTTCGGGAAACTCGAAAGGACTGATAAATTTTTTGGCTTCGAAAAATGAAACAGAACAAAAACGCGGATGTTATTTTCGTAAGAAGCTAATTTAATTTACAGAAATAATTATGCTTATGGACTTTAACTGTACGTACAACCCTTCACTCCTGATGTAAACTCGACATTTAGGAAGTTTCCGGTTAGGTTAGGTTTGAATTATCATCGCACTAGAGCTACACGAGGGCTATTGGCGACGGGCGTCGTATTTTAGAACCACAGTCAGGTGACGAGCCAACACCTGAATAGGCACCCAACGCAACCGTTAAGTCCGAGTTTCCGGGGTTCAACTGTATTTTGCATCAGAATAATAAGTGAAATAGCTAATTAAAGCTAACCTTGAATAAGGCTCAGGGTTCATTAAACAAAAACAATGTATCAAAGTTAATGCTAATACAGTGTGCCCAATACTTTCAGTCAAAAAGTATGTAAATAGCAGGTTTTAGTTGGGTCTTACATCCTAAAAATATTTATTAATAATTATTTGAAAATAACTAATAAAGTAATATAGTATACTTCCAAGCGGGCCTGCAATGGATAAATGTGTTACCAAAAGGTAACAAATTTATCCATTGTAAACTTATTTCAACACACAAGAGAACGTTCTCGGGCAGTTCAAAATACAAACTGAAAACTCTTTTCAAGCTAATGTTACACCTACAATTTTAATAAAAAAGACACCTACCGATCACGTGACCGGCAGGCGCCAAGCAAAAAGAGAAAAAATGCAGAGTAGAAGAAACGAATAAAAAATAAGATTACGTAACATTGATATTCTGGCACACTGAACACGAAACTATGCTAATTTTGTGATTTTACAATGCATAATATAAGTATAACTAATAATTTTCTTAAATTATTGGGGGGGCTCCGCCCCCCTAAACGAAATTTTGAGGGGGCTTGAGCCCCCTCATGTCCCAATAATCGGCGCCTCTGTTTGTATTAATATAATACTTAACTTTACTGATGACTTGTTGTATTTTAAAGTTATTTTTAAAAATGACACTAACAAAACAACTAAATATAAATAGGGCAAATATTTTACTACACGCGGCAAAGCCAGTCTGATGAAATCAACTAAATATTTAGTAAATATATATTTCAATGAATGTGTAATGTTTTAACATAAAAAAAGTTTATCAAACATGTTCTGGAAATCAACAAATATTATCTAAATTTGAACTTGAAGTGCAAAAATAAAATAGAAATTTTATTATTTTTCATTTATGTCTAAATACATACACCTGACAAGATTTTCACACACAATATGACTTAGAAGCAATATAAAAACGTATGCAATATATATTAAATATTATGTAAAATAACTCATTCATTTGGATGAAAAAGTATATACATATGCATATGAGCTGCAATACATTTTTACAATATGAAACTCTTATACCGTGGTTAAACTGCCTTAAGCGCTGACTTGAGCGACGCTTAAGGCAGTGTATCTACAAAAATCCAAGCTGGTGCACAAGGCCTAGTTTGGCCTAGTCTAGTTTGGGTCACGCTTAAGTCAGCGCTCAAGGCAGAGTAACTGCAGTATTACAAGATAAAGGCAAAAGCTCAAATATCATGATAAACAATTATGAAAGCTTAAAAAATAATAACTGTGGTAAAAGTAAATAACATTTTTATTTCTCATTCTAATACCTCATAACCCTGCTAAATAAATTTGATACATGATTGGGACAGTACATAAAGAAGCTCACTTTAAATAATTTTCTTTCCAATGATGAAGAATTTTTTTTGTTGAATTATATTTGAATTTAAAAATGTAGTTTTACTTTCAATCAACCAATAACTGCAGCCCTGATATAATTACATAAAAAATACACATGAAACATAAATACCATTAAACAATTAAATATTCTATCATAGATTAAATATAATTGATCTTAAAAAAATAAGTTTAATTTTGTAGGAGCATTATAAACATAAATTTATGTATTAAATACAACAAAGCCTTTTTGACAAAACACAAATCAAAAGCTCAATTTAACTTAGAACTAAGCATTAATAAAATATATTAAATTCTATCCATTTAAATATGACAAATATATATTCTTTTGCAAAGATAAAAACAGATTAGTGTCGTAATTGAGATTAACTTACAGGCCATGTACAGGCTATTTTTTTATTGACAGATATTTTTTCAGAACAATCTGTTTATAGGATTGCTAAAATGAGAAAAGAACCTGTGAAGGTATTCTCTGTGGTATGACACCTACTAAGCATTGTCCTTGCTCAAGTTGGAATGGCACATGACTGAACACAAATGACAAAGTGATAACAAACTTTTACATTTTACAAAAATAGATGCCAATACACAAGATGATCACTGAAATTTTTAAAAAATAATTCTCTCAAGATGTAAAAACTTCGTAAAGTATTCGATGAAGAGGGAATGGAGTTTTATCACATACAGATTGCCAGTCGTCAGTGTTGAGGTCATAGGTCATTGCGCCCCCGAACCCTTGAGACTTGATCCAGCTTGCCTAGAAATATTAATTATAAATATGAAAGCTGTAGATTTAAAACTAATATTCTCCACGTATAATAAGAAATGGAGTCCGGATCCTTTATTGGCGATTTTATCAGATTGAATTTACCAATATTAAAAGTCGCCAATTAACAAATTGGAGCTTATATCTTAGTTATACTTTGGAGAGTTTTGAGTACACCCGCCATATATTATATTAAATATGTAGGAATTTGCTCTCTATGATCTAGCACACCACTAAGACTAGATATACTTAATAGATCTTAGTCGATTCCAAGTCTTAAAGGTCTGAAATCCAAAGCCTTACCAATTGGGCTCATACTTTATGATTTAAAAAAGGTTTAGATTTTAGCTTGAATTATCGTCGCACTAGAGCTATGAGGACTATTGGCGATGGGCGTTGTATTTTAGAACCACAGTCAAGTGACGAGCCGACACCTGAGTAGCCACCCAACGCAACTATTAAGGGCAGCATCGTACGCAGCGTTAGGACTTTGAAGGAAATTTAAAGTGCACTTCCTCCACCCGGGGTATTATTCGTCAGACATTTTGGCTGCTTGGCCCGTTTTAGAGGTGGGCAGTTATTTTGGCAATGCCCCGACCCAACCCTGGGACCTTCCGCATACTAGGGGAATGCCCAACCAACTGGGATCCCCAGCCCAAAAGGTTTAGGAATTGCAATAAACTTATTTCCCATACCTTTCCATACATGCTTTCTGAATCTTCATAAGACATCCAGTCATAATTGAGGTAAGCATAAGGCACTTTGCTCTCATTGTCATATACCCGAGTGCCACCAGCCTTCAAGGTTTGGCAAACCTGTAAGGAAAATATTTAAAGATTAAATAATTTAAACTTCAAAGATATTGTAATCCATTTTACCTATTTACTCCTGAGGTTACACATACATGGACCTCTGCTGTAGAATTCCCTTCATTTTAAATTTTTCTTAATACTAAACGTCCATTTGAATGTTTAAGCTTTCCAAAAATACTGATATTGAAACTGTGGCGGCATTGCGCTACAACTGGATGCAGCGCTAGTCCGACCAGCATCGCCCGACCAAGTGATCGAAGTTATCTTCCTATGGCAACACATCAGGACTGGAACGTGTTATAAAATGAATTGTTGATTTTACGAACTCTCTCTTTCTCTTCGCGGCAACGCCTCTTTTCGGCGACACTGCCGTTCCGGAACAGCTCGTTGAACGAGCGCTGCAGCCGCATGTTTCTTTAATTTATACTCAATTAATTATTGTTACTTTTGTTTACCTTCGTTGTTTTATAAATGTTATTAAATTATAGTTATTATAAAGCCTTCTAATTCTTTGAACACGCCGCTACACAGAATAACATAACCGAGCCTGGCGGAGGAGTCAACCCGGCGACCCCTTCACCCATATTGGTGACCAAGGACCTGTGAATTAAACTGTGACGCTGGCGTCTCAAGACTGCAGTTTGTTTTCTTTTCGAAGGTGGTAAGTCCAGGTACAGGTAAAACTGTTGTTGATTACCTCACCGCGTGGCACCTCTAGTTCTTAATGGTTCGTTTTCAATTTAATTGTTCCTTGCATTAGTATTTAAATTTTTAGTGTATAAATTTACGGACCTGTCGTTCGAATCGGTGTGGCAGTTGAAAGCATGTCTGTCGACGATGAAGCGGAGATTAATCTTTTACGGAACGAAGTTTCTGAATTGCGCAAACAGGTGTCTCGAATGAGTCGTTCCCGTAACAACACGAAATCTCGTGATAGATTTAGCGCAAAAAGCTCAACTTCGAAGCATTGCAAAAATCATGACCTTTGTTGGTATCATCATCGTTTCGGTAAAAGAGCTCGTAATTGTCGAAAACCGTGCAAATTCGCTTCGGAAAACTAAACCGTCCGACCCTCGCGACGACGGAGGATGTCGATGTCCAAAATAGTCGTCTTTTTGTGTTTGATAAGACGTCGGGAATACGTTATCTCGTCGACACTGGAGCATCCGTTTCGGTGCTACCTAAAAGTAGGTTCCGAAATATCAAACCAAGCAGTAATCTTAGTTTATACGCCGCGAACGGCACTTCTATTCGCACCTTTGGTATACGTTTCGAAAAGGTCAACATCGGCCTGCGCCGAATTTTTCCTTTTAACTTTATAATTGCCGAAGTTACACGAGCCATTCTTGGTGCTGACTTTTTGAGCAAGTTTGGTTTACTTGTAGACGTTAAGAACAAACGGTTAATCGACAGGGAAACGACTCTTAGCATTAAGACACGTCTCGTTAATGGCCCCTCTTTAGGGTTAAGCTTTGCCTCTGCTAAGACTCCTTTCCACGACCTTTTGCAAGAGTTCCCCGAAGTGTTGAACTCCAATTTGTCAAAAAGTGACTCATTGCATACAACCACCCACTGTATTCAAACGACAGGCCCACCGGTGTTTTCCAAAACACGCCGGTTATCCCCCGAAAAACTGAAAATTGCTCGTCAGGAATTTGAAAGGTTACTCGCGGATGGAATTGTTGTGACCTCGAACAGCCCATGGGCCAGCCCTATTCATATGGTCCCCAAAAAAGATAAAACTTGGCGAGTTTGTGGTGACTTTAGAAGGGTTAACTCTGTCACCGTGCCTGACCGTTACCCGATCCCACACTTGCACGACTTCTCACATATTCTTTCGGGCAAAACCATATTTTCTAAAATCGATCTCGTGAGGGCCTATTACCAAATTCCTGTCGAGCCAGCAGACGTTCCTAAAACTACCGTAACTACACCTTTCGGATCATTTTCCTTCGTAAAAATGCCCTTTGGTCTGCGAAACGAGGCGGCGATACGATGTCTTATCAACTGGTGTGATTCGACCCTATATTCCACCCGACTTTCGCCGTCAGGTGTTTGACAGTGTGCACAACTTATCTCATCCTGGTATACGCTCATCTGTTAATCTTCTGAGATCTAGGTTCATCTGGAAAGATCTTCGGAAGGACTGTGCAACCTGGGCTCGTTCGTGCATCCCTTGTCAGAAGTCGAAGGTTGTCCGCCACACCAAGTCGCCTCTTGGGAGTTTCCCGGACCCTGATGACCGCTTTAGGGTCGTCCACGTCGACATCGTCGGACCTCTTCCACCATCACAAGGCCAGCGTTATTGCCTAACGTGCGTAGACCGCTGGACAAGATGGCCGGAGGTGATTCCGATTCCAGATCAGTCAGCGGAGACGGTAGCCCAAGCTTTCCTCGCCGGCTGGATTTCAAGATTCGGGTGTCCTCAAAGCATCATCACTGACCAAGGCACCCAGTTTGAATCGCAGCTGGTACGGCAATTCACGAGTCTCCTCGGAATAAAGAGGTCACACACCACAGCATATCATCCGGCAGCCAACGGAATGGTGGAGCGTTTTCATCGTGACTTGAAAGCGGCGATACGATGTCAAGCGTCCGATGCTTGGGTGGAGAAGTTACCCATGGTTCTTCTTGGACTTCGTGCTACTCTCCGTGAAGATCTTGGTGCATCCGTTGCAGAATTCCTTTACGGTGCGGTCCTGCGACTACCAGGTGAATTCTTCAAAGAAATCTCGCCCTCATCCCAACGGCATCTTCACGACTACGTGAAGCGCTTTCGCGAACGCATGAGTCACCTGAAGCTTGTTCCTGCTGCACGTCACTCTAAGCAAGAAATCTTCGTCCACAAAGAGCTCGACAAATGCACCCACGTGTTTGTCAGAATCGACGCTGTGCGCCGGCCACTGCAGGCGCCTTACGAAGGCCCGTTTAAAGTGCTCCGGAGGAACAGAAAGAATTTCTTCTTGCAGTGGAACGACAGGAAAGTTGCTGTCGCTATCGATCGAGTGAAGCCAGCATTTTTACTTGCCCCTCAGCTCGAAGATTCTGTGTCTCCTTTGCCTCAACCAGAACCTGAAAAGTTCAGTCGTGCGGGTCGGAGAATCCGGTTTCGTCTGCCTCCTCAGCACTGTGGCGGCATTGCGCTACAACTGGATGCAGCGCTAGTCCGACCAGCATCGCCCGACCAAGTGATCGAAGTTATCTTCCTATGGCAACACATCAGGACTGGAACGTGTTATAAAATGAATTGTTGATTTTACGAACTCTCTCTTTCTCTTCGCGGCAACGCCTCTTTTCGGCGACACTGCCGTTCCGGAACAGCTCGTTGAACGAGCGCTGCAGCCGCATGTTTCTTTAATTTATACTCAATTAATTATTGTTACTTTTGTTTACCTTCGTTGTTTTATAAATGTTATTAAATTATAGTTATTATAAAGCCTTCTAATTCTTTGAACACGCCGCTACACAGAATAACATAACCGAGCCTGGCGGAGGAGTCAACCCGGCGACCCCTTCACCCATAAAACAGATTTATTAAGTGGGATTGGGAGTGCTGGACTGCAACCAAACTTAAGTTAATCCAATGGAGAAAAAAACTACTTTCTCTGCCACATTTCTCCGATTGAAGTGAATATTTTTTCAAACAGATATTTTTATGCGAAAAACATAGATGACTTATAGGTCTCTATAATCCCACTTTTTAAGATAGCTTTGAATACTTTTTGTAACGTTATTTATAAATGATGTAGAAACAGGGTTAAGCAGATTTGGAGTTGTTGCGAAAGAGTAAATTTCTAAGTTGCTTTTTATTAAAACGGTTGTATGAATGGACAATTAGTTGCAATAAACTGAAAGAATTTGTTTATTCAAACAAATATTACAAAAATATGGATTTTTATCGCCCAAAACCTCACTTTTCACTAAATTGCCTCTCTACAAATGTTAAATGCAACAAATGTTAAATAAAAAAAATGCAAACACAGAAATTTTGTTTTTTATTTACATAATTTGAAAAATGTATTTATATAATTTTAAGGGTGAGGAAGAGGAGAAATACTATTACTGCTAAGTTTTAAAAACACAATATATTGTTAACTATGAACACAATATATTGTAAATATGACATCATTGTTGTTAGTTCCAGAAGACATGGCATTTAAAAAAAATTAAGACATTTGAATAAATATTTCTAATGTATTCACATTTACATCAACTAAAAAAATATATTATTAATTACTACTGCTTTACCTCCTCTGTTAGCAAATAAAATTACAAACAAAAGTAGATTATTTTATTTTTATGGACATTTGGTAAAATTTAGGGTGCTTTTGGCAATATAGAGGAAAGTCATGTGCTTTTTAGGGGCTCCTAAAACCTATTTCAAATTTAGGGTCTACCAAAGTCTACAAAAAATAACACGAAGTTAGTTACTTGTGTAAAAGTGACGTCTCCGTTAGTCCCAGAAGATGGGGCATCCACTCCATTGAAGTTTTTGTTAATGAGTTTGTAGGAGTGGCCGTAGGTTGGGATCCCCACCATGATCTTGCTCTTTGGCATGCCCTGCTCAAACCAGTAATTGGCAACCCAGGCCTGTATTGAAAGAAAAAAATGAGAAACTTAATTTATTTTTATACAAATATATTCAATACTTATTATTTATAACATAAGGTGACAATATATAAGTTACAGTTGCAACCTGGAATCAGCTAAAACTAAAATTAACTAGTGAAAACTGGAAGTGATGCCACTAGGGAAAACTAGTTGCCTCTAGCAAAAACTAAATCCCTATCTAAAACAAGCTTTGGCCAATTGTATTGATTAAAACTATAATTATATAACTTTTTTTAGATAAAACTAGAATTAACTACAAACGCTTGACTTTTAACTTATTTTGAACATTAATTTCTTTAAAAAGAAGTGGTAATACAAATTGTTTTTTGTTGCAAAGGGTTGTTTCACTAGTTGTTTTACTGCGAAATTTAAGATATCCACTTTACTTTGTTAATTACTACACTATTTTCACTAGTTAATTCTAGTTCTAGCTGATTTCTGGTTTTAATGGTGGCATACATATGAAAATAACAACTTTTGTATTAAAATGGGATATTTTAACTATCCTTTTTGCCTGCTGTCTAGTTATTGACAGACCTATTAACTTTGGCTCTAGTGTGATGTTCATTCATCAAAAAATCTGCTAACTCTCCTGATTTAACTAGGTAATAACCACTTTCTGGATAAAAGGCACCAAGAAAAAGTTGACGTATTTCCCATCAAAAATCCGTCAATGTGCACTTAACAGGGGAATTCCAAAATTAGTAAAATTCTGCTATTGCTAGGATACATCCAAAGACTTAGCAGATCTATGTTAGTTATTTTTTTAAAACTCATTATAGTGTTTTAAAAACAAATTTAACAAAGAGAGCTAAACTTGCAGTTTTATTTTTAAGATAATAATTGCAAAAAACATTATCTTTCTTAATCAATCACATTATGGTCATAGAGCTAAAACTTAATAAGTTACAAATATGCATATAACTAGTTTTAATTATTGATTGGAAAATATATACATAAATATATTTAATATTAATTTAGTTATTGGTGTGAGAGCAATTTGAGCCACTACTTTCCACCAGCATTTAAATAATTACAATGTTTGGTGGTGATCTTTAATAATATTGAACTAGTAAATATGTTTATAGTATACATAGATTAGAAATTAAATTTACAAATCATATAAAAAAATTAAGCTGTAGCACCAAAAACAAAACTTAAGATGTAAACTGGTAACAACAGCTAAAACCATTTTACTAAATGTAGTACAATACAATGCACAGTCTACATCTCTATAATTTGAGTAAAACCCACATATGACAAAAAACACTATAAGACACAATGAGAAACATTTTTTAAAAACTCACAGTGTTAAGTGTGGCAAAATAAGCTTTCTCGGCAGATCGATTGAAAAGGGGGCTGTTGTGGCCCGTAAAAGGTGTATACCAATTAAAATCATGGAAGTCATAAGTCATGAGATTTATAAAGGTCACATACCTAAAAATTCAAAGCAAAATTATAAATAAACCTATGTCATATATAAGTTGAATAATTTCAAGAAAATATTTTTAAAGAAATTTGAAAAATTATAATAAAACCTTAATAAAAACGGTAGTTTATATAATTATTTGAATGTTATAAAATAATATAACCAAAACTAAATGTCTTAAATGTTATAATTTTGTAATGGTTTGCACCCATTTGAAAAGTACAATCAATATCATATGCCCCTATCTAGCCATGGTTGATAATTTTTTTATACTTGACATATTTTCAAATATTTAAACACATATTTATTTTATTAAAGTTAATGAATTGGTGAGACAACAAAACAATTTATTGTTGTCTGATTAACATCAGACAATCAAGAAAAAAGATACTGTTAAATGGACAAAACCCAAACTTTTCTTAGTTAAAAATTATAAAACATACATGTGACAAAAAAAAATCAAAACATATTTCAAATTTTAATAAATATGTATATGAAAATTGCAGCAACTGCTATTTGAGTATTTTTGTACAAGCATTAACCCTTTCAGTCTGAATGACAATTTGGCCTTATCATTTTAGAATTTTTTTTGTGATTGTTTATAGTCATTTATGATATCAAAAAGCGCATCATTTAATTCTTTAAAAGATAATATTTTTTAGTAATCCCAATTGATGTCAGCTTATTTTTTTTAAAAATTATGGTAAGAAAAATGATGATGCCAAATGGCATCACTGGGACTGAAAGGGTTAAACAATGTAATAAATTCCAATTTAAATAATTTTTAACTCAATACAATTTTATGAAATATTGGAAGGAGCTGAAACATTTAAAATACATACATTTCATTGTACAGGTAAAGGTTACACTTAGGGATCAAGAACTTGGAGGAATAATAAAAACCATTACTTTGCCATTTCTTTGATGTTGTAAGAGCTTTGGACAATATTCACAGGAGCTGCAACAGCAACTGACAAAATAGCCTGATCTTTCCCCACTAGGTATGAAAATGCTTTGGACAACAAATGAAACTCCTGAAACAAAATTCAAATGTTAAAAACTAAATACTAATAATAATTTTATGATTTTTAAGTACGAGATAACATATATGTAGTACACTATTTTCTTATTATGTATATAAATTGGTAAAGAGCATTAAATGTAAACTTCTAGAATATGTTCTTTTCGTACATGTTTTAAGAAGGTTTGGACTAATTTCTGCTACAATTTAAATGTGAATCTTACAGGATCAATTTTTTTAAAAAATTCATCACTTACAGTAATGTATAAGAAATTTGTACACACCTTAGTGGAATTACAATACTATAGAATTCCAGGAACTGTTATTTAAGTTGAACTGTTATTAAGTTAAAGTTTATAGGTCGGCATTTATTTTGGCAATGCCTGGACCTGGGACCTTTCGCATGCTAGACGAACGCCTAACCGACTGGGCTCCAAAGCCCTTTACTACACAGAAGGACCCAAGTACAAGTCAGTTTAGTTAATTATGTGTACCTCAAGGAAGAACACAAAGTTGCTCTTGTCCTCTGGGCAGGCATCGTTCCAAACGGGAAACTCCCAGTCCACATCCAGACCGTCAAAATCGTACTCATCCAAGATAGCAAGAGTGGATGCAATAAATCTGGAAAGAAAAATGTGTATTTAATTGATATTTTAATTTATAAGAAAACTGTTATTGATTTATAAATAATTCCAATTTTATTTTAAAAAATGAAAAAATGGTGAATTCATCTATAATGAATTACCAATGTGTTTAGTTTGTAAATTGAGATTAGTAGATTGAGTGCATTTTTTGAAAATGTATTCAAAATATATTTAAGGACAATAGGTGAGCTGCAACAAATTTACTATGAACAGGAAGTTGAAACCTCAGTATGTATTTCAATGGTCAATAATTTATATGACAAGTATATGTTACTGAATGGTTAAAACCTAAGTTTTTTTTAAAGTAATAATTAGAGGATTAGAATATTAAAGATAAAATTATTTAATATTTCCCTTTGTACCAGAATGTTGAATGTTCACAGAAATTCATGAAAACTTAATACCTCAATTTATTTGGATTTTGAGTTGTTCTACTTAAAATAAAATACATAAAGTGGAAATCCACCACCTCAACAATTTGCAGTGGTTTGCACATTTTAGGTCAGTAGATATTTTATCACTTTTACAGTTATATTTATGTTTTTATTTGTTTTTTTTAACTGTAGTATTGCAGTATATAAAAGTGTAATCATGACTTTTTTTTATGATGTGAAATCAGCAAAGTGTGCCATCCAAAGTTTTAGAGAAGAAAGAAACAAAACGCAATACCTAAGGGTATGTAACACTACACAATTTTTAATTACCACACAATAAATCAATACATATAAGAGTATTTACATACCCTATAAGGAAAGGTAATTTCGATAACTTTAAAACCAAAAAAAAATTATGAAAAGCTAAATTTCTCGCATGGACGGTTTTCTCAGAAACTTAAGTATGACAGGTACTGGGAACTCATGCACCAAAATTTGTGGTTCCTAGATCTTTTAGTTTGAGCTGTAGAGTGGTTTCTGGCAGATAGACCAATGTTCAAAACTAACTTTTTTATAATCAGTATCCTCCCTAACATGTAGAAAATACAAAATTTCCATTTCTGATTTTCTTAAATAAAAAAACTCTCATTACCTTATATTTCATATTAAGTAATTGAAAATAAAAATAAAAGGTTGCTTTATTTACCTAGTTCTATTGAATGTCGAGTTATAAGCAGGAGAGAATCCACTGTTATTACCGCCACCTCCAATGGTAAGGAGAACTTTCAGCTTCGGATTCTTTTTCTTCAAAGCAGTTGTTTCTCGATACAGCTGCTTTTTGGAGTCGTCCCCCAAGTTTATGACACCATCCTCGACACTTGAGAAACCAGCAATGATGTGGGTGCATAGCGTTGTGTTGAGCTTGCTCGGCGTGAGTACTTTGTCGACTGGGTAGTAGCATACCCGTAGGAGTTCAGAGTTACCTGCAGAAAATGAAGATAGTTAATTAAATACATGGTTTGCATGGAGTTAAGAAAGTGATTAAAAAGCTTGGCAAAAAAAAGTTAAGCCATGAAAATGTTGCCAAGCAACTCTAAAATTAAAAACTCCTCGCCGCAACAGCCCATTAGTGGGACAAGGCCTGCAGTGCCCATTCAAGCTTTCGTGACCTAGGGCTCTGGGGTGTTAGACATACATTCCTGTAAGGTGGTCAGCCTCACTTAAAACCCCAGTATTTAGTTCCCAAGCATGCTTAGTACCCATTTTATCGACCCACTCAAGGGATGGAATGATGGGTCAACCTCGCCCAATCCAGGATTCGAACCCCAGACTTGTGGCGTGGAAATGCAAAACACTACCACTAAGCCACTGGGCGGCAAAGCAACTCTAATATGCTATTTTATTTCTAAAAAGATAATTAGAAAAACAATGACTGTTTGCGCAGTTATAGGCTGTAGCATGAGATTTGAATTTACATAAGGTGGTAGCAAGTCCCTTCCAAGACAAGAAAAATAAGTTGCAATTAAAGTTTTAAGAAAAGAGTCAGAAAGTCCCCATGCTTTAAGCCAAGAAAAGCACCATTTCAGGATTATGCCAAATAATTACCCGCGAAACCGAGAATGTTTGTTTAGGCTTACTAAAAAGCGATCAACAACTTTTCATGGAAAACCAGTTTTGAAACTGGCATATTCCACAAAGATCTAGAGGAAGAACTCAAATTCCTAAAAGGCCAAAATCCACTAGAACAGGGGTTCCCAACCTTTTAGCACCTGCGTACCACTTGACTTTTTGAAAAATTTTGGCGTACCACCAGACCTAAATAGTTTAATAAACGTATAATATTTACTCTTTTAAAAGTGTTCAAAGGTTTTTTTTTAGTAAAATTCCTGAGAAAACTTCGTATTTCACAGTTAGATATTTGCTTATTTTTAACATTCTTATAATAAAGGAGAAATAAAAAGTTTAAAATGGTATTAATTTACAGTTTTATTAATTACCTATAGGTCTTAAAACATACAAATAAAAAATAACGCAAACTCAGGAAAAAAAAATCGCCATACCAAATATGCTTTTATAGTCTATAATGCGAAACTTGTTGTTTCCTTGCGGTTAAAATATCAACATTAGGAGTAATGGTACTTATCTTCACTAAGTCCTCTTCAACACCTATTCTGCTTCTATGTTTTTTTCTACTAAAGTTCATAAAATCCACACTCGCACAATTAACTCGTAACAAATAACATCAAAAATAGCAGAGCTTGTCAGAAGATCAAAGGGTACTAGGTTTTACATCCAATCCTGAAGTTAATTAAAGATTTCTCTTTAAAGTAATGTTAACTTTTAAAATAATGAGTAATATGTTTGCGTGCTCCATGTTGCTTGCATCACTCACGAGTACCACCTGAAATATTCCCACGTACCACCGGTTGGGAACCCCTGCACTAGAACATTTATTTAAAAAAAATGCTGATATCAGCAGTACTTCATTTGAAATTTAATAAATACATATAATACAGAATTTAAAATTTTTCAATACTACACTTCCAATAAAACATTGCAACAAATCTTTTGAGTGTTAAATATAATTTTCAGATTGTACAATATCAATAAAAAGTGATTTATAAATAAATAGTTAAGCTTTTACCTTCTTTATTATTCTTGCAAAGAACAGGAAAAATCAAACAGCATAAAGCAAAACTGCATACTAACAGCCTCATGATGGCTTTGAATCCAGTACACTAAAAAAAGTTCAATAAGTTATCAAACACTACTTAGTTTCACAAACAGTTAGAATATAAAAAAAAACTTTGTTTCACAAAATAAAAAACACATTTTATATGACAACAACAACGTATCAATAGTTTATCGGAATTGTTTGATATTTAATGACATAATCCTCCAGAAAATTTGTATTGATAAGATTAGATAAGATAAAGATATGAACTTACAATCGACACCATTCGATGTTTGTCGACATCAGAACACGTTTCTCTTTTAGGTGCATCTAGATGATGAGATTGGATGATTGGGTCAGCCTTGATATGAAAGGACTACATATCAGGAAGGAAAGTGAAAACGTCAATCAAAGTTTGAATGTGAAACACATGAGAACTCTTCACACTTCAGTTTGAGGCTTTTGTATTTTGCAGATGAAAAGATGCTCTGACTCCTTTATAAAAAAATAGAAATACAAAAAGAAAAAAAAACAGGAAAGTATGCAATGCTGAAAAGAAACTCAATTGCATGTTGCCAAGTAAATTCAAAAGCCAACAAACAGGGAAATAGTTTTATTTTTATTTTAACCCTTTCAATCACAACTTTTTATTTTTTATTTTAAAAATCCTAAATTTTAGACTTTTTACTTTTTATTCATTATGCACATAGAATTAAATGCTGGAGAGCAGAGGAAAAATCTTAATTTTTTTACCAAAATATAAGGGAAAAAAATTGAAATAAGAACTTTTGATTAAATTAAAACTATAATTTTTCAATAGTTAAAACTACATCTTTAAACATTTAAAAATGCAAGCATGGAGAATTTAGGGCCAATTTATTCAATAATTTTTTTTCAAATTTTAATTTTACCATGTTTTTAATATTTTCATACATATATTTTACCCTTTTAGTCCCAGTGATGCCATTTGGAATCATCACTTTCAATATTTTCCCCTCAAATGTTTATGGCCCATTATGACATCTAAACACACATCATTTGATTCTTCACACTTTGTTTGATTAGAAAATATTGTACCGTCAAAGCGGGTATCTTTGGCCACGGAGGGTAACTTTGGCCACGCGTCGGAAAAAGATTTGTTTCTTAATTTCTCTTTATAAAATGATCTCATCTTAAATTGTTTTACATTTTTGGAAAGGTGGAAATATCGCCTTTCATTTCATGTAAAAAAAATCTCATTCGAAATCTGGCAATACTACAAATGCTGTTTTCATTCTTACTAGCATAAAATGACAAAAATCTATCTCTTCCAACTTTTGTCTGGGACACTTAAAAAAATATTGAACATATTTAAATAAAACACTCTATTCGATTCTTTTATTAATGAGAAAGAATATTACACCATTTTTTTTATTCTAAGTTGACTACTTTTTATGCTGTATTTAAATATTTGAGATTGGGAAGCTTTTGCCGATGAATGCGGGTAACTTTGGCCATAGATGTAAATATTTCTTTGTGGAACTTTGCACTTTAAAAAATGTATGTAAAAGTGTATTAAGTTGTACTATTTTTGAAAAAATTCTTACTTTTATGATTACTCATTTTTTAGATATTTTTTTTTTTAAATCTCATGATTTTAAACATTAAAAAGATAAAGATAGAATGCAAGATATGTATTCCACTCAAAATCGCAAATGTCGAAAGGTAAACATTTTCAAATTCCTAATTATAAATATATTATTTTTCACCTTTTATAATAAAATCGTTTGCTTTTTACAAATATATTTGTTATTAAATCTTGCTTCAAAAAAGTTCTTTTTTCCTTATTAAGATAGAAGTTTATTTTTCTTTCTTTTAAGCGACAAACAATACTAGTATTCAACGTGTAATGCCATTCCACGATGCACTGCATTGTCAATGTTAAGTTATATACCATTTTAAATAACTATATGTCTTATAACTTTGTTATTTTTGGGTTTAAAGTTTTAATATTGCTATTTAAATCGTTAACACAGCTTTTGAGGATGTTAAAAAGAATGTTTCTTATGTATTTCTTGGGTGGCCAAAGTTACCCGCCCGGCTTCCTAACAGTGTCTTATTTTTTAAAATTAATACCAATTTTTTATTAATTTATAAAATGTAACAAAAATGCCAGAAAATTATTCCTAAATGTACAATACTTAGAATGCACAAGGATTTTTAAGTGTTTAAATCGTTTTTGAAGTTACATTTTTCTTCTTTTGTGAAAAAAACTTATTTTTGGCCAAAGTTACCCGCACTGACGGTACATTAATCTCAATAAAAGTCAGAACTACTATTTTTTTATTCAGAAAATAACTAACAAGCGTTTCACCTGATTTTTGAAAAAGTTCACTTCAGTTCCACATATTTAAAACACAATTTAAACAATTTAAGTTAAAATAATTACTATTTTTTTTTTTTTTTGATAACATGGTTAGATACCTTAAAATATATAATTTGAAGTGTTTTTAGGTAATATATATATATTTGTTTTGTTGTACTACAGTTAAAAAAATTTGGCGTTATTTCAAAACCCATATACAAAATTAAAATTAATTTTTTTCTTATGGAACTTTTATTTTTGACTAAAAATAACCTTATTTTGTGAATATCAGATGTTTCTGTAGTGTAATAAATTTTTGGGACTGAAAGGGTTAATTACACTAAACATCATTTAATTCTACAAAAGACACAATTCTTCCATTCATTGATACAAAAAGAAAATCTAGCTAGCTATATAGAAAAATGTATGGAGAATTTAACTAAATGTATTTGAAATAAGTGAGAGTTTAACTCAGTGCGAGAATTTTTTTTTTGGAATTTTGTGATTTCAAATGGAATCAATGGGAGTGAAAGGGTTAAATTTATATTAACCTTCTATTGCATGGCAATCATAAAAATACCCAGATTAGTAAATTGTTGACCCTCTAAACTAAAATTTCCGAGATTGGAATGTTGGCAGTTGAAATTGTAAATAGAATGAGTTGTGTAAATCTATCAAAAATATGTTCAGTGTAGAAGGTTTAGAATTGCACTCTAAATTGGTCCTAAACTATTGCATTTTCACTGTACAAGATCTTGTAATACATATTGTATTTTATTATAAAAACAGCTGTAATATAAGGTTTGGTCTGCCAATTAACCTCATCGGTAAATCGTTGTCAAAAATAAATTTTAAATTATGCCTATTACTTTAAATGAATGGGTTCTTCACGAAATTCATGTTAGTACTATTACTGCCGGCCAATGTATTAGAAATCCAGACAAGTCTTTATAATGCATATTCCAGTGTAATCTTTGTCAATTGACTGTCGCCCCAAATTACAAGCCCTTTTTTTTTTCAATATTTAGCTCTAGTTTGATTTCAATTCATCCAAACCAGCTCCAATTCTCCAAATCAAGCAGTGGACAAATAGTTGGCGACAGATTCGAAAGCACCAAATTTGCTTATATTTTGTTTGATTTTATAAAAAGTTTTTATGTTGGTACAAGCAACTTATTTTCAAAAGATGAATACATAAGAGATTAAATTGTTTGTCCTCTGAAAAGGTACAAGCAAGTAGTAAAGAGACCGAGTAAAACATTGCAAAACAAAAAATATATATAAAAGTACCTTTCCTATGTGCAGGAATCGGGAATCTATCCGCTTTGCATAATAATTTTCCTAGAAATGTCGTTCCAATTTTGCTTACTTATACTTTATCATTTAATGAATTCATATGAATACGATTTTGGCCGTGTTCTGTTCAGATTGTTCAGAAACATGTTGGAGAGTTGCAAAACCAAAACATAAACAGACATATTTAAAAATAACACTTTCTGGTTCTTTCTGTTCCTAGAAAGTCCACTTACTTTTTATATGTTTGGTTAATTTAAGTAAAATTAAAATGAATTCAATGCTTTAAAGTTTATCTATAAGTTTTTTTTGGATAAATTAAAAAAAAAAAATGTAACATTTCGTTTTTCTCGAGCTTAACTGAACCCTGACTAACTTTAACCGTAAAATTAGCGGCATCTAATTTTTGGAACTGGATTTATTTTTGTTTATCTATTATCTTGCTAAATCGTAATCGCGGGAAAATTGTTAAGCTATGTGATTAAAGTTCGTAACAGCATGTTTTATTATCTAAACCAAGGTGACAAGAAATTTACACGTTTACAGAATTCTAATATTGTCAAAAATAGATGCGGAAGAAAAGTAGTGGGGAGGTAAGTAGTTTACAAGCCGCATTCGATCTGACGCATGATTAACTTTGTTTTCGGTTGTGCTCCTAAACTAAAATCTTTCGACTGAAAATAATAAAGAATTTTTATTTTGACATGATTTATGAAAAACATGCACCAGTTGACAAGCAGTTATCTTCACACAGATTTGCATTAAATTGAAGTAGAATGTTGACATGAGGGCAGTTCTTTGAATCTGCAATTCAATTAGGAGTTGATCCTTGTAATTGTTAAAGCTCAAAAATCCAATGAAAACAAACACTTTTTAATCGTACTCCTTAAATCAAAGTTACTTTATAATTTTCTACACATTTTAGGCGAAATTTGATTTTCAGGTTCTTATTTCAATGTTCCTAAATGTAGGTGAATGTGAAGACTGTTGTATTTAAAAAAACACACACACGTAAATAGAAATATGCTATGGTGAAGATCCTTCTGCACATGTAAAGAGTTCCATAAATTATTTGTGAATCCATCCAGGAAACATAATTAAAACTTTAATTTCATTTAAGGTCTAACAGTTTTGAATATTATTTGAGAAAATTTGGCAATTTTATCCGAATGAAAAGTGTATTTTGGTTAAATTGTATTCAGATATTTTGTATGCCAATATTACCTTGCAAGAGTTTCCAACTAACAGACCAACCGCGCTTTTCCCCCTGTCTTTTTACTCTTTGTTTTTACCCAAGTTAGGTTGGCACGGAGTATACTTATTCCTATTATGTTAACCCTAAAGTTTTATTGTGCTTAGGGAAGTTCCATGAGTGACACCAAAACCTCTCCAGCCCTTGTGAAGCGTTCTCCACTCAAATCCAGAAGAAAGCTTCCCTTCAGCGAGAATTGCACCACTCCCTCTGGTGAGCAGCCACATTTTCTTAAAAATGTTTTTAATTGACTAAAAAATATTTTAATAGGATTTATTTTTTGTCGTGTCTATGACGTTGCGGAAAAGTGAAAGTTAAGCTTAATAAAAATCATGTGTTTTGATGACTGTGTCTGCAATTTTTTGCATATTAATGTCACAAAGATCAATTAATGATGGCAGAACTCCAATGTCTCTCAAATTGGCACTCATTACCGGGCATTCAAAAATGTGGTTTGGTGTAAGCTGTGTATCTGGGCAGCTGTCACAGTATTTTAATAAGATGTGCCAAAGAATAAAATTTTGTTGGTTTTGGATAATTTTATTCTTTGCTCACCTTTTTGGGAGAAATAAACTATTATGAATTCGTAGGATTTGTTCTTCATTCTAACATCAATTGAAACTTAATTGTTTAGACAGTTATCATTTATTCTTATATAAAATTTGGTGTACATAATATAGATTCAAATTGTTTAATATTAGTAGAAAGTGTCACGAAGTGTAATTTAAACACAGGAAAAGTTATTAAAATTGATTTTTTTTTGCTTGAACTCCAAGCTTATCTCTTGAATACCATTAAAAACCCAGGCTGCTCTTTTTTTTAAAAAATTCAAATTATAAGAAATATAAACGAAGATGTGAAAGAAAGTTAGTGACACGTTATATATTTACTGTGTTTGGCATTATTTTTGAAAAAATACAATTGTTTTGTGGTAAGTCATGCTTGTTTTATTTTTACTATTATGTCCACTGCTTGATCTGGGAAAACTCGGACTGTCGGCACAACTAGGGCCCCTACAATTTTTTGGGGCCCTAGGTTTGGGTCCAAAGGGCCTTATGAAGGATCAAGCCCTGAGTGAGTATGTCTAACTATTTTCCCCTTCCAGACTTGGAAGTGTGCAGCAGCGCAGACGAAAAGGTCAAGGAATCCACCCCGGACCCCACCTCCCTGACCCCCCGCAGACACCCCCCCTTGTCTGAACGTCAGCAGATAGCCCTACTTTGCAGGCTCAGCGGGACATCCTCCACAGGTGAGTTTAGTTCAGTGGTTCCCAACCTTTTCTAGACCACCGTCCCCTTCTTTAGGTTGATTAACATCCATTGCCCCTTTTAATTTTCATGTTATGTCTAATAATAATTTAAGTTGAAGTGTAACTGTAAAACAGTTTTATAACATTTACTAACTTTTATAAAAACAACAAAAGTAACTTAATCCGGTCACTTATAAATAAAATAGAAAAAAACATAAAACACATATTTTAAAAATATTTTTAAAGAACAAAAGTGAAATAATCAGCAGGATATTTTTACTGGTTTCTAGAAAGTTTAAGAGAGTTGAAAGTAAATATTGGCTGGTTTGGTTATGGTTGGAGAATGGTTTTACTGAACAAAGGTACAGCATTATTTTAATTTTTCTCCCTTTGAATACTCATCGCCCCCTGATGGCCCCTCACATATATTTTGCCCCCTTGATAACACACATCGCCCACTTGGGGGGCGATCGTGCCCAGATTGGGAACCATTGGTTTAGTTGAAGGCAGTGCTGTATTCGTACAATTTGCACAGGGTATACTGTGCCTAAATAAAAAAAATGAGAGGGTATGCTCTTAATATGAGTTGGTACTTGGTAGTAAAATTTACAAATAGTATGCATTAACTGTAATTCAAGATGTAAAAAAAAGCTTGGTTAAGCTGCACCTAAACTGAACTTATCTTTTAAATCTTGCTCTTAACTAATTAGAAGGAAAAGGAAAGGTAAATAACATTAAAAAAATGTGAAAAATTAGCAAATTATTTATTTTTCCGAAAAAATATCCCAAAAAACAGCTGGCTTTCTTTTCTTCTCACCCTCGCACTGCTTTTTGATTGGACAACAGTCGCTGCCCAATGGTTACCGACCATGATCTCACATACCTCTTTGGTACAAACAGATCAACTGGCTGAATCTTACTTTTTTTAAAACTAAAATTAAGTGTAAAACTCATTAAAAATGAAAATGGTATACTCTAATTTGAAAAATAATCACAGAGTACTCTATTTAAAAAAAAAAAAACAGTTTATACTCTGTATATCCCTAATACAGCCCTGGTTGAAGGGTGTTGTTTTTTTGCATTGATAAGTTTTACTTGTCATTAATAATAATGTGCTTTTATTTAAATTGTTGTTATTTTTATTGGGGTCTGTCATCACCAAGCACTTTAGGCAAACTTCAAGTTTTTGGATTCTTTAATTTCAATCCACTGTGTTGAAATAAGATAAGTAGTAGTGCCAAAAGTAGATAAAGTAGTAGTCCAAAAAACAGCAAATAACACTACTTAGCATTCTCAGCGGAACATCTTCCACGGGGGAGTTTTGTTGAATTTAGTAGTTTTCGGATAAGTTTAATTAGTCATTTATGATGCGCTTCCATTAAAATCGGCGTCGTTTTCATTGGGGTCATTTGAAGAATGTATTTGTGAAAATCATGTTCTCTGAAGTATAACTAAGAAAAGCAGGATTCAAAATTAAGTCGCTTGTTGTCGCAGACAGACTAGATCAGGTGTTCCAAACCTTTTTGCACTTGCATACCACTTGACTTTTTGAGAAATTTTTTCGCACCACCAGACCTAAATATTTTAATAAAAGTATAATATTTACTATTCTAAAAAATGTTAAAAGGTTTTTTGATAAATTCCCGAGAAAACTTTGTATGTAATGGTTAGATATTTGTTTATTTATAACATGCTTATAATAAAAAGATTAAAATGGTTTTAATTTTTTGTTTATTACCCATAGGATAGGTCTAAAAACATACAAATAAAAAAATAGTACAAACTCAGCAAAATCTTAAGAAGTTAAAGATTTCTCTTTAAAATAATGTTTTAATGTTTAACAGGGTTCCCACGCCCCCTTGAAAGTCCTTAAGAAGTCCTTGATTTTGATTTTCGTTTTCAAGGACCCCTTTATACTCCTTGATTTTGACCAAAAATCATTGAATAGTCCTTGATTTGTATTTTTGATTTCAAGGACACTCTAAATACCCCTTGATTTTCATCAACAATCATCGAGAGTCCTTGATTTTTTTCTTCCCCAACGCTGCGCAACCGTTCGAAATAAGGGAACTCATTTTCTAAAACACTGCCAACGCAGTGATAAATGGCGCGTCTAGTACTGCCGCAAACAAAACGTCATTAGACAGAGGAACCGGTAGTATTTTCGCCAAATCCTTTTTCCCTCTGATCTGATATGGTTGCTATAACATCTGGCATTGGCGATATTTCGAACGATGTTTTCAGGGTTTTTTTTTTCCCCAACACAAAAAACACACCCAAACACGAAACCCACGGATCCTTGAAAGTCCTTAATTTTGATTTCCAATTTCAAGGACCCTTTTATACTCCTTAACTTAGATCAAAAATTATTAAAAAGTCCTTAATTTTGTTTTTTGATTTCAAGTACCCCTTTACACTCCTTAATTTTGTCAAACAATCATTGAAAAGTCCTTGATTTTCTTTGTTCCAAACATTCAAATTTCAAGAAGTAATTTCTTAAAACAGTGTCAAGTTGGCACAAATGATATGCTCTTCAGCTTTTTACAAAACCCCTTTAACGCTCCTTAATTTTGTCAAACAATCATTGAAAAGTCCTTGATTTTCTTTGTTCCAAACATTCAAATTTCAAGAAGTAGTTTCTTAAAACAGTGTCAAGTTGGCACAAATGACATGCTCTTCAGCTTTTTACAAAACGATGCTTGCTAACCAGTTATATTTTCGGCAAATCCTTCTATGTTTTCCACTGTTATGGTTGCCAAATACCCGGCATTAGCGATATTTCTAACAGTATTTTAATGTTACAATTGCAGACACAATTTTTTCCGATTGTTTGTTATGGATGCATCTTTTGTCGCTTAAACTTACGATTTCATAACGTAGTAACTCTTACATAGTAATCTTAACTTCTTTACGGTTATTTAATGCAGAATTTCTTTTTAAAAAAACTTGAATTCTTCAGTGTTTTTTATAATTTTTATGCTAGACCGACATGTAGCGTTCCGTTTAGTTGAGAAAAAAATAGCCATCAAACTTGGCAATTGCTGCCGAAGCTTTTGAGAGAACAAAACCCGAGACCTCTAAAAATTTTATAAAAAAAGGCCGCTAACTGCGATTCGTTACAAATAAGCAAAAATATAGAGGTGTGGATGTTTGGTTGACCCATCCGTTGCTGAATTATAAAAAAAAATCGGGGTTAACGCCTTTAATTTTTGCTTATTTGCAGCAAAATCTAGTGTTGCCCGTTATTAGTTAGGGACTGATCAGTCAACCAAACCTCGCCGTCTTGTATTCTAGTTTACGGTATAAGCGTACATTGAGATCTTTTTCTTTTTTACTTTGACGTTTGGAAGATGATAATGGTTGGTCCATGACTTACGCCTGCCGAACTCCAGACCTCAAAAAAATCCTAAATAAAAATATATGTAAAATAATAGCACAGGGTCTCGGTTAAATCGTATATTTTGTATTCACATGATATATCTAAATTTAGTATTTAATTTTATAAGAAAAATGGCAAATCGGTGTATTATTAATCGGTAAAATAATCGTCGAATATCACGATTTAGGGTCCTTGAAATTTTTTTGGGAGTCCTTGATAATGAATAATGTGTTTGCATGCTGACTGCGCATGCTTAAGGAAGTTATTGATAGCATCATGTTGATCACATCACTCACGCGTACCACCTGAAATATTAACGCGTACCACTGGTTACATCTTTTACTTTTTCTACTACAAAATAAATTTACTCAACAGCCATGGCAACTAGTTTTCAAAATCAGCGGTACTAACTTTAGACTTACTTATATTACAGTTTTAAAAAAACTAATAATATTATTTTTTGCGTAATTACTAGTTATACAACCTACAACCAGCTGTATTAAATATTTTGTGTCGAGTTTGCATTGTGTTCGTTTTTTAAAAAAATATTTCAAAAGGAAGGGAAGCAGAATATTGCTTGCATCTGCAAAGAGTATATTCTCTTTTATTATTATTAAATTTAACGAAAATTAAATAATTTTATTATTTATAATTTGTTGTAAAATATTTTCTCTTTTATTTATTTTAAAAAATTATAATAGCGTCGAAATTTGCATGATTTTTTTTAAAAAAATATTTCAAGGGCGGTTCCCTTTAAAGTTGATAGATGGCGCCACCTTAATTTGCGTAAACAACATTGTTGTTTTGACATGGCGGTGGGTGACGTAAAGAAATAACTTTCCCTTTAAAAGTTATCCTTTGTTTGATAACTTAATCTAACTATTTAAACTATTTATTCCTTCTGAATTGGGAAATACATTTTATTGTTTCTTTCTTAACTTATTTTAAGTGAGTATACGTTTCAATGCGTCGTAACGTAAGCCTAATGGGATTAACGGGTTAATTTTTCGTTGTTTGAATGCAGATGTATTTACGGTTTTGTTATCATTTTGTGTCGCGATTAGTTGTCATTAATATTTTTGGGGGTATATTTTTGTAGGCTTGAATCTTTTACAGCTCGAACTTGTAATTAAATATATGATTAATTGCAGAAAATATCTTGAATTTTTTTGTAAACAACTTTGGCGTAGCAGACAACGTCGGCAATATTTCTATTTGTCCTTTAAGAAACGATTCATAGAAATATTAAAATGTCTGATTTCAGAGCATTATGGTTTTTGGTACTTAAAAAGTTTGATATAGTTTTTTTTTTTTTTACATAATTCGATCTATTTTCTTTGTATTACTTTAATGACGCAGATTGCCGACATACGTTACGCAATATGCTACTCAAAACACAAGTAAAATTAAGCATTGTTTTGTATTCAAGTTAATGTCTAACTTATTTATTTGTTTAATAATGCAGTTATTTCAATAAAACCATTAAAAAAATACTAGCATGCAAGAAATGAAATATATTACCTTTTGGAAATATTCCTAAAAAGAACGTAAACAGCAGAAAACTATTATATTTTGAAGTATTCCCACTATCACAGTTTTAAAGATAAGTCATAAGGACACATAAAATTACATTTAGTTTCAATTGCTGACTTTTGTAAATGCCCATATGTCCTTGAAAATGAATTGTTCTTCTCCCCCCTCCCCACATCTGTCTGATTGCTGAATCATGAATTAATGTTGAGTCTGGTATTTAGAAGTCATCTACACTGTTTTCATTTATTTTATTATTTGATACTGCACTTTTAAATTGGGAAGAGATCCAAGTGTAACATACAATATCAAAAAAACCTAATAATTATTCTTGTTTATGTTTAGTTCGTATTTTTTTTTTGTGTATTGTGTTGTTACATTGCTATTACTATATCATAAATATCTTAAAATTATGTTAGACTTATGCAGGAAAGAGGTAATTTGCTGGAAATTGCTTTTAATTTATGTGGGAAAACATAATGTTCAAAGAATTTTTTTAAACTGGTAAAATGTTAAAAACTAGCTCTTTGCTAATTTTTATTGCCTACATATTGAGTGGGCTAGCTAAAGTATTCCAAAGAGTACATAATGTACAAAACGTATAATATTGAAATTTTTTATTGATCTTAGTCCAACACAATTGACCGAAAGTTTAAAAATTATTATTAGATGTTAGGTTTGTTTAAAGAAACTTTAACGTAACAAATTTTACCTATTTTACAAAATTTGTCAGAACAAATTTTACCTAACGGTTGAATGCTTTTTTATGTCATGAATAATTTTTCTGACAAATACATTGTGGTTTTCGCACATAAATTCTTCATATTGTCATGTCAGTAACATTTGATAAATTAGCACTGTGTAAACTTTTAAATCAAAATTTAGGATCAAGTCTGCATATTTTCAAGTTTTACCCGTATTTAAAGAGTAAAAATAAATTAACCCTTTCAGTCCCAGTGATACCATTTCGCATCATCATGTTTCTGTTCATAAGTTCAAAAAAAATAATAGGACTGATACCTATTGAGATTAATTAAAAATATTTTCCAATCGAAAAAGTTTGAAGGATCAAATGATGTGATTATTGATATCACAAATGGCTATAGACGATCAGAAAAAAAATTCATCCGAAAGCTTTAAGTACAAATTTTCAGATATTTAACATTTTAAGCAAACATATTTATTATATTTTTTTTGCCAATGCAGCACGTTTATTAAGAAATGTAATATTTTCAGTTAAAATTGTTAAAGTTATGTATCTTTCGCAGAGTCCAGCCCCGTAACAACCAACGAAGAAGGCCGCAGCCGTCGCATCTTCAAGCGTAATGAGAGGGGAGAGACTCCTTTACACATAGCCACCATCAAGGGAGACTACAAGAGAGTACAGAGCCTGCTCAAGAAGGGGGCAAACGTCAACACACCAGACTTTGCGGGTGAGTCCCTAGGGTTGTGGGGCCCCAGTCTGTGAGGTGCTTTCCTAGCTTGCGTGAGGTCCAACATTTGGGTCCGGG
Organism: Hylyphantes graminicola; assembly: GCA_023701765.1. NCBI lineage: Eukaryota > Metazoa > Arthropoda > Arachnida > Araneae > Linyphiidae > Hylyphantes > Hylyphantes graminicola. The sequence goes on along the minus strand of CM043118.1, from coordinate 8,608,501 downwards.
TATTGCCAAAATATCTGCCAGTCTATAGCTTAAAGCAGGGTTGCCACAGTCCTTGAAAAGTGCTTGAAAAAAATACACAGATTTCGTGGTCTTGAAAATGCTTGAAAGACATTATCAACCTTGAAAAGTCCCTAATTTTTTTGCTTAGAGATAACTTCTTGGTGGAGGTTTCTTTAATTGTGTTTTCAAATATAAACAGAAGGATGGGCAAGTGATTTTAGATTGATTTTTTAATAAGTAAAATGTTATCTTATAACACATATTTAAGTTCATTTGAAATATAAAATCTCTTATTCGTTTTCGAAATTAATGTTTTAAAACTATTCTAATATTTAGGAGTTGCCATGCTCGAATATACAGTCCTTGAAAATGGATAAATATATCCTTGAAAAGTCCTTAATTTGCCTTGATTTTTTCAACTAAAAAGTGTGACAACTCTGTTAAAGTCTGACTAATAATACCAAGTGTTGAGGAAGTGCATGTTAACTATGCCTCAAAGTCCTGAGGCCCTTGAAAGTTGTGTTGCTTTAATATTGTAAAATAAGATTTTTATGTCTGACCCATTTACCCTGTCGATTTTGTCTCGCTATTGTCCACTATCAGCTTTGTATTAGGTAATAAAAGTACTTAAAATATTGATAGCAACTTAACTCTTCTGTGTTGTACCGCAGGATGGACTCCCTTGCATGAAGCCTGCAACCATGGCTGGTACAAGATAGCCAAGCTTCTCATTGAGTTTGATGCTGAGGTGAATGCTGTGGGATTGGACAAGTTTACACCACTGCATGATGCTGCAGTCAATGAACACGAAGATGTAAGTAATTTTCCTGCCTCTTTTTGTACTTAGTAGTTTAAATAATGCATTTTTTTTAAATACCTTAGTGCTTACAAATTTAAATTATTGGAATGCAGCTGACTGGGTGTAAGCACTAAATGAAATGGTGAAACTCATGCTAAATGGTTCAAATCCTGGAATGGACAAGGTTCACTACAACTTATATCTCTTCAGTGTATCCATAAAATGGGGGCCATGCTAGCTTAGGAACTGAAGACTAGAGGTTTTGTGTTATTCTGATAGGTTGAACGGAACTTCTGCAATGAAAAAGAGTCAGAATTGAAGATGATCATAAACCATTTTCTTCATATAAATGCTTATAATGGCTTAACTATAATCTGTGATTACCAGGATTCAAAATTAAAGATAGCTAGTCGTAACGTGTGGCTAAATCTTAAAATTTGGCAAATTAATAATAAATCGAGTTTCAGTTATCATGACTGTTTTTTAAGTATCACTATCATATTTTTAGGGAGGTTTCCAAGGATCTTGCTGAAAATAATTATCCCCAAATTGTAAATCTTTAAATTTAATTTGTCAAAATTATCTTATGTGGTTCTAATAAAAAAATCTTTAGTTTAAATTAAAACACTTACGTACACATAAAAATGATATTTTCTTAATTTTTTTTTTTAAATGCTCCCAGGTGACGTGCATTTGATCTTTTTAAAGTAAGCAGCTATATAAATTTGTTTCATCCTATTTCTAACACTGCTGACTACAAATTACAGATAGTGAAGCTGCTGTTGAAGTATGGTGCAAATCCACTGCAGGAGAATGCTCACCGTCGAACTCCTCTCGATCTCGCCAGATCTGAAAACATTGCCGAACTTTTAAAAGCTTCCATTGAACTTCCAAAGAACTCTACTGGTACATTCCCCCCTTTTTTTCTTTTTGTCTTTGTTTCTCTGAATTACGGTCCTGATTACGATCCAAGCTTCATATTCACTTTATTCCCCTCCCTCTTGTATGGTTTTCCCATTAAAGTACCTTGTTTCAGCTATTCACTGTCTTGGGAAAAATTATGTTTTCCCCACCGCTGGGAAAAACTCAATTATTAAAACAATTATTAGTTACTTCAGTACTGATTATTACTAGTTAGTTACTTTATTAGCTTTTGTACTGCTATTAGTCCTAAATGTTATGTAATGGGACTAATTGTAGTAATTTTAATTTTGTATTTTAATTAATATTTATCATCGCCTTAATATTTTTTAAAAATAGGCGAACATTCCTTAGAGTTATTTTACATCTATGGTAACATAATAATCAGTGTTCGAAACCTGCTTAAACATAAATAATAATTAGAATATTGTCTTTTATAAATATTCATTAGAATATTGTCTGTTTTAAATGTTCATTAGAATATTTTATAGGATAAATAATAATTGAGTTATGTCTACTAAATCTATAAAAAAAATTCAAATGACTTTACTAGGCTTTGGCAAACTACAATGGCAGTATTGGGGATAAGAGGGAACAAATGGCATTAGCTTAACAAGGGTTAAACAATAATTTATAAAACTTCATAATTAAAAGGAATTTCCCAGATAAGGTATATCCGTGATAAAATGGTATTTCGCAGTTTTATTTTCTGTAAGAAAGTATATTCCTAGCATTTTCCGATTTTCCCTGGTATTTACCAGTTTTTCCCGCTGGGCTGAGAAATATTTTGGACAGGAAAAGCCCAATCCCGAAAAAGTGAGAACAGTAATACTCACGACGTTTTCTAGAGAACCACATTAAAGAAAGTGTGGATTCGAAGCTTGCATTGTGATTAGAAGCACTATAAATATTAACATATATTTTTATTAAGGACGTGCTTTGTGTTCAAGTAGTTATTAATGCTAAAGAACAAAAATCTGATTAGTTTGAACATCCTGTAAAGATTTCGGGCAGGGTTGGAAGAAAAACAGGTTAAAAAAAAACCAAAAACCTGTTTTTTGTTTCAGTTTTTTTTGGTTTAAATCGGGTTTTTTTTTTAATAAAAACTTTTCTGCTATTTAATTAGTTTGTGTATTTGCAGGACTCTAATGATGTTTATATGAATTTCAAACTTTATTTTATGGTTTACTTAAAACTTCACTAATAAGATGCCTGTATTTTTTTAATTTGATATTTTATTAATATAAAACTAAATTTTGAGTAAAATTTACTCCAATTATTTCAATTTCACATAGTCATACATAACAGCCATTAAAATTTGTAATGGATGTGATGTCAATTAAACCATTTATAGTATTATTACCTTAATTTAAATAACTAAAGTAATAAATCCAAACCTTTTGGATACAATTTGTTGTGATTAAAAATCACTACAATTCAACATTAAAAAACTATCTTTGCATCTAAAAAATTCCAAATAAGACACTTTTTCTTTTTTGATAAAAAAAAACTATTTGGTTTAAACCATGCCTATCCTGATTTCGGGTTTTCTGAAGACCATATTATGAGGAAACAATTAAATTTAAGTAAAAAATATGCCAAATATGAAAATCAAACAATATAATTCAAACAAATTTGCTTAAAATATCACTATTACCAACACTTATAATAAAATTATTTCCTGACTTAGAAGTTATTGCAGTTTATCAAATATTTTACCATTTTACAATTATTGGCAAATTTTTGTGTTGGTTTCTCTTCTTGGATTTCTCTTGTTTTTGTTCAGATTTGTGGCTCTTCTCAGTGCTCATTAATAGCACTAAATGCAGTATTTAGGAATTACAATTATGTGTTAGAGTTACTTTAGGAATAATGAATTTACTAAGAATAACATCTATAATTTAACTATCTGAAAGTTTAAACCATAAATGCAGTGTGATTCTGTGGTTACCGCTAACCTATAAAAGGGATACCTAAAGGGGCCCCCAATAAAGATATTTGTGAATTTCAAGATATAATCTCTCCAAGACCCCAAGAAATTTACATAATTCCTAAATTTAATAAGGAAATATTTAGAAAACATTTTTATTATCTAGCTCCTAAATTCTTTAATAGTTTTCCAATCTCTATTCAAAATATTGACAAATACTCATCTTTTAAGCTCCCTCTCTCTTTAAATTTATTATACTTATTGAAAACATAAACATTCATTTTTAATTTTGTTTACACAAAGCATAAGTAACCTTTAAAAAACAGTATCTTTGCCAAATACTGCGATGCTGTAATTAAATTTTGTTATTTGTACTTGTTTAATTTAAATTTCTAGGCAGCTTGAATGATAATATTCCCCTAAGCAACTAATATGATTTTTTTATTCGTGTATTTTCTTTGTTGATATTAATAAAGTTATCAATATAATTCTAATGATTGACTTTCCTGTGTTTTCCAGACGAGGATTCCCCGCCATCGGATCAGGCGAGCGACTCCTCCCCCTGCCAGCCTTCCAAAGCTGTGCGTGAGCTTACCATGAGAAAGAACTCGCCACCAAATCAAACACAGAAAGGTAGCACTACCGTTTTGAATTTAAAATCTAATGCTTTTCTCTGTAATTTTTTCAGCAATTTACATGATTTATTTAAAGTGTTACACAGAGTTAGATATAATGACGAGTTAAAAAAAAACTTGCTGCATACAAAAAATTTGGAGTAAAAATTTGCTGCAAAAAATATTTATTTTTATAAACTTTTTCAACAAAAATGGTAATTGAGGTATAGTAATCAATGTATTATGATTAAGGATACTTGAAAACATTTTATTTGCGCCGATTAATTCAAACTAACCTAACCCAACTATTGATACTTCAAACTAACCTAGCCCAATCACTGCTACCTTGTCCCCAGGTGCATGCGAGAAACCGACGTCCCCGCGGCTGACCCTCCGCTTCCAGTCCATCAAGAGGGATGACAAGAGCTGCAGCGGTGGCGCCCCCTCCAAGAAACCCTTCGACGACAAGTACCAGTCCTACTGCGTCACCATGGAGAGCAAGGGATACGGGGAGGACCCCACCACCCCCAGTGCGGTCTCCTCTTCTTCCACCACCAGTGCTCCAACCAACGAGGCTGTGACGTCTTCTTCTTCGACTGTGGTAGAAGGAGCTGAGGATCATGTGGAGAAGGAAGCAACGAGGTAAGTAAAGTACACTATGTAAGGATTCAGTTGCCTGGATCGATTTCCTCGTAGTTCTGTGCTCCATGGTCTGCTCCAGTGCTTGCATAAACAGGGTTCCCACGGTCCTTGAAAATCCTTGAAAAGTACTTGAATTTAATTTGGTTAACTGGGGGCCCCGGAAAGTACTTGAAAAATGCACGAAGTCCTTGAAAAGTACTTGATTTTTTCCCCGTCAGGCGCGGATCCCTATCGAAAGTAAACCAAACTTCAACAAAGCTCCTTGCGCGCGCTGACGAAAAATGAAAGAACTTCTTTTTGTCCACTGCGCTACACTAACGCGCATAGCTCCGCTTTTTTATGTCGCGTTCTCTTCAGAGAAAAGTGGTTTAATAACGCTAAGTAGCGAAAGGAAAGTTGCTGCACAGGGATGCCACACCTGAGCATCTCGGCTGTTTTCGATGTTTGAAAACTAAACTTAAATTTTGATAAATAACTAGTTTAAATAATGGATTTTAATAATAAAGATAAAATTTTCTATTAAATTGGGAAGATGAATTAAGATTGGATTACACTAAGATGTCCTTAAATCTCGGCCAGCCAGTGCAATGTCAAATTAGAAGAAGCTCGATATTAATGAAAACTAAGCTTAAATTTTGATAAATATCTTATTTAAAGAATGGATTTTAACACTAAAGATAAAATTTTTAATTAAAATTTGAAGATGAATTAAGATTAGATTACATTAAGGTGTCTTCAAATATCGATGTGCGTCCAGTGCAATCTCCCATTAGAAAACGATCATTAACGTAACCAAAAATATGTACTCCAATAATGCTTTCTGAGTTACTTATTTCGCCGCAAAGTAATTTTCAGGAAATCTGCCGATGAGTCACATTGCATCAGAATGATTGACAGTTCTGTGGCTGCTAAGATCAAACGCGGCGTCGATGTTTGGTTGACCGACCCGTCTTGAACTATAAAACTAAACGGAATGATGTACTGCCAATTTGCAGCAAATAAGAGCAAAAATTACGAGGCATCGAGGTTTGGTTCACTGATCCATGAACTATAAAAATAAGACACTACTGCGATATTGCCGAAGATTAAACAAAATTATAAGACGTCGAAGTTTGATTAACAGATCCGTTTGAACTAAAACTATAAAAATAATGAGTCTCTACTACTGCGATTTCGCTGCGAACTAGTAAATATTACGATTCGTTGAAGTCTGGTTCAGCGATCCGTCTTAAACCAAAACTGTAATATAAAAAATCTATTATAAGAATCGGTAAATATTTTAAATGCGATCATCGTAACAAGTCTGAAAAAATCTGTTACAATCTTATTTAATTTGCTTTCAAAATGTTATTTTTTCTTTAAAAAAAACCATTGGCTTCCATCGGTTTCCCGTATTTTTCAAAGCCGATGAACCGATTTCTCTTAGTTAACTTCGGGTCCGATGGCTAATTATTAAACAATAGGTCTATTTTTGCAACCAGAGACAGATTTGAGCGGTATCAAATAGCAATTTGGGATGCAAATTCACTAAAACAGCGATAAAAATAGCCAAACAATTAGCTAGAACTGCGATGCTTTTTTTTTTAAACAATTGTCTATTTTATCTTCGCACCGTAATTTTTGTGAGACTAAGTTTAAATTTTAATAAATAAGACATTCAAATAACAGATTCTAATAATGAAGATATTAAAATTTAATTAAAATGTGAAGATAAATTAAGATTGGATTGCACAAGTTTTCTTTAAATCTCGGCCAGCCAGTGCAATCTTCCATTAGTTCAGCAGTCAAATAATGCTTCCTGATTTACTTATTTAGCTGCCTAGTAATTTTCACGAAATCTACCGATAATGTCACACTGCATCAGAATGATTGACAGTTCTCTGGCTGTGCGTGATCAGGAGAGTGTCTCGGTTTATTTTTGTAGCTCCGGTTCAGGCCAAGTCGGACCAACCAGAATATTTTATTCTGATCAAGTGTCAAACTTGCGGTGTCCGTGAGTCGTGATTACAATTACATGAACACCTTGAATGTAAAAATGTTTTTTTTTTATGGTTGAACCTTTTTTCTACTTTAGCCTTTTAGTTTAAAATTTTTAGTTTAAAAAAAAATGCAGTGTTAGCATAACACCCTTTATATATTTAGGTTTGACTTTCCTTGAAAAAGTCCTTGAACTTTTTTTGGAAAAGTGCTTCATTTTTTTTTGTAACTTTGTATGAACCGTGTTAATAAAAACATGTATTGAAAGACCAAAAAATATAGGGATTTTAATCTCAAAGAGGCAGTCATTGATTTTTTTTTTTTTTTGCTAAACCCGGCCTCTAGATATTCCTTATGGAACTTTTTTTTTAAACTTTTTTTCCTGTGTTGGTATAAATAATAAATTAATAAGTCCTTGAAAAAAAAAATAAAGGTCCTTGAAAAAGATATAAAGGTCCTTGAAAAGTCCTTGAATTTTTTTTAAGTGAAAGAGTGGGAACCCTGATAAACCATCCTCAGTGCAGCACATGGCCGAGATCATCTGTGTTCCAACCTGCGGCAGCTGTTGCTCAACCGAGTGGCATACAACCTACTACCATACTGCGGCGTGCCTCGTGATCTGGACCTGGCAACAGCGAGATAGTGTTTGGCATCTGGAGATATATAGGACTGAATGGGACAGATTGTGAAGGAGATTGTAACTTGATGTTTTCAGTGATGACTTGTTGGTTATATCCCGAGTTTTTAACGGGATTATTTTAAATGTTCTTAATAAATAGTTTACTTTTAAATCTATGCTGAATCCTTCTATAAAATTCTACACTCGTCACAACTTCTTGCCAACCTAAGTTGGGTAAATTGAAATATGCTATGGAGAAGATCCTTCCGCGTATGGTATGGAAAGAGTTCCATAAATTATTTGTGAATCCATCCAGAAAACGTGTTTAAAACATCAATTTCATTTAAGGTCTAACAGATTTGAATATTATTTGAGAAAATTTGGCAATTTTATCCGAATAAAAAGTATTTTGGTTAAATTGTATTCAGATAATTTTAATTGTAAATATTACCTTACAAGAGTTTCCATAACTAACGGAGCAACCGCGCTTTTCCCTCTTCCTTTTTACTGTTTGTTTTTACCCGAGTTAGATTGGCAAGGAGTGAAATTGTAGATTTAGTGTAAATAACACCATCTTTACTCCTGTGATATTTTCTGATGTTCAAGCGTGATGTGCCCTGATTCAAACTTTTTTAAATCCATAAATTAAAACATTGATGGCTAAAATGTCCAGTAGCTAACATGCCAATATTATGGGAATATGCTCTTTTTATAACCATCCTGAAATTTGTGTCAAATCTCTTGATATTTTTCTCTCTCCTGAAATAATTGACTGCATGAATTTTTTTTCTCCTTTGTTATTTTTCTCCTATACTTTATTTGTAATAAGTCTACTGAGCATGTGCAGTAGAAGAATAGAGTGCGTACATCGTGACAATGTAGTTAATGTCCCAGAATGCACCTCAAAACTCTTTGAAAATTTATTTTCTTAACGTTCATTTGAAGTGAGGTGAAGTCCATAGACTAATACGATAATAGACAAACATATTCAAATTTATTCCCTGTTACCTCCTGAATTTACATTGCTGCACTCCTGAAAAACTCCTAAAAAGAGCCCGGGCATCGCCAAAATAACTGCCGACCTATAAACGGCCTGTGCAGTCCAAAAATGTCTGACTAATAACACCCGTGTAGGGGAGTGCACGTTAAATAGGCTCCAAAGTCCTAACGCTGCGTACGATGTTGCCCTTAACGGTTGCATTGGGTGCCTATTCAGGTGTTGGCTTGTCACTTGACTGCGGTTCTAAAATGTGACGCCCGTCGCCAATAGCTCTCGTGTAGCTCTAGTGCGACAATAGTTCAAACCTACCTAAAAAGCGCCTGAATTTTGCAATCATAGATAGAGTATGAACCCTGATACCTTCTCTTTGCAAATTATTCATTATTATGGAAAACTTTGTTGCATAACACTTACAGAAGTATTTTGTTTCTGGACATCTTCTCACATTCAACCCATATTTCCAGCAACAGCAGCAAGGCCCCTGAAGAAGATGCCTCGAAAGAGATGTCTTCCAGCCCCAGCAAAGATGCCGAGGAGGATAAAATGGACACCAGTGAGCCGGTGGCGGTTCCCTCGAAAATTAATGGCGCCGGTCGGATGAGTGCGGACTCCCCTAAAGAGTGCTCAAATGCTGATCCCACCGTTGTTGAGGGCCATGAGGGGAGAAGAAAGCGGCGGAGAAGTAACGACAGTGCCCATAGTACTAGGTAGGGATTATCTTGGTTTTTTTTTCCAATTGTTGTTACAGATGGGTATCTAAGGAGTTTGTATTGTATATCTGGAGGGGTTTTTTTTGGTTAAGAACTAAGAATTTGGTTAAGAACTATTTGATCGAATGAGTGCGGACTCTCCTAAAGAGTGCCCCACCGCCGATCCCACCGTTGTTGAGTGCCATGAGGGGAGGAGAAGTAAAGACAGTGCCCACAGTACTAGGTATGGGGCTGTCTTGTTTGTTTTTTTCAATTGTGTTACAGATGGGTATCTAGGGGGTTTGTATTGTATATCTGGAGGGGGTTTTTTTTGGTTAAGAACTATTTGATCGAATGAGTGCGGACTCTCCTAAAGAGTGCCCCACCGCCGATCCCACCGTTGTTGAGTGCCATGAGGGGAGGAGAAGTAAAGACAGTGCCCACAGTACTAGGTATGGGGCTGTCTTGTTTGTTTTTTTCAATTGTGTTACAGATGGGTATCTAGGGGGTTTGTATTGTATATCTGGAGGGGGTTTTTTTTGGTTAAGAACTATTTGATCGAATGAGTGCGGACTCTCCTAAAGAGTGCCCCACCGCCGATCCCACCGTTGTTGAGTGCCATGAGGGGAGGAGAAGTAAAGACAGTGCCCACAGTACTAGGTATGGGGCTGTCTTGTTTGTTTTTTTCAATTGTGTTACAGATGGGTATCTAGGGGGTTTGTATTGTATATCTGGAGGGGGTTTTTTTTGGTTAAGAACTATTTGATCGAATGAGTGCGGACTCTCCTAAAGAGTGCCCCACCGCCGATCCCACCGTTGTTGAGTGCCATGAGGGGAGGAGAAGTAAAGACAGTGCCCACAGTACTAGGTATGGGGCTGTCTTGTTTGTTTTTTTCAATTGTGTTACAGATGGGTATCTAGGGGGTTTGTATTGTATATCTGGAGGGGGTTTTTTTTGGTTAAGAACTATTTGATCGAATGAGTGCGGACTCTCCTAAAGAGTGCCCCACCGCCGATCCCACCGTTGTTGAGTGCCATGAGGGGAGGAGAAGTAAAGACAGTGCCCACAGTACTAGGTATGGGGCTGTCTTGTTTGTTTTTTTCAATTGTGTTACAGATGGGTATCTAGGGGGTTTGTATTGTATATCTGGAGGGGTTTTTTTTGGTTAAGAACTATTTGATCGAATGAGTGCGGACTCTCCTAAAGAGTGCCCCACCGCCGATCCCACCGTTGTTGAGTGCCATGAGGGGAGGAGAAGTAAAGACAGTGCCCACAGTACTAGGTATGGGGCTGTCTTGTTTGTTTTTTTCAATTGTGTTACAGATGGGTATCTAGGGGGTTTGTATTGTATATCTGGAGGGGGTTTTTTTTGGTTAAGAACTATTTGATCGAATGAGTGCGGACTCTCCTAAAGAGTGCCCCACCGCCGATCCCACCGTTGTTGAGTGCCATGAGGGGAGGAGAAGTAAAGACAGTGCCCACAGTACTAGGTATGGGGCTGTCTTGTTTGTTTTTTTCAATTGTGTTACAGATGGGTATCTAGGGGGTTTGTATTGTATATCTGGAGGGGGTTTTTTTTTGGTTAAGAACTATTTGATCGAATGAGTGCGGACTCTCCTAAAGAGTGCCCCACCGCCGATCCCACCGTTGTTGAGGGCCATGAGGGGAGAAGAAAGCGGCGGAGAAGTAACGACAGTGCCCATAGTACTAGGTAGGGATTTTCTTGGTTTTTTATTAATTGTTTGATGGGTATATGTGGTGTATATCTGGAGGTTTTATTTTTGTAATTCAGACCTGAAGACTAGAGCCTAATTTTGGTAGTGTTTTTTTTATCAATCTAACAGTACTCCAGTATTTTTAGCTTTCTTCTGTAAGCTTTTATGTATTTTTTTAATTAAAAAGAATGTTGCTTGTGAGCTTTTTAGATTATCTGCCGAAAAGATAGTGTGTGGTCATATTACAATTATTAAGTTTCCTGTAAAGTTGAAAAATAATCTATTCTAACTAAATGATAGGGAGAAAATAATTAACTGTTTGCACCCTGATTGCTATTAATTTTTCTTGTGCTGGAACATTAATAATAGTTTAGATGAATTAATTTCTTACGGTAACAAATGGTGGGGGTTAACTGAGTGCGGAATCCCCTAACGACTGCCCCACCATTGAGAGAGGGAAGAAAGCAGCAGAGAAATAACACCCACAGTACTATGTGGGGATGTCTTGGTTGTTTGAGATGTGTGATGTGTTTTTGTCTTGAAGGTTTTATTGTATGTCTAGAGGTTTTTTTCATTTAGGAACAAAAGACTAGAGCTTCATTTTTGTAATTTTTTTAAATCAAACTAGCAGTTCCCTAGCCTATTTTATTTTGAGACCCTTTGAACTTTTAGCTTGTAATTAAAAAAAATGTTTTGGGGCTTTTCAGATTCTCTACTAAAAAAGATTTTCAGGTTTCCTTGAATTCTGTTAGCAAAATGATTTGTTCGAGTTAGGGTTTTTTAAGTTTTGACCTTAATTCACAAACAACATAACACTATTTTCACCTTGATTATTCTTTATTTTTTCCAATTTGGAGCATTATTTAAAGATACTAATTTATTGAATCTATATAGGCTTGTGATAAACTATTTCACCTATGTCAACAAATCTTAGGTTAGTTCGTAGCCAATTTTATGTCACTAGAAAATATTAAATTCTTCATTGCATACCTCTGAAATGATCTTTCAGAAATTCCCAACAAAACATAATCCTAAACAGACTACCACAATCTAACTCAACCTCTCCCTTCCAGGTCCAAAGGCGGCCACAAATCCCCCTCTGGCAAGTCCTCCACCCAGGGCTCCCCGAAGCTGAAGAAGCGCGGGGGATCCCAATCTTCCTCTGACACCGAAAGCAACCCTAGCGACGCCGAAGCGGATCCCCCCAACGCCTTTGGGGCTGCCGGAGCTGGCCCCCACTCGCCCAAGGTCCCGCCCCTGAAGATAGTGATACCTTCGGGATCGGGCTCTCTGGAGGAGACGAGGGAAAGGTGGGTCTTTGATGAAAGTTTGTGGGCATGAAAATTTGTTTTTTGCTGTAATAATGCATTGTGTCTATCGCCCATGAAAGTCTCGAAATCAGAAATCGGTCCCAAAAGTTCCGAAAAGTAACAATTGATGCTGGGGTCACAATTTTTTTTATTTGTGTAGCACTTTCGAACTGAAATTGCCTGTTGGCTGATGTAAATAACTGGCAGTTACATCCTGTGTGACATGTAAATACTGTTAATAACCAAGTTTAAAATTGATCTGATATGATAATATACTCTTAGACCATGTAAATGCAACTTTAGCTGATTCTTGGATTTTTATTGTTTTTGTGTGATGGTAAACTTACAGCTACAGCATGCTTAAAAAGTACGTGCTAAATGATTTCGGTCAATGTGAAATGTTGATTTAGGTTTTTTACAATATTAAATTTTTAATTACTGCTCGTTATTCTTTCATTCTACTTTACCTTCTAGTTCAAAATAAAATTTTAAAAACTCATCTTATTGTAAGCTATTCTAATAGATTGTGTAATAAAACTTAAAGAACCAGCATAATATAACCTTTCTCCCCGCCAGGTCCAAAGTCTCATCCTCCAAACAAGCCCTCCCCTACGTGGTCAACACCACGTCTGCCGAATCAGCTGAATCCGGCGGTGGCAACGACTCTTCCACGAGTGATAAATCGGAGTCTGTCGGCGCCGTTAAAACTCCTCCGGCGGACGGTGGAACTCCGAGCAAGTCGAAAGATGACGCGCATCCGCCGGAGGAGAAGTTCCAGAGGGTGACTCGGAGTAGCCAGCGGATGGCCGCCATGTCTGGTGGAGGTAATTATTTGTACTTGTAATTGCATTAGATATTCTCTCAATTGGCTTATATGGGACTGAAGGCAATACTGTTAAACTTGGACCATCTCCTCCACCTGACTCTGTCCCCCACAATGGCCCTCTATCGGTTAACTCCTAACACCTTGAGGTCTCTTTCCACCACATCCAGCCATCTAGTTGGGGGTCTACCTCTGTGCCGTTTTCCTTCTATCTTCGAGAAAGTTACTTTTTTAGTGGGGAAGCTGTCTTCGTATCAAACCACATGGCCCAACCACCTAATGTGAGATGCCTTTACCACCTTTAGATTGTCAGGTTCACCATACTTTTTGCTTATTTCGTGGTTTTAGGCGATTCTCCAAACACTGTCTTATTTAACTGGTACAAAACTTTCTTTGGATTTTTCTTTCAAAAATAGATGAAAAGGTCTTCTTCTGCCCGGCTCAAAGCCCAGCATTCACTGGCATACAGGGCCACAGGTCTTATCAGGGTTTTATATAGGTTTACTTTTGTTTTAGTGCTGATATATTTTAATTTCAGTTGGCTTTTAAGTCCATAGAAACATCTATAAGCCATTGCTAGTCTGCTTTTCATTTCAAGCTTTAAGTCATTGCAGCCTGAGATTATTGTGCCAAGGTATTAAAACTGTTTAACATTTTTAAATGTGTAGTTATTTATCTTTAATGGAGCCCTATCTACACGGCTAAACTAGAGTGGTGAAATTAATTCAGGTTAGGGTGTACATTTGATTGAACTTTTATACATTGATGTCGACCTTTTAAAATAAATAAGCAATAAAAAAAATGAACCATTTTATTTAATATTTTCAAGTATTAAAAGTTACATAATATTAAAACGTCCTGAAACTTACAATATCATTAGTTTGCCTCATAGTTTTGCCATTTTGTTTGTATTAGCATGATGTTGATGGGGGGAATGATACAAGGATTTGTGGCTATTTTTTTCAATTCATTAAAGTGGAGATTGGATTAAGCAAAATCCAGTGAAGTGTGAGCTACTGTATAATAGTAAAGTTTTTGCTTTTTAGTTGTCTGTAATCGGATTCGATAAAGGAAACTAAGCTAAATTAAACGTGTAACTAGTGAAGTCTTCTAAGAAAACTTTCTAAATATAAGCTTGTTTTGAAACTTGGAGCTTAAATGTTATTATTTTTAGATATATTTTCCTGACGCTATTAAATTATTATTCCTTAAAGAAATCTAAAAGTGTTGTTTTTCTCAGTCAAACTCACCTTAAACCTGTTTACACTTCCTTTCTTAATGAAAATATCTATTTTCTTCTGAAAAAAAAAGTAGTTAATAGATACTAGTCTCAGGTTTGTTCATATTTATTTAACCTTGTCGATTCTGAAAAGTTAATGCCTCGATATGTAAAATAAATTTAATAAAAATTAACTGCAATTTTTTATATGTATTGTAAAAAGTGTGTTAGTATTATACAAAAAAAAGCTCTGCTAATAAAATTTTCAATGATCCCAAGTACTCCTAAATAGTCCCTATGTTTCTTCAACCTTAAAGTGCTTCCGCTAATACTCATCCCACCATTTTCTTTACTTTCCAGCCAGTTCTTCCACGCCAGATACCAGCGCCAAACCCGCCAACAACCCAACTGAAGCCAACCCTTCCACCGTCACTTCCTCTGGCAGCCAGAAAGGCGACGGCTCTGGCGATAGCTCCAACGACGAGCAGTCACATTCGATGCAGATCGACGTTCATCCCCGTAAACGTAAATTACGGGCCCGGGACACGGAAAACGGGTCCCAGAATCAGTCTTCCTCCGCGTCGTCGAGTAATGAGGATTCACAGACGCAGCAACAGACGCTGAATTCGTATCAGATGTACCTCAATATTAGGAAACAGGTAGGATGGTGTTATGAATTAATCATGGTTAGCAAAAGCCTTTTTTTAAAACGAATTGTTGTTGTTTTGAGCAAAGTATAAAAAGTAGCATTTTTAAGATCTAGTATTCTTATTGAAGAGCAAATCCCTAAAAAGTTTGATTTAATACCATATTAAACTACCTTTAAATTTTATACAAATTGTAGGGATTTATTTTTTTAGTTAATCTTATTCAAGGATCCCACTGACAGAAATGTCAAGAAAATAAAAATGCACACTTTGTCCCAAAAGTTAGGAAAGAGACTATTCCGTAAAATAACCGGCTTTCCTAAAAAAATATATTCATAAATGTAAAACATATTATTTCTTAATTTAAAAAAATGACGAACAGTCTCTGTCAATGTAGATCGACGTTCATCCCCGTAAATGTAAATTAAGGTTCCCGGGATACGGAAAACTGGTCCCAGAACCAGTCTTCTTCTGCGTCGTCGAGTAATGAGGATTCACAGACCATAGCAACAGACACTGAATGAGTTAATCATGGTTACCCAAAGCCTTTTTTAAAAAAAAAAAAATGTTTTTTTTTTTTTTTTAAATAGGCAGAGAGCGGAGTAAAGTAAGTATGAAAAGTGGAATTTTTAAGAATCTAATATTCTTATTGACGAACTTATCCCATAAATTAGTTCTATACCACCTCCCTTTAAAGTACTTTTTAATTTTATACCCATTATGAGGACTTATTTTTTAGTAAATCTTTAAGATTCTAATTAACCTGAAAAGTCAAGAAAGTTATGGTCCAAAAAAAATACACAGCTACTTTTTAAACTATTAAATTCATAAACCTGAAACATTATTTATTATTACAAATTTGGAAAGCTTTTGTTTAGCTCTATTGAGAGAAACACAGGTATCAAGAAACTAACAGATATCAGAAAAAGATATGAAAATAATTTATCTAATATCAGCAAAATCCATATTAATAAGTAGCTAATTGGAAAGTGACCTTTTACCATTTTTATAATATTAATATATTTCTCGAGTTGAATATTTTTCTTTTAACCCAAAATATTTCTTGTAGGTGGATAAGAGGCGAAAGGGCATGTTCATAGTCCAACCCAAGCCTCCCAATGGCTTCAAGGACTATCTTCTCAACAGGTGTTCCTATGTGTTGGAGGGGAACCCAGCTAGTCGTTTGTCGGTACCCATGGTGAGTTGCATGTTAAACTATTTTATATGTGTTGAACTTTTAATATAAAAAAGGAAACTCATTTCCTAGGCATTAATTTATGATTATTAACTTAAACTACAGTATATTAGGATGTATCGAAAAAAATCAAGTTTTTGATATCAAATTTGTAATAGTGCGGAAAAGTTGCCTTATGTTATTGTTTTAGATCAATAAAATTTTGCCCATATACTGAGTTAATATCTTCAGTTGCCTCTGAGACCATTAATTATGCAAATTCGCTAATTTTATCGTTTTTTCAATTTATATATTTTAAATTAAGAAATTGAATTTTCAAGTCTTACCAGTGCCGAATAATTGTCATATTACTCCTTAGAGCGTGTGCAAATTTTTATTGATGTTGGTTAATTTCTTCAGTTGTCTTTAGGGACTGCTTATCTGGAATTTGGCCAGAAAAGCAGCCCCTAAACGCAACTGAAGAAATTAATTGGGTACTTGGGTAAAAACAAAGAGTAAAAAGGCAGATCGAAAAGCGCGGTTGGACCGTTAGTTGGAAAGTCTTGTAAAGTAATGTTTACATACAAAATGATTTGAATACAATTTAACCATAATTCTTTTCATTCTGATAAAATTGCCTAATTTTCTCAAATAATATTGAAATCTGTTGGACCTTAAACGAAATTATTTATGTTTTTACGAAATGTGTTGTTTTTACGAAAATGTTTTAAACATGTTTTCTGGATAGATTAACAAATAATTTATGGAATTCTTTACATGTGCAGAAGGATAGCTTCTCCATAGCATATTTCTATTTACCCATTTTAGGTTGGCAAGGAGTGTAGTGTGGAAGCAGGATTTTTTTTAATGATTTAGTGCCGTTAAAATCAGGGTCGGTTTATACACAAAACATCAAATTTCCCCAAAAAAATGTAATCCCCTACCCTTTAACTAAAACTAAATTTCAATTAAACTTAAGGTTTAAATACTATCTACTAAAAATAAAGACACAAAAGCAGTTAAATTTTGAAGATGAAATAAGATTGGTATCTAATATTCATGGTATCTCCCATAAAGTATGCTTAAGTGTCAGTTATCTGCATTATGCGTATTTTGCACAGTTTGGTACAGGGCAGTTCAGTCATAGTCTTCAAGTGTGTAAAGAATACAATGCTGTTCTGAACATGGCATCTACTTAGCTTCTCCATTCAGAGTCAGCAATGCCTATACCAAAACCGAGCTTAAGTTTGCAGCAGAGAAATGTACTGAGCGGAGGAAACCGGGTAAACAACCCGGCTGGCGCCACAACTTAGCGTACTCTGATTGGCTGCTCCTTTCAACCCTGATATTCGTGCGCCCTGTTACGTCAAAATCGAAGGAAAAAAATAATTAAAACAACACTCTAACTGAAGCTTAACTAATAAAAATAATAAATTTATGTCTTGAAATAACAAATCAATTTGTTTATTGAGTGTGAAATACCTTTTTGTATTCGATTCTCGCACTCAAAAATGAGAACTATTTACCCTCTTTCTCGTAGAACATTTGTATACTGCAAACTTAAGGTCGGTTGTGGTATAGGACACTCCGAAATATGTTTTATTTTCAATGGGTTTGAAATTTTGCTTGCAAAAATAAATGAGAAATGGAGCCACCCATTTGAAATCAATGGGTGGCTCCGTTTTTTTTCTTTCATATTTTCAGCAGAGGGTTGGCCTATTTCCTACCTCGACTAATACACGGGTTACCAATTTTGGAATTATATTTGGTTTAAAATTGGAGGTTTAACTTATACTTAGAGTGGGGTTATACACATATGGATACGGTAGAGTTTCACCTTTGAATTTAACCTGTACATTTGATTTCAAGATTGTTTAATCATCATGTGTTTTTTCCATTGTTGGTTGGTGTTATGTCTTCAGATCTGTTACACCTATCTTGATTTTAATGAGACGTTAAAAAGTTTAGAAAACCATATAATTATATTTTACTATGACTTTAAAGTGATTTCTTTTCTTTAGATAACGCCCCCTCAGTCTCTTGATGGGCCAATCAAAGAGCTGTTCATTGAACAAGAAAAGGAGCGGTACAGGCTTAGGTTGCAACACTTAATTGAGCGGGTAGGCTACACTTACAAGTGTTACTTATATATGTTTGTCATAGTCAGGGCCTGTTCTTCCGTAAGATTCGGCCTAGGGGCCCCTAAATTTCAGTTTCTATTTTATACTAAATGCTGCAAATCCCCAAAATATCACTAAAAAAATTATGATACTCCACTTTGTTTTTGCTTAATTTTGACTGAGAAATTTACCTAACGTTATTGTTTTGATTGATGTGTATGAGGGAAGCCTTTATAATTGTAGCAAATATTTTATACATAGGTTCGTATAGCACCATGCTTACTGGAAATCATACGGAACATTTTCCGTAAAGGGGCCCCCAAAATAAGTTATTCCTATAATCTTAAGATTTCCTAGAACAGGCCCTGGCCGTAGTTCCATTTTTTTCTGTTATATAAATACAAATAGAATGGAAATAAGTTCTTAAATTACTTTTATTTTAAAAATATATTTCAAAAACTTTTTATTTCAACTTGTTTTGCATTGTGTTAATGATTCTGTATTTTGATCCTTAGTTTACATGATTATAATTTAGTAGTCTAGATTAAAAATTATAAAAGCCCACACTCGACTTAAAACACTTTTATTTTAATGCTTGCCATAGTTAAATAAATCCATTGTTATGATGTTTCAGTAAAAATGTGGACAAATAGCGACTCAATTGTATTGTAACCATTATGCCAATTATTAAAATGAAATTATCACATTTTCATTTTAGATTTAATAGCCTAATTACTACCGGTGATACATTAATTAATCAGTTTTTACCTTATTTACTTATTAAAACTTAACACTTTATTCAAGTGATGTTATTTTCTACGACACTACTAATAGTTTTAATACTATAGTGGTTTTTATTATTACTATCCTTTTAATTATGCAATTTGATTTCTGCAGGAGAAACTAGTGCTGTCTGTCGAGCAGGAAATTCTGCGAGTGCACGGGCGTTCTGCACGTGCCATGGCCAATCAGACGGTCCCTTTGTCAGTCTGCAGTGTGTTGAAGGATGAAGAGATCTATAATGTTCTGGAGGTAGAGTAAATGACGTTTAAACCGTCATACTTTTAACCCTTTCAGGCCCATTGATGTCAATTGGTATCATCATGTTTCTGATCATAATTTAAAAAATAATTGGGCTGACATCTATTGGGATTAATAAAGAATATTTTCTTATAGAAAAATGCTTGAAGAATCGAGTGATGTGCTTTTTGATATCATAACTGACTATAGACGGTCAGAAATTTTTTTCTAAAAAGTTTGTTAAAGTAACCAAAAATAATTTACATTTAAATCATGAAAATACTGCAAGTTTCTTAAATAATTACTTAATCGTGAAGGAATCGGATAGCTACTACAACTGTTTGTTCAAATATGTATTCCTCAAAATTAATGTACAAATATATGTAGTACTAAATGATGCATAGTAATTTGTAATTCACATGCAGTACTACATTTCTTTCTAGTATATGTTCAAGTGACTGAAAATAATTTACATTTAAATTATGAAAATACTGTACATTTTTTAAATAACTACCTAATTGTGAAGGAAGCGGATAACTACAACTATTTGTTTACATGTGTATTTCTCGAAAGTATTGTAAAATAGATGTAGTACTAAATGAAACATAGTAATTTGTAATTCATATGCAGTTTATTTCTAAGCTTTGTAATTGTAAACAAATTGTTTAAAATTTGAAAGAAGAGTTTATAAATTAAATGCATTTTCATCATCCTTTTTATCAAATTTTGCTTATCAAAAATGTATTAAATTTCCAAAATAAACTTTTTGGAATATAAAGTATCTACCTTTATAAGTTATGTCGAAACCTAGAAAAAATAATAGTGTTTATTTGAAGTAAATGTTTCTCTGTTTTGCTTTCTAATTTTTGGTGTTGTAACTTTTCAGGATGACAAAGATAAAAATGTAAGGTCTCGGTACAATGGCAGACTTCTGCTTTCATGGTTGCAAGATGTGGATGACAAGTGGAAAAAAATTAAGGTAAAATTGCTTCATGGATTGTCTTTGTATTATTGTTCCTTCAAGAGGATTAATGATATATAATTTTAGTTTGGAGTAATAAAAGTTAAATATTTTTTGCACGATTTTCTACTCTAAAGTTCACATTTATCCTATTTGTATAAACCCCCTAAACATATTTTGAAATGTTATAATTGAAAAAAATTGTTTGATCACAGGCAAACATATTAAACATTTATAATTTTGTGGTCTCTTCATATTCTTGGGCTTTACTGCATTAATCCCATTTGTTTTTATTTCTTTTGTATAATTTTTTGCCAAAGTGTTTACTGTTGTTGCAACACATATTAAGTGCATATTTCACCCTATTTATTCTGTAAAATCTTGTATGTTTTATAAATAAATGAAGTGAATTAAATAAACTGACAATCCAATTGTATATATTACCTGTTATAAGAAAGCCGACTCAATTTGCCCTAAAAATATTTATGCTCTTAGGTAATTTAAATAACTTCAAAAACTTAAAAGTAGTATGGCATATATCTTTGTGTTTGCATGATTTTCTCAAATCTTTGTGACTTGAAGAGTCATGTTAGTCCTTTTTAGCTTCCACACTGCGTTAATAATGTAAAAAGTGGATGGTATTATAATTGTTCAAACTGTCCGTCACCCACTTTCGCAGTTAAAACAACTTATGCTACAGGCTAGTGCAATAGTCAGAAAATTCAATGCATCAAAATTAAAAGATATAAAAAATCCCAATAGAATTTGATCCATAAAAAAAAACTGCAAAATTTAGTGCAATTTTAAAACATAAAAGCCATTTATATTAGAATTTAATCACCCTTGCCTTTCACAACATTCGCTTTGTTTTAAATGATAGATTAAAAGAAATTTATTTTTGTGGACATCAATCAGTTTGACATGACGTCAAATATATTTCACAAAGATTCTTTGAGATTGTATGCTGATATAAAATGTTTTGCTTCCATTTAAAAGGTAGGAATATTATAATTTTCTCTGATTATAAATTGATTCAGCATATAATCAAAAATATCCAGCCAAATATAGTGTGTAAATGTTTATTATAGAATACTGTGTTTGTGGCCTTTTTCCTGTTGAACACAATTGCTTGGCAACGGACAGATTCTGTTACAAAACTACCTGTTATTAGTAGAAGTCTAGTTTTATTTTCAAAACTTAAATACATATATATTGCAGGAAGCCATGCTGCTGCGTCACCACAACGAAGCCGAATCCTTGCACGCGGTCCAAAAACTGGACTGGGAATGGAAAATGAAAGCGCTCGGAATGTGTGACATGAAAACTTCTCCGGTAATAGACGACATCGTCGTTCCTATCGTTCATGTGAACGATGAGTTTAAACTCATATCTGCATGCCAGTGAACTCAGGACGTTGGTGAAATGTATTAAATTCCATCATTGTCTTATAAGTTGTTGAAGCATAGTAGGTTCATAATGAATTTACTGCTACGATAAGAAATGTGGTAGTTTTTTTTTAGGTGGTACAAGAATGTGTAACGATTTAGTCATATTTCTCCAGTCAATTTATTGTTTGTTTTTTTGCTTTGTTATATGGTGTGCTCGGTGTATTTCCTATGAGAGATATCTAATAGATGGATAATGTGGGTGTTTGTTTTGTTAAATGTTTTTTCTTCTTCTAGAAATGAAGTCTACGCATTCAAAGGTACTCAAACCTTGAAAAATTATTGACTTGAAAAAAAGTCAACTGTTATGAAAGACAAGGCATGTTTTTGTGCTGCTTTTAGGCATACCTTTTTATGTTTCATAAATTTTTTAGTTAAATAAAAAGGACTTTGTTAGCTTTTAAAAAGCTAAAAATAACTCCTAGGGAGTCAATTTATATTATATCTGCTTGCGGACTAATTTCCTGTTTGTTTACATTTCCAGAGCTGTGCTCTTTTTTAAACCAAGTTTATTTTTTACAATTGTTTGTGTCTAAATACCCACTGTGAAGCTTAAGTATAATTTTACCCAAAGAAAGATTCAATCATGTGGATTGTCTCAAATCTGAATTAAACCGAGCACACTGTACACTTTGTGATGATACCCATAATCAAAGTCATACTAACTATGGACTCCATAGTTTTTCCCGATGCCAAATCATTAGCAAAAGACCATTTCATTCCAGTTCATCCCATCGCTCATTTCACCAGTCGACATGTTCTAGCGATTATATGTTTGTTTAGATGTGTGTGGCAACAGTCTTTTTTTTTTTGTTATTTTCTCCTGTTTTTTCGTTTTAATGGCCGAGACCCGCTAATATAAGATATCCAGGAGGGCAGCAAATGATATTTATTTGTTGTTAATGTGCATCGACAAGAAATAGTATACCTGAAATGATGTCAGTCAAATATTCTAAGCAGTCTATTGTAGAGTTTTCCTGTACATTAACCCCTTCACTACCAGGGCGAAGGTTAAGTAATTTCATAATTTCTGGCTGTTTATTACTAGCCTCCTAATTTAGGAGCTAATTAGAACCCTGGTAAAGGGACAAGGTCAACACCTGAGCAGGCACCCAACGAAACTTCAAGCGACATTGTACGCTAATGCCTTTGGTACTTTCGACTCCACAGATTTAACGAGCACATATATCGCAGTGTACTCGGGCACCCCGGTGATTTTTAGATGATATTTTTCCCTCCCCAGCATGAATATGTCTATAGTATCTATGGCTGATCCCTGGAGGGCCCTTTTGGCCTGGGGTCTCCCGACAAAATTAAATTTCGGCATACTTTAACATGCACAGAGAGCTCAGATTCATTGTAATCTGTGCGTCAAAATTGGTAGCGAGAGTCGCCTAGATGGTGCCACAAAAAAATGGATCTCAATTCTGGGGAATGTGCCAGTCTCCATTGTTGCAGCCCCATTAGAGAAAAAAAAGTATCTATTGCTGGCACACTGACAGAGCCGAAAACCTTTTTGTTGAGAGGCTTGTCGCTTGCATCTTTTGGCCACCGGGGGGCCATATTTGTTGAGGGTGACCATATATATTTTCAACATCAATGCATTTGTTAGACTTGTACCTGAAGCCTCGGAGTCCGTCAGCAGATTTAAGCGGTCGGACAAGTGCGGAGAGTGACGTCATACTAACTACTGGCATTGATTACGCTAGAGTGGTTTCTTCGGGAGCGTTGCCGGACAACTCAACACGACCGCCAGATTGAGTTGCTGTTGAGAGCGGGGTAATCCTGATGACAACACGTCACCTGACTGTGGTTCTAAAATACGACGCCTGTCGCCAATAGCCCTCGTGTAGCTCTAGTGCGACGATAATTCAAACCTAACCTAAACTGATGACAACGTTTAATGCTGTTGTCTGTTTTGTGGTGTGCTTGCCAAAAATTAAAAATTTGAGGAAATGACAGAAGGCGAGAGTTGTTTTACGCCTGCCGAGGAAGAAATGGTGATTTATTTTGTGAGAAATCACGAAGAACTTAAATTTTCTATTTTTGACATGCAAAGACGAAAACCAAACCAACAACAGAGTTAGTTGAGTGAGTTCACTAGGTTTCCAGTTTCGTATCAACCTAACGTTCCGATGAAGCGGTGGGCGGTAGGGTGGTGTTATCCACGTATGACATGACAGTGGTTGCGCCCTCTAGAAGGGAGAGTGTAGGCTTTTATAGCCCATTACCCAGCTCGCCAGAAGGGACAGTCACAACACACAAAGAAGGACGACACAAACCCTTAGACAAATAACAACATTTATTGGCAAGCACAAACATCCATGCCTTTACCGGGATTTGAACCCGAGCCCAGCAGCTCCAAAGGCTAGTACACTAACCATTGCGCCGATGGGCCGGCCGTTATCCACGTATAATAGCGGTCGCATTTTTCTGGCGACAGACTCCGAGGAAACCGAGGCTTAACAGAACTTTAAGTGACATTGTACGCTTCCGCATTCTAAACTATGGACTGTACCGATTTAATTGAGCTGACAAGTCCCACTGTACTTGGATACCCCCCCCCCCACTTATTGTAGGTTAATTTATAAATTTCCTTTTGGTTAACCCTTTCAGTCCCAAAAATTTACTACACTACAGAAACATCTGATATTCGCAAAATAAGCTTATTTTAGGTCAAATATACGAATTCCAAAAGAAAAAAAAATCATTAAAATTTTTTATATGGTTTTTGAAACAATGCCAAAATTCTTTAAATGCGGAAAACAACAAAATAAAAAATATATATATTACCTAAAAACACTTCGAGTTATATATTTTAAGGTATCTGACCATTTTATTAAAAAAAAATTTAGTAATCATTTTAACCGAAATAGTTTAAATTGTGTTTTAAATATGTGGAACTGAAGTGAACTTATCAAAAATCAGGAGAAACGCTTGTTGACTATTTTCCAAATAAAAAAAATAGTAGTTCTGACTTCTATTGAGATTAATGAAAAATATTGGCTAATAGAACAATGAGTGAAGAATCGAATGATGTGTGTTTGGATGTTATAACGGGACGTAAACATTTTGAAAAAATATTGAAAGTGATGATGCCAAATGGCATCACTGGGACTGATAGGGTTAATATCCTGCTTTATTTTGAGCTTGTATCACTTTGCAGTCTTCATCGATGACTTCAATTGTGACTAAGCTCATTTATAAGTAACATTTAATTTTGTTCTTTAAGGATATACTGGTACCCAGTGTAAAATATAAGTGTAGGGAATGCTAAAACATCTACTTACATAGGCTTTATTATTTAGCCTACAGTTTTGTTTTAATTAGTTTGAAGGAACTTTTGTAAAATAAAACCTAACACATACTGCCTTTAAATTTTCTTAAAATGCTATTTAATTATAGAACTGTTTTATAGTTCCACTATCTGATGCCCGGTTACTAATGGTACTGTAAAACTTCCGTAGTTCAACCTCAATTGAAACAACCAACTCCTAAATTAATTAAACATGATTTGTTCTGCATTTTTACTAGTTTTCCCAATTCATGCTTGTGGAAGTTATCTTTTCAAAATCTTCACTTTTAAAATATACTACCTTTCACTATGTTTCTGAAACTATTTTTGATAGTTATTTTCTTAGAAAATTTGTTCTATTCCTTTGCTGGATGCTAAACTACTTCCATTCGATATGCATAGCTTCCAGATTTTGCGGTAGTTTAGTTGTGAACACTCAGGGTTAGGGCAACATTTTTAAATGTGCTTTTATTTTGCTATTTTCTATTCCTTTGAACAGAATTCCTGGTCTAATAATGTAATTTTAACTCTTGGTCTAATAAAGAATTAATTTTAAGTGAAAGTTTTAGCTTAAAGTTTCTATTTGATTGCAAAGATGCAGCTTTTATTGACTTTTTTTACAAAATCTTTTCTTGATTAAATATAATAAAATACTGTTTGTCTTTTAGAAAATATATAAAATCTTTTATTTTAATTCTTAAAAAATACTTCTGTTGTAGCAATGTTTAGCTCATAAATTTGTCAACTTTATGAAAAACTTTGACTTGTTTTATTGACTTAAAGTGTAATTGTTTGGCTGCTGGACATAGTCAAATCAATTTCTTCTCCATCAGTGATATTTCATCTTGTGAATGCCAAACTGAAACTAACTACTTCGAACTAAGCATTTCTTGTACTCTTTATTTTTTGTCATTTTCATGTCAAACATTTCTGTATCGTTGTTTTGTTTATTTTGTGTTTGTAAATAAAGTTGTTTTCTTTTTAATTAGAGTTTGTTATCAATTCAAATTAAATTTTTGCTTGTGTAAAACTTTATATAGATAAATGCATGATACATGAGGCTAAGTTGTTACAAAATATGTTTTCAATCATAAGTTGGCTTTATATGTTCCAATGATATTTTATTGAGGAATAAGCAAATCAGTATCTGTAAAACAGTTACACTTTTTATTAACGTACACAATTTCGTCGATACATAGTTTACTCATAAATAGAAATCACAGTGCATTTCATAAATACTATTTTGTCTTCAAAAATAAGTGCAAATTTTTTTTTTTCAAACCACAGAGGCACATTTTCATTTTGCTTTGTTTGTATTCATCTACATCATTTCAAATTATAAACCTTTTAAGATTGAAGCTCTACTATGAATTTATTTAAGAAACAGCTCTTAGTTTTGAAAAATATATTAATATCTTAACTTATCTAGTAAATTGAATAAGATTGTCATTTTAAACTAATATACGTGATTGAAATTTCTGTTGCATATTAAAAAAAATTATCTTTTTTTTATTGCAGGATATTTGCCCTTAATCTAATTAGTATTAGGTACAGATTTGAACCAAAAAATGCTCACTGATAGAAAGTAAATTGTAATTTACGTATTATTTCATTATACTTAAAATATGTATGGCTTTTATTATTAAAAAATTTCAAGAAATCTTAGTAATTTTTTCAAGGGTTTCTTGTAGTAAAGGAATGGCATATTTTGCCATTCAGAATATTTTTTTCGATGCTTAAAAGTATTTATAAAATTGAAAATATATCATGCTGCATACATTAATATTTTAAATGCAAAGTACACTTAAACACTGTTTGCAATTAGGTATTAGACATTAATACATATCAATGTTTATTAAATAAATATCACATTAAAATATATTTAGTACTATTTAAAAAATACTGGAATATAAAATGTTTTAAATTTACTCTACATAGTAAAAAAGACAAAGAACATACAGAACCTAATAGGCACACCACAGAGCTCTTTACTAACTATATATTTATATGTTACTGTATTGCTCTATATCCTAATTATTTAAATGTACATTTGCTATGATTAATTACTAAATTCATACAAATTTAGTATTTTTATCCTTTTTTTAAATTCTCCATTTAAAACTATATTATTTTCCTCGTTTGATAAATGCAGGTAAGTGAAAAAAATGTAATTTTTTACAGGCTGCAGGTTTAAGCTAAATTATTCATGCGATATGGAACCTCCTATGATTGGTTGACTTTATCACATTTCCTTAAAAATAGCCAATCTGTCGGTAGTTTAGATTTTATTTTTTATTCCAAAATATATAACGCACTTCAGCTAGTCTATTACGTTCAATATGTTGTCGTTTTTAGACTTGTTTTTATAGAACGATCGCTGATATAGTCTGCAGCCATAAATTATTAGCTATCGAGTTTTGCTTATTTATTCAAAAATCGAAAGGTATTTTAGTTGTAAAAGTATATATGTATTTTATTAATTCGTTGTCAAATGTGCATTGGCGATTCTCCCATAAGGTGAACGATTTGTGTTCTATGGAGACTTTGGTGCTGCATACACAAATACAAAAATTGTCCACCAACAAAATGCCAGAGGCCCAGCAAGGTTGGTCTAAAATAAATCTAATACTTTACCAGTTTCCAATGACTATAAAGATTCTTAAAAATCTCCTACTCTCTTCGAATGCACAATTATTATTATTATTATTATTTGTAAAGAATCAGAAGGGAGTTAGATTGAAAATAGGTTTTTTTTTGTGTTTAAGAGTTTTGTAAAAGTTTTTAAAAGTTTTTTTTTAAACAATGTTGGAAAACTCTTCCCATGAATTGTTATTTTTTTATTTATCTCATGCTACTTTCTTTTGCATTATCAACAGACTAACTTATAAAGTGTACAGAAGGAAATTTGTTACTTTTTTTGTCACTATTGTGCATATTAAAATTTAATTTTTCATAAGGGTTAGTGGTAGAATAAAACCATGTTTAAAAAGTTCATGACAGATATTATTTTGAAAATGCTACATCATTTATTTTGACAAAAAAATTTTGAAAATTTAATTACTTATTTTTGTTAAACCACAGATTAAAATGATATACTTTTGAGAGAATCACCCACATCGATATTCGTAAAAAAATAAATGGTATATTCCTTTAAGAAAATTTTTTTTTAGTTTATACGTGTATATAACGTAAATAATATGTATTTTATATTAATTCTACAACGTTTTCGAATTAATTTAACTCATCATTAATAATGTACTCGTATTTAAATTAGAAGATATAATTTACTGAGTCTTCTTGAAAGACTCACATTCTCCAAAGTATAAGTAAGATATGGGGTCCGGCTCGCTTATTGGCGACTTTTAACGATCGTAAATTCAATTGAACGAAGTCGCCTATTAACAAATTAAACCCTATATTTTAGTAGTACTTACGATAATGCGAATTTTGCGCCTTCATTTATGCATATTAGGCTAACATTGATCTTGGCGGTGCAGTACCACATATTACCCTTACATACAATCTACCACAGTGGTTCTCAACCTTTTGTAGGTGACGACCCCCTAATGCTTCAAAATATTTTCGCGACCCCCCTCCCCCTGTCCTACACATGCAGTACTCTTTATTAACTATTATATTTGGGTAATTGTTTTTTTTTATTTAACGATGGCTGTCCCGTGGGAAGGTTTTAAATAAGTTATTTGAGCTGCGATCTGTAATGCTGATACGTTTACAAGATGCTAAACCAGAATTGGCCGGATTTTTTTAGCTCCCCAACTTGGTTGTTTCAACTTTCATACTTAGCAGACATATTTATGCACCTAAATGAGCTAAATACTGAGCTACAAGGTTGAAATATAACAATAATCAAAACCCAAGTTAAAATTAATGAATTCTTAAGGAAACTTAATGTTTATGCTGCTAAAATTAAGAAATCTAATTTTGAAAACTTTCATTTATGTTACGAATTTAAAAGTTCCGACAAGCACAAATTTCTCATTAGCTTGTTGCAACTTAACCGTACTAGAATTAAAATTATGTAATAATAACATAAAAATAGCTTGAAATGTAAATTAACTAAGATATAAAATTAAATAATGTGTGGTGATTTTTTTCTTCCATTCTATTTGTAAAATTATTGTATAAAACGTTACTTTATATAAAACGTTGTATAAGTGTATTTTTAAAAAACTTTTTGCGACCCCCCTAGGATCCCTTCGCGACCCCCCAGGGGGTCGCTACCCACCGGTTGAGAATCACTGATCTACCCTATTGATTCACTATCATAAAATGATATGATGACACGCGATTTGCAAAATAGTTAATGTAACTGTTAATTATACTGTTTAACTATAATACTAGACTTATGAAAAACAGCAAGAAGTTCATACAATGATCTCAATTAATATATCTATTATTTTATCTACTAACAGTTAAACTACACTGCTCAAAACAATTAGGGGAGCACTTTGCGTACTTTTGTTTACCTGTCCAGTCCCAACTTCTTATTTTTTATTATAAAAATCTAAAATTTGTGAAATAGATTCATTATGCATCCAGATTGAAATGGTAAAAAACAGGGAGAAAAAAATCTTAATTTTGTAACTAAAATTTAAGGGGCAAGAAAATTGGAATCATAACTTTTGAATAAATTATAACAATAATTATTTTAAAAATTTAATTGTTAAAAAAAGTAAAATCAAATTTCAGACATTGAAGAGTGCAAGCGTGAAGAATTTAGAGTCAATTTCTTTCATAAAAATTTTTGGGAGTGAATTTTATTTTACCATGTTCTTCTTATTTTCATGTAATTAAAAAAATTTAATTTAATTCTTCAAAAGACATGATTCTTCCATCTAATGATAAATAAGTGCGAGTTAAACCTTGTGAGAGAATTATTTAATAAATTAGTATGAATTTTTTTTATAAAACTTGCAAAATTTTTAAGTTAAATCCTTTTTGAATTTCAAAAATGTCTTCCTTACGTAACATACTTTTAAGCTTAAAAAGGGCTTATTTTAACTAGAAAATATTTCTTTTAGTGTAGTACTTGAATAAGCCAGCGTGAATGTCTCATAAGTTTATAGCTAGGCACACCTTTGCAGAAGAAATGCATATCATGTTAGAAATATTCTTGTTTCTCCAAAGATATTAGTAATTTTACAAAAAAATAGTCACATAGTTGATATTCTGAAGTAAGAAACTATAAATTTTTACATTTAAATACAAATGAGTACCACCTACTGTTTTATATACATAAATGAAAACATATTTTTTTAAAAATTGAAATCGAAAAAATATGTTCACATGATATCTTTTATGTATTTAGATGAGTATTGCTAAATTAATTCAAAGGCATTATAAATGTCACTTCCGATCTACACCTTACTTGCAAATAAGACCGAAGATTCCTTATTATAACATTCGAAACCGTCCTTTTTATACTAATATCCTTCTGAAAGCTGGTATCATTCTAAAAATGATGTTTTTAAACATCCCTAGTTATTAAATAATTTAATTTACATTTCAAGAACTAAAAGAGTTCGATAGAAGATAATCTGAAAATTACCTTTCAGCATTTAAATACAGGTATCTGTCGCTTAATTGTATGAAAAATGAAGTATCTAGATGGTCAAGCACAATTTCGGTAGTCTTACTTAGTCACTTAATTTTTACCTGTATAATTTTTAAGGCATTTTGAATTTAAAAAAAAAATAAATTAGAATGGACTATATTAACTAAAATTATTGGCATAGAGTGCTTGTGCATTTTTAGCACAAACACTGTATATTTTTAGTAGTAAAACTAAAAAAGAAACAGTTAAGGTATCCGACTACGTTGAAATCGTATTTTTCGGCAAAAAACAGATTTTTTTTTTTATAATCTTAAAATAAAGCACCACTCTTTAAGATTCTAAAACTCTCTTTATTTTGTTTGTGCGGCAAATATTTATAACTCCATTGGTACTTCATTAATA
This sequence comes from Hylyphantes graminicola, assembly GCA_023701765.1. Taxonomy (NCBI): domain Eukaryota; kingdom Metazoa; phylum Arthropoda; class Arachnida; order Araneae; family Linyphiidae; genus Hylyphantes; species Hylyphantes graminicola. Next base: position 8,577,603 of record CM043118.1, on the reverse strand, counting down.
CTCCATTATACGAAAACGGCATTCAAATCCCTTAGAAAAGACCACTAGTAGAAAATTGCGATCTACAAGAAAGATTAACAATATGAAACTTGAAGATGAATAATGTCTTATGTACCAAAAAGAAGGCTTTCCTGCTATTTGAATGTAACCTCAAACTTTAAATTGATTTTCTGCAAAATGAAAATTTTGAACATTTTCTTCTTGACAAACCATATTTCTCAAAAAGTACTTAACTGAAGGTTTAAAATTTTGTGTGCATATTTGTTACACTATTATCTAGGGAATAGACTACAGACTAGTAATTTCAAGCAATATTATAAAAATTATAACACTATCATAAATGGTAGAAAAAAGTACATAAAAATCTTTAACTTAGCTTCGACAACTCATAACTTTTTATTGGTACAATAAATATCTAAGATTGTAGTCTATTCCCTAGGTATCAAACTAAGATTTATTAATTTATTATTATTTAAAAAAAATCTTAAATATTTTTTTAGTTATAAAGTCTATAATAAAGGCAAAAAAACATCACAATTTGCTTACAAAATCTTAAATTACACAGAATTTATTTATTTAAAATAAAAATTGTGACTTGTTATTATTACTAGTTGTGTTGGTGAACAAAAAAATACATAAAATATAAGTATTAAAATTTAATTAAAAAAATAAGTGTCAAACGTAGTCGGATACCTTAACGCGGTATTTTACTGATGATGTCACTTGACAATAAATAAAAAGTTTTTTCAAGACACTTCTAATGCCAATGTATTATGAATTTCCTGGGTCAAATACATAGCCTGGACTGACAGAGTAGTATTATGACAAGTGTCGGACTTGCATGCCGTTGACCCAGGTTGGTATTCTGGTATACAATCACTACCCTCCTCATTCTCAGAATTTTCATAGAACATAATTGTCGTGACTCTCCAACTATACTGGCTCTCTAATATAAACCTCGCCCTCAGAGCCTCTGTAGGTTTTCCGAAGATTTAGCCTGGAAGCAGGCCTTCTTGAGGAACTTCTTGATGAGGCCCTTGGCCCTAGACAGGGAAGAGGGGTGGGCCCTTCTGGCCCCTAGGGCGCCCGGGGCCCGGGCCCTGATGTGGGTCAAGATGGCCACCAGCAGTTCGTCTACTTGGTGGTTGATGGCGGCTGAAGTTTCGATGAAGGGACAGCCGTGGTCTTTGGCTGCTGACTGGCCCTCTGGAAAAACAAAGGAGAGTTTGATTACCTAAATGTAAAATGGGGTCCACATAAGGTATCCGACTACGTTGAAACCGTATTTTTCGGCAAAAAACAGCCATTTTTTTATTATCTTGAAATAAAGCACCACTCTTTAAGATTCTAAAACTGCCTTTATTTTGTTTGTGCGGCAAATATTTCAGAACTCCATTAGTACTCTATTATGCGCAACGGCATTCAACTCCTTTAGCAAACACCACTCGTGGAAAATTGCGATCTACAAGAAAAAATTTAAACATGAAACTTGAAGCTCAAAAAGTTATGTGAGTATCTTTTTAATTTTTTTTTCTTCAATTACGTCAGATCTTCAGGAGTGTAATGAACCGAGGACTTGACTTTCCTGCTATTAACATTTATTTTAGGACTATTTAAATTGTTTAATTTGAAGGATTTTCCAGAGAGAAATTTCACGGCATTTTCGAGTCCTCTAAAATGATGATAATTAGTGCATAGATAAATCATAAAAATAATTTTTAAAAATGTCCAAAGATTGATTTTAAAAAATTTCTCTCCGAACGTAGTCGGATACCTTAAAAATTGCCCGACAATGGCTCATTTTTTTAACACTTTAATTTCAATATTAACGACTCTAACCTCAAATCTATATTATTAAAAAATTATAAAAAACCAAGGAAAACTACTTGGCTCTTCTGAACTCTGAACTTAAGGTAGGCGAATACCCAAAATTCCACAAAATTCTAAAATTTTTACTATTACTTTAATCTTTTCCAAATTTGGTATAGTGATTTCAAATATAATGAATAATACTATTTAGGCATTTGTTTAAATTTAAACATAATTAATTTATTTTAAACGGTGTTTTTCTACTAAAAAAGAGGTTTACGCTAACAAGCCTACCACATTGAATTTTCATCCTATAAACATTAATTATGTGTTAAATTCTTCGTTTCGAACTGATGCATGCAATGACCCTAGTTACATACAAATTACAAGAAAAGAAGTTATTAAGAAAAATGTTATAAATTAGCCACAAAAAAAAGGATTTTTTTTCGATAAACTTACACTTGGACATTTTTTTTTTAAAAAAACTTCTATATTTACATGAGATGTTAGAGGTTCATGGCACAGATATATATATTGAAATAGCATCTGTAAAAAATTTCAGGTAAATTAATGTAAAACTTTTTATGCTAGAAGTGTTGGCGCAAACCCCTTTTTTTAGTTGAAAAATACCGTTTAAAATAAATCAATTATATTTAAATAAAAAAAATTGCCCAAAGAGCATTGTTTATTATATTGGAAATCACTATGCCAAATTTGGAAAAGATTAAGCCAATAGTAAAAATTTTGGAGTTTTGGGTATTCGCCTACCTTAATAACAAAATAAATACATAAACTTGGACTTGCGTATTGTATTCAAGCTAATCAGATGCACGCCTGTGTTTCGCTGACGTCACAGCGTGACGAAACCTTCCGAGCTTTCTCGAGTCGAACGAAAGACGAAAAATGACGCTTATTATACAAATAATTTGGAATGTTAGAAAGAGGTTGTGTCTTTCTAACATTTCTTTCGAACTATGGCAGCCGAACAATACATATAGGAAAAACAAGGAGCCCCTACATTACATAGACCGAGTTTTCTGTAAAAGTTGTTCCACCTTTTATACATATCTAACACGGAAAAGTCTGCAATCAGGGGCAAAATATCACTGTGTCGGGAAAAGGATAATTTCAATTTTTCACTAATTGTGCTTATTTTTTCTCTAATTTCTTTGTAAATTTATTGAATGTTAAAATAATAATACAAGATTAAATTTTTAATTTAGTTGATTCAAAAATATATGATCGTTTTATTTAAAAACAGTACAGTCTGTATGAAACGAAGACGAAGAAGACCGCGGGACCCACAGCTTAGAGTTGATTTTGAACTGCTTTTATTAATAAACGCCTGAAACCTTGTTCGAACCATTATTAAAATGAACAGATTTATTGGAAAGGAAATTAAAGAATGCATAGAATTTAGCCTTAGAACTATTCTTAAGATTTTTTTCTAAAAATAATTTTCAGCTCAACCTATTTTAAAGGATTTTTTAACCCGTAACTGGTAACATCTCGCTGACAAACACTCCCAAACATCCGTCTATCAGACTAAGAGTTTTGTAAACTATCCGTCTATAACTAAATGAATCCGTCTATACCTATTTAAAACTATCCGTCTATCAGACGGATATTACCAGTTGCGGGTTAAAAAGTTAGAACAAAATTTCGAAGTTTAAGGAACAAGTCATATGGAAATGGAATTTAAATAAAATGTATTTCTTTCAATTATTCACAGAGAAAAAAACCTGGTTTCGTCAATGTATGTTAAAGTTAGTCAGACATGCAGGGACTACGTCCCTTGAACAGTTCCTCGATCTTTCCCCACTTCTCTTTGATTGGTGTAATGTGCTCACGTGACATGTAAGCTCCACCCGCTTCACTAATTACACCAATCAAAGAGGGGTAAAAGAAAATTCCTGTCTGGTTCAAAGTACCAAAGCTCCCATGCATGCCTAGCTTTACGTGAAGGTTATTTGTTTTGTCACCCTTGAAAGTATAAATTGAATCCTTAATTTGCCTCATAAGTTAACCGAGAGCAATTCACTGTTAATGTAATGAAAACATCTAAATCCGGTATAACTTAGTCGGCGACACTGCAAATTAAAAGGAATTAAAGTAAAAGGCCATCTTCCTTTAAAGGGGAATGGGCACGCTGAACCACGGGTCTCCAAACTAAAGTGCTTCAATGTTAATCCAATTGGGAAAAATTATTTTATTAGCCACATTTTTCCAGCTGCATTGAATATTTTTACAAACGGTTTTTTAATGATAAATGTAGATAACTTCATGTCTCTATAATCCCAGTTTTTTATAATTGCTTCGAATACTTTTAGGAAAATCCTTTATTAAAAATAGTACCAATTTCAAAAAGTGGGGTTGTCGAGACCTGTAAGTCAGCTACATTTATCACATAAAAAATCCGTTTGTAAAAATATTCAATATAGCCGGAGAAATGTGGCAGAGGAAATATTTTTTCTCTTCATTGGATAAACACAAATTAACTTTGCTTTTTTGACCCCGGGACCAGCGCGCCTATTTCCTTTTAACGTTAACTAAAATTTAATCCTATCCCTACAGACCAAGTTAACTTTTACACCCTAATACCTGAGCACTTCTCCATTCTACGTGAAACCAATGACCCCAAAAAATACCCGTCGTCATAGATACACAATTCCATAATGAAAAGAGTTTTATTTTGGACGTGTCTCCGTTTTTACTACTCAGAAATCGATAGAAAAAGTTTTTACTTTTTCCCCAACTCTTTTAGAGCTGTTTTAGCAAGTCGAGAGAGCGGAATGGGAGTCACGTGTTTGAATTAGTAATGGCGGATTGGCACGCGAGTATGGTAGATTTGATTTGTTTCTCAAAAAAAAAAAAAAAAAAAAAAATGTATGGTATGGTATGGTTTGATACATATATATTCCAGCTTGTGTGCTTGTTCAAAGAACCGCTTATAAGCTTTCGTCAAGTGGGACAGACACAGAAAGAAATTTTACAGTCACAAAGAAATGAATAACACATAGACAAATAACAACATTTATTGACTGTCACAAACATCCATGCCTGACCGGGATTCGAACCCGACCCCAGCAGCTCCAAAGGCTAGTACCCTAACCATTCAGCCACTGAGGCGGCCAAAAAAAAATGTTTCATAGTGTGCTGATAAGCTTGTTATTTAGAGTGGATGGGTTGGGTAAGGTAGGTACGTATACACTCTTAAAAAAAGCATGTGATTTTAACTCAGTCCGAGTTAATTTTCATTTCTCCAGTGTCGAATATGCACTTCTCCTACAGGAGTGGATCCTTTGCATGTTGAATCTGAGACAAGATCACTCCGAACGAGTGATTTTAATTCAGTCTGAGTTAATATTCACTCCTTTCCAGTGTCGAAAATGCACTTCTCCTACAGGAGTGGGATTCACCCCTTTGTTTTAAGAGTGTATACTGTATATTCTGGCTTGTGTGCTTGCTCAGAGACCCGTTTATAAGCCTTCGTCAAGTAAAACCGACACAGAAAGAATTTTTACTGTCACAGAGAAAGGGAAGTATACCCAGTGCGAAGGCGGAATCGAACCCGCGCCTGTTATAGCACACAGACCTCTAACACAGACTGCTTGCGTAATGGTCCGAACCACACGGCCATCCGAGCCCCAATAGTATTGAATATTTTTACAAGCGGATTTTTTATGTGATAAAATTAGATGACTTACAGGTACCGACCTTCTCGGCCTGTCCGTGGCCGAGTGGTTAAGGCATGAGCCTCAGGATTCAACCTTCTCAGGTTCGAATCCCGCTTACTACTACCAGTCATCTTATAAATCGGATATCTGTACTGGAAAGAGTAGGAAAAAAATCCAACTCGTGACGGATGGACCCGAGTACACTGGGACAGACGTGCTCGTTAAATCTGTGGAGTCCAAAGTCCCGACGGCGTCAGCGTACGATGTCGCTCGAAGTTTCCGTTGGGTTCCCGCTCAGGTGTCGATCTCGTCACTTGACCAGGTTTTTAAATTACGAGACGTTATTGGCCGTGTTAAAGCTCCTGACGGAGGCTAGGAATAGGCAGCCGGAAGCGATTACATTACCACTATCGACCTTCTCACTTTTTGAAATGGGTCCAAATATATATTTTTAATTTTCAATAAATAATTTTACACAGAATATTTGAAGCAATTTCAAAAAGTGGGAAGGTAGAGACCTACAAGTTATCTACATTTATTACTTTAAAGAAAACGTTTGTAAAAATATTCAATACAGCCGGAGAAATGTGTTAGAGAAAATAGTTTTTTCCCATTGCATTAACACTGAGGCACTTGAGTTTGGAGACCCGCGGTCCAGCGCGCTTTTCCCCCTTAACAGGTAATGAACGATTGACATTCCAGAGGAGACAATGAAATGCTCGAATCATGGCTGTTTTTGCCATAAGAATCAAAGTCCAGATACAATATACAATTTTCATCATATGTATCGCAGTAAATAAATCATAAGTGCAGTGCACAGTGGTATTTAGTCTGTTATTTTAGGATTGCAATCTATAATTTAACGTATTTATTAGTTTTGAAATTCATTGACTTGCATTCATTTCGACTTGCTACACCAAGACCTTAAGTTTGCAGCATACAAATGTTCTAAGAGAAAAAGGGTAAATAGTTCTCATTTTCGAGTGCGAGAATCGAATACAAAAAGGTATTTCCCATTCAATAAAAAAATTTATTTTTTATTTCAAGACATATATTTATTAGTTTAGCTTCAGTTAGAGTGTAATTTTAATTATTTTTTCCTTCGATTTTGACGTAACAGGGCGCACGAATATCAGGTTCAAAGGAGCAACCAATAGAAGCAGGCGAGATTTCAGCGCCAGCAGCGTTGTTTACGCAGTTTCCTCCGCCTAGTACATTTCTCTGCTGCAAACTTAAGGTCGGTTTTTGTATAGCCAACTAAACTAAATGGGAGACACGTGGTGGAGGTAAAATAGAAGGTTGTAATGACAGATTGACATGCGACAGATGAAAACGGTGCACTAGGAAACGGATGATTTTATTTGATGGTAGAATAAACAGAGATTAACTTTTTTACTATGTTATAATTTTAACTTTTCATAAGTTTATATTTTATTTCCGTTGTTTTTGTTTAAAAAAAAGAGTACAAATCAAAATATATTCATCTTTGCAAAATTTCTAACGCTAGATTAGTTGAATAAAAAATTACACTTTGCTGGACTGTACTAAAATTTTAATTTTTAACAAGGTACTACGGCAATATCAGAAAAATATATTTCAAAACTCCTTGTGGTTCATCTTTAGACACCATATATTAATTCCCGCACATTACATCCACATTTCATACTATAATAATAATCCATATGTTATATGCCACCATTTGTAGAAAATCCTTGTTTAGGTTTAAAGGATATTTTAAATTTTGTGTTATTTCCTTCAAAGTTGTTCCATTTTTTTTTTACGATTTAAGTTGGTGTATATATAGTATACACCAGCTTAAAACAACGGATACCATTTATAGTAAATCCCGAATTAATTTAGGTTTAATTTTGAGTTTATGTGATAAAAGTGACAAAATTGTCTTGCATGTTTTTTATTCCGTTAAATAAAATTTGTAAGAAAATATCACTTAGTTAACTTTCCACACCAAAAAAAAAAAAAAAAAAAAAAATCACTTAGCCAAACTACAATTTTCCTAGAAAATTGGTCGCCATCAACTAAAATATCTTTACCTAAAATAGAACCAAATATATTCCTTTTAGAACTTCAAATTTTGCCGCGAAACTATTGACTCGCTTCAACTCAAAGCTCAACTCAAAAATGAATTCGGATGTGAAGTATCACTCAAAAAGGAGCAAGTTCCGAAAACTATTTGATGCCAATATGTGTTAGAGCCGCATGAAAGAACACACTTGCAATTCGTATTTCCCGGTCTATTGGAAATTTCCAACATCGATTTTTGCACGTTTTAAAGTGCAGAAGAGTTTGATAGAAATTCGGGATTTTGACTTGCCGGGAATTTATTGAAATGCAAAAAGTTTAGCGTATAACAACTTTTTTAAAGGGTATGTATGTCTCCTAAGTATTTTTGATTATAAAAATGTTTTTTTTTATTCCATACTTACAACGTCAATAGCATAAACGTGGGACTAAATTAGTAGTTCAACGTTTTTGTGCAGGATATACAAAATTTATTCGGTTTGAGACAGCAGGAAACATAAAAGGCAAACCTATAAATTTTTTGTTGTAAATTTCATCTTCTTCACGCATGTCAAAGGTTAAAAAAAATATGGAAACTATTTTACAGAGAAAATGAATAAAAATATTTATGATATATATTTTTCTAAAACTAAACTAAAAAAACCACTTTGGCTCAACAGCAAACTAGTGGGCATGACTTACAACTAGGTGGGGGGCAAGTTCGCCGAACACTGTGACCTTAGGTCTATTGAAACTAGTGGGCATACGCCTGCTGTGCCCAATCCAACTCTCGTGACCAAGGGTGCTGGGGCGCTATAGGCATATGTCCCGGTTAGGTGGTACACGGGTAAGTGTTTAGTTTCCAAGCATGCTTGGTCCTCATTTCATAAACCCATATAAGGGAGGAAAGGCTGAGTGAACCTCACCCAATCCGGGATTATATACTTTTCTACTGATATATACATATAAGGCCACTTACGCTTGGGTTAAAGATCCTCTACGGTTTATAAAAAATTACACTTTAAAGTACGCCTACTCACTAAGAGCTATATACTCAAATAAAAAAAATCGAAATTAAATTTAAACTGGAAAATTCCTCCTGCACATCGATGGTACTGCGAAACATCCTCTGTAAGTCTTCTGGAAGTTAAATGTGATCGCAGCTCACATTAACTATTATCCCTGACTGCATTAGCCAGACTTAAAAGTGGCCATCTTAAGTGGTAGAAAATCTATCCTAGTTGCAAAAAGTGCTGTGACCATCCAGCCTCTCCGGAGCACATACTGAGTTGCGTCGGTCTTACAAAGGAGGACTTAACATCTGATCCAAAAAATTAATAAAAAATCAAATCAAATAAAGATATAAAAAAAAATCAAAATTAAATCTCGGCATATTTTAACATTCACAGAGAGCTCAGATTCATTGCAATCTGAGTCAAAATTGGTAGCGAGAGTCGCCTAGATGGTGCCACAATAAATGATGGCTCTCAGTTCAGGGGAATGTGCCGAGTCTGCAAAGGCTTGAGCGCCAATGTTGCAGCCCCATTAAAGAAAAAAAAACATCTGATCTCCTTCTGGTAATCGATTTTCTGTCTGTCAACAACTATCTGGAGTTGATATGACATATGATCTATTAAACATGATAAGAAACAACAACAACCCTTTTAAAATATGTGCCTTCGTACTCACCGTCGGTGGTGACGGCCCTGACTCTGACGAGGTCGGACTTATTGCCGACGAGTAGGACAGCGCTCCTCTTGTTCTTGAGTCGGGCGAGGAGGTCCAGGGCTCGGCAGAAACTGCGTCGGTTGGTGACGGAGTACACCACCACGTACGCGTCGGCGAACAGGGGCACGGAGGGCTTGCTGTCGTCAGCCTGGGGGAAGACAAATAGGAATGAAAATTATTCCCATTTACGACGAAGCATCGAATATTATTGTCTTCAGAATATCATGTATACTGAAAAAATTTCGGGAAGCTTTTTTTTCCTTAATGACAATTTTTCCCAATGGTAATTCGGCATCATCAGTTTAGACATTTTTTTTCTGATCGTATATAGCCATTTATGTTATTATGAAAAGCACATCATTCGATTTTTCAAACTTTTTTCTATTAGAAAATATTTTTTATTAATTTCAATAGTTGTCAGCGCTATTATTTTTTTAAAATTATGATCGGAAACCAAATGGCATCACTGGGACTGAAAAGGGTTAAAACGAAATGTTTTTAAAATTGTAAGAGACCTTCTGTAAATGGCATATTTCCGATAGGCTGTGAAACTTATATTTTAATTTCAAAATTAATAAGCTGAATACCTCTGTCGCATGCGAAAATGATTTCCTAACATCTCTCGCAACTCGAATTTCCCCGATATTTTTAATGTGAGGAGAATATTGACATCGTGGAGATTTGTCTACTTATATCACTCTTTCTTCGCCTTTTATACCTTCTGGGTTTTTTTTTAAATTATTATTTGAAATCTATAACCAGTATTTGAAAGGAATTGAATTGCATTTGAATGAAAGGGTGGCTTTTATTTGAAAGTTATGATACCCATGAGGAGGAGCTTGAACATTCTACAAATTTAGTCTCATATAATTTTAAATCCGAGCCATCTGACCACCGCCGCTGGTCTTAAAGGGATATACATAACATATTAATTCCACACAAAAACTTAGCCCTTGTTGTTAGGTTTAGACAAAGTTGTTTAACTCTTCCCTTCCCCATTGATTTCCATTAGCCAATCTTCTTGTATGGATGCCCTTGTCATTCCCTCGTGGTTCGTTCACAGAATCAATTTCCTCGTGGCCCATTAGGGATTCAGGGAGAATGGTCGAAGGAAACTAACTAGTTCTTTACTAACTTTGGGAGCCATGCGAAAAACTTTAGATACAAATTGTTCATTGGAAGACCTAGTCACTATGGGGCTGAGGAGCCATTCGGTTAGGCATTCGCCTAGCATGCGAAAGGTCCCAGGTTCGGGTCCGGGCATCTCCCAAAATAACTGCCGATCTATAAACGGCCCGTAATCCACAAATATCCGACGAATAATATCCCGTGTAAGGTAGTACACGTTAAATATCCTTCAAAGTCCTAACACTGGGTACGATGTCGCCCTTAACGTTTGCGTTGGGTGCCTATTCAACTGCCGGCTCATCACTTGACTGTGGTTCTGAAGATGACGCCCGTAACCAACAGCCCTCGTTTAGCTCTAGTGCGACGATAATTCAAACCCAACCTAACAGATTAATTCAAAACAAATGGTAAGACTTTGTTGTTAGGTTTAGGCAAAGTTGTTTAACTCTTCCCTTCCCCATTGATTTCCATTAGCCAATCTTCTTGTATAGATGCCCTTGTCATTCCCTTGTGGTTCGTTCCAGAATCAATTTCCTCGTGGCCCATTCGGGATTCAGAGAGAATGGTCGAAAGGGAACAAACTAGTTCTTCACTAACTTCGGGAACCAAGCGAGAGACTTTAGATACGAATATACTGCTCATTGGTAGACCTAGTCACTATGAAGAGCTGGGGAGCCCAGTCGGTTAGACATTCGCCTAGCATGTGAAAGGTCCCAGGTTCGGGTCCGGGCATCGACAAAAATAACTGCCGACCTATAAACGGCCCGTGAATACACAAATATCCGTCGAACAATACCTAGTGCAGAGGGAAATTATCCTTCAAAGTCCCAACGCTGCGTACGACGTCGCCCATAACGGTTGCGTTGGGTGCCTACTCAGGTGTCGGCTCGTCACTTGACTGTGATTCTACTATTGCTGTGACATTACTTTACATTTTGTAACGTTTCACGTCAAAGTAGCAACAAACTTATTATTAGTGTTGCGTTACTTCATAAATCTGTAGGCATCTAGGGTTCCATTAGTCTTACAACATTACTCAACTAATTTTTATAGTGGAAACGTTATATCAGACGTAGCTATATTTTCCAATTAATGACACAAAATATTTACTCTTTGCCAGTTTAATTTTAAAGCTGCTTAAAAGGTTGCGATAAGATTGAGGAATATCTGGATAAGGCAATGTCTTGGAAAAACAGTAAAATCTTTTTATGGTTAAACCTATATATTGGGTTTTACAGATACTATTTAAAATTATGTCTACTTGGTCACTTAAGCAAAAATTCATATTTCCGAAACGCATATGTGACGTATTAAAGCTTTTAAACTGATAAGATATAGATATTTAAAATATATTTTACTAATACTTAATACTATCAACATTAAAACCATCAAATGTTAAGAATAATAAACACTGGCACCAACAGTTCCTTCAAAGTAACCTCATGAAACACGATAGAAATCCGTTGGGGACTTTGACGAGCCGACACCTGAATAGGCACCCAACGTAACCGTTAAGGCGACATCGTACTCAGCGTTAGGACTTTGAAGGGTATTTAACGTGCACCCCTTACACGGGGTATTATTCGTCGGACATTTTTTGGCTTCACGGCCCGTTTATAGATCGGCAGTTATTTCGGCGATGCCCGGACCCGAACCTGGGACTTTTCGCATGCTAGGCGAGCGCCTAACCGACTGGGCTCCCCAGCCCCTCATTTACATTTAAAGATTGTTTAGTAGTGTTGACATTGTGTAGACTTTGTTGCAAAACAACCATTGCAACAAAGCATCGTTAAGAAATAAATAGGAAAACAATTAACCTCTAAAAGGCGTAATGGTTTTCTCTTTGATAACTTAGTACCGTATGTTTCCCTTTAAGATAGTAGAAGTAGCAACTTAGTACCGTTTATTTGTTTTTCTTAAAGACACTCACGTCTTTTCACTGATAGCTTATTTATTTTACCATCGACATTGGATCAAATAATAATGCACATGTAGATAAAAGTTTAAGTATAAATAACAATGCACTATAACTGAAAAAAAAAGGTGCATCGGACAAAATCGACATTTCACGTCAAAAAAAACTGCGAAAAAACCAATTTCTTAAAAATTCTGATGTTAAACTGGCAGTCAAGTTGCCAGAAATGAACAAAAAAATAGAAAGAAAGAAAGCTTTCTTTATGAAATATCGTAAATTCTAGTTAAAGTATGATTTTTATTTCTTTATACGTGATTTTTAAAATATAGAAAAGATTTCTCGTTTATGCAGTTGACATTAACTTGTCCTCTATGTGAAGTAATTAAGAACAAATTTTGGTGTAAACAGTTTTAAAAACTGTAAACGAGATTAAGGAAATAGTTAAAGATAGTAGTGGTTTAAACAATTTAAAGTAAATTAAATGTCATCAAAAGTGTCATTTTTACAGTGAACTATAATATTTTACATTTGTTAGTCTAGTACTAATAAAAAATATTGTCGAGCACAGAAAGAGAGAGTCCCAGCAAGGTTGGTCCAAAAATCAACATAGTCTCTAAAGTATAAAATAGTCTCAAGTCAATACTCTCTAAAGTAATCAATAAAAATTTCCAATGAAAAGTCTAAACTTCAGCCAATTCTCTTATAGAAACCCTTTTTTTTCTCCCAAAACTCCACTTTTTTCATGCTTAGTGACATTCAGATAAGGGATTCAAAAAGTTGAGTTACAAAATCTTTTTTACCTACCTCGTCGGAAATTCGATGCTCTATAAACTCTAATTCGGATTCTTCCTTGTTTAATATCACAGTTATTGCATACTCTTTGTTGAGATCTGAAAGAGAATATAAAGTAACTTACAAATATGCTAAAAAAAACACCTAGCAGCCTAATTACAGAGAAGGTATTACGTTTTAAGACCGAAATATTTACTCTCTGACCGTTACCGAAGTAAAATTACAAGTTTTGATATGAAATCTTTTCATCCCTTCAACGGATTTTTTAATTGTTAAAAAATATTTAGAATTTGAAGTTCATTTTTGGGTAAGTATTTGACTTATTTCATGGCCAAAAGACAAATTTAGAAAAAATAATTTTAAAAAAATTAGGTTCAAACAGTTCTTGCATATTACTCACAAATATTTATGTACTCTATTTTAGGCATTAATAACATTCAATTGAAAAAAAGATTAATGATCTAATCATTAATGTTAAATTATTTCTTTTTAAGAAATAGCTATTTAAAAAAAAGTTGTTAGAGTAAAAGTGTCAGTTTCTTAAAATTAAAGAATTATTTTTAGAATATCTTTAAATCATTCTTATAAGCATAACAATTTCGCAAAAATTATAAATCTAAAACAATTTGTCGAATATCGAACTTTGAAATCCTTTCGAAAATCTATATTAAATTATGACTATACATTTTATTGAATTTCTCCCAAAATTTATTCTGTTGTCAATATTACGACGATTATTCAACTCAAATATCTTCACTTTACTTCATTTAAAAGAAAGCATTCAAAATCATTTATTAATTTATTTTATTACTTTCAAAATTTTCCTACAAAATAGAAACCATTTCAAACAAATGTGTTCTATTTCTAAATTATCAGCCTTCTAAAGGCTGCGAACGTTTAATGTTATTCGATTGCATCTCAAGGACGATTATAAAGTTAGTTCGAGTTCTATTTTTCTTAGTATACCTGTCCGAAAAATTGAAATTTAACTGATTTTTTTAATCGTCTTAATGAAATGCATGTGAATTAGAGATAGACGTTTGCATCTTCCAAACACCTCCCGTGAACAAGGCTTCGGCACAGGTTGCCATTTTATTTGTGACGTAGTAAGAGTAGTCCACTTTGATCCATCGCTTATTCAAAAAAAAATGGCGAGTTATGGCTTGGCATCGGTTTTCGATTTTGTGATTGGTTTGACCGGACTACTTCAACCACGTCATTGCTTGAGAACAGATATTTGTCTAAAAAACGCTGTTGATCCTACCCTTTTAAAGTAAATTTAAGCACCAAAATGGTTCGAAAACCGTTGTCTAACCACTTAAATCCATTTTAAATCCTTTTGAAGGGATTACTTACATTCAGAGTTTTTATTAGATGGGCCCTAACATAAGTCGATTATTAAAAAAAAAACTCTGGTAAATGAAGAGCTTAGTGGAAGAACGTGCTAAGTGACAAAACGGTGAAAACGAGAAAATGAGCTTTAAAAGTTTTCGTTCGCACTCGGATCTGTTTATGAAAAGGGGAAACTTATTATCGTTAAAGAATTTAGTAATCTGCTCATTGACATAAAAATCTAAATTTTTCCAAAAATGTCCCTTAGCACGTTCTTCCACTAAGCTCTTCAATTGAGAAAGATACCAGTTCTATTCCCATGCTTAGTTGCTATGTTTGTGACGTCATAGAAAAAAAATACCAAGCTTTAAAAATGCAACCTTTAAATTCGAAAGTTATGTCAAAACAATCATAATGTATGTCACAAAATTTTATTATATCACTTATATTTTTATACCTGATAAACCTACACACACAAATTCTTCACACAGGGCAAACAACAAAAACTACAAAAAACATCTTGCCCTAATTTCCATATTATTACAACTTCCGTATATCAAATACACCTGCGAAAAAGTAAACCAAAATCCCAACCACCAAAGTAACAAATCTCAAAATGATATTCCCTGGACGCAAGAATTCCCTACGACAAAAAGGGAAAAATTAAGGAAAGGGGATCCTCATAAATTGCAATTCGGTTGTCAATAGCAACGCTTTTCTGAAACAACTCTTTGGTGAAGTGTCGAGAAGAGTTATCGACACTACTACAGTACGGTAGGCGGTTTGGTTTAGTTTGATTCAATTCCTAAAGCCTCGGTTTCCTCGGAGTCCGTCAACAGATTTAAGCGGTTGGACAAGTGGGGTGAATGACGTCATACACTGACATTGATTACGCTAGAGTGGTTTCCTCGGGAGCGTTGCCGGACAACTCAAACGACCGCCAGATTCCGTTGCTGTTAAGTGCGTTGGGGAAATCATGATGACAACGTTTTTTGCTGTTGTCTGTTGCGTGGTGTGCTTGCCAAAAATTAAAAATTTGAGGAAATGACGGAAGGCGAGAATTGTTTCACGCTTGCCAAATAAGAAATGCCAATTGATTTTGTGAGAAATCACGAAGAAACTAAATTTTCCATTTTTGACATGCAAAGACGAAAACCAAAACAACAGAAGAGTTGAGTTTAGTGAGTTCGCTAGGTTTACAGTTTCGTGTCAACGTAACGTTTCGATGAAGCGGTGGCTGGTCGAGTGACGTCATTCACGTATAAAAGCGGTCGCATTTTTCTGGCGACAGACTCCGAGGAAACCAAGGTTTAAGGGATACAGACGTATAAACCCGTCAACTGAAAGACACGTTTTCTTGCAATAGGAATGTTTCAGTTGACGTCTCTTGCCCCCCCCCCCCCCCCGTATCCTGCGAATTCATTGGCTGTTTCGGTTATACTCTCAAAATAGATGAAAAGATATGTTAAATGATGAAAAGACATGTTAAAAGAAGAAAAATACATCGCACTGTACGCGGAAATGAGACCTATTGCAAAAATACTTGTGTTTTAGAAAAGTCGTGTGAAGTTTATTTTTTCCATATTACACTGCATTTTGGAAAAAATAACGATTCGCTTACTGCTTTCCAACTATTCTACCAACTAATTTAATTTTTTTGCTTTAATCGCTGGATATTTAAATTTTAAATATTATAGCATTTACAATTCGAAAAGTCATATTTGTGCTATAGGTCTCTTTTCCGAGTATAGTGCAATGTGTCAAAAAGACGTCCTAGATGAAAAGAAACCTTTCTTTCTATGGAAGATTTCTTTAACGAATGATTCGAACAACTAACAGCATAGCAAGAAGTAGGCATTTTAAAAATTTAAAAAGTAAAATATTCTTAGAAAACTTATTTTTGTATACAGAAACAAAAGTAATTCCTAACAAAACAAAAAAAACCAAGACCGTTGGAGCTGTTGCACGACGTAAAACATAAGTTTTAAGGGGTTTTAAAACTATTTAATAAATAATATAATTTATAATATAATAATAATTTATAATATTTAAAAAGTTTGATCAGTGAGTTGAAACATTACATTTTATGTTCACGCAGTGAAAACAACTTTACGCTTTCTCCAAATTAAGGTTCTCTCATCAGACAGTTAACACGTGGGTTATGATTGTGGCGATTTTTCTTATTATATGGTATCGGTCATGTAACGATGCAAAAACATAAGCTCTTGCATTCTAATTCCACCTGATTGAGAGCTAGATTGACGGGTCTCACCAAGTTTATATTTTTTTAAAACTTATAACTGGTTTAGTAAATCCAAAATTGTACGTAAACTCCACATATTTACATAATGAAGGTGAATCGTATATTATGTAAACTTTTACAATGATTCCCTGGTAAGTATCCATATACGGATATTATTTTAATAATATTAATTCTTTATTTGGATGTTCGAATAAAGCGCGGCCCTTCTTTGACGAAGTAAAAACTCCACATTTGTACATAGAATATTCCTTAATATTTTCACTTTCTTTCCATTTGTACACAGCAAAACAAAACTAAAGCTAGTTTTTATTAGTTTATTTATATTTGTGTAAAAGAGTAAACTTTAAAAAAAAACCATAATCTATACATCAAAACAGCAGGCAAACTATTGACAATTGACCTAGTGATAAAAAGATGGCACAATGATAAAAAGATGGCCAAGCTGGGCAGTTGCCAGGGACGCCGCACTGAACCGGAGGAACTGGGTTAAAACAATTGCTTATAAGGTGTGATGAGTCGCAAGGCAAGGCAAAAGCGTTTAAAAATTTAAACAAAACAAAAACAAGTTGGTTTGTTACAGAATCTGTCTCTTACACCGCTTCCACACAATATTTACGCTCAACAGGAAACACACTAACAACACCTCAGAAAGAAATTCGCCAAACATAGTCTTTAGCTAGTTCTATTTCAAAATTTTATTTTATAAGCCAAAATTAATAACTGTCTTTAATCTTCTTTTGAAGATTTGATAATTAATCTTTATCGTTTGCTTTTTTTTTTGAAGTTCGAAGAATAATGATATATTTTTTAAATAAATATCTTTTTGAAGCCTAAAGTTTACATTTCGAAAAATAAATTAGTAAATGTTGCATTAAAAATAAAAGCGAAACTTTTCATATTTTTTTTATGCAAATTTATAATTTTTTATGCATCTTTCTTCATTCATATATAATGGACCTTCAAAGTAACCTTATTGTGCTATTACAACAATCCAAATCGAATTATTACACAAAAATAAATATTTATTTCAAGAATTTTATTTTTATTTTAAATAAAGTTTCTCGAACGTTTAATGTCATGGCAACAGTGAAAATATTGAATAAAAATGGAATTTGCATGCTATTTCAATGTAGATTAAAATTTTAGTTATTTAAATTTTAAATAAACTTCTAATTAAAAATTGTCAATGAAATTTGAAATGTAGCCTAAACTGATTTTTTGCTTCAAATGACGTATCCCACTTGTTTGCGAGACTTGCGGTTCCTTCTGTGAAAGTGGGTGACAGACGGACGGACTGCACGATTATAAAACCTTCCACTTTTTACGTTACAAACGTAGTGTGGAAGCTAAAATGTACAATTTTAAGCTGTCCTAGAGTAAAAATAACTTTAAACCCCTGTTATAAGCTACTATTACACCCATTTCACCTTACCGGCTAGATGGTTACACTACCTGTAGTGGGATCCTCGATCGCTACAACAAGAGTGCATTTTTGCGCCGCTAGCTTTTCGCGTCGAGCGGATCAATACGCTCAGTGGCGTATTATTTTACTTTCGACAGCAACTCCACAAAAGAAAGTGGAATTTTTAGAACTTTCTATGAAGAGCCGCGAACAAAAGGCGCGAACAGAGAAAGAACAAAAAAAAAATCTCGTTAAATTCCTTTTTTGAACGAGATAATGAGGGGTATATTGTGTGGTTTTCCCTTCTAATGAGATGGTGGGCACTTTGTATTAATTTTATAATTTAATAGAAAAAGGACATAAGAAGGGTCTAGTTACAAAGTACTCATTCCTCAATGTAAGACTAGGATATACAGTCCGGCACGTTCATTGGTGACTTTCGACTGCAGGTAAATCTATTGGGCGAAGTCGCCAATGACCAAACCGGACTGTATATGTTAGTTATAGGGTCATATGGGGGAATTATGGATCAAAAAATCACAACATCCTATTTTTTTCTAAAGTATCAAAGATAGAAAGATTTAATTTTGCATGGAGTAAGCTTAAATAATTTAGAATTTATTTAAATAATCACTTTACCTAAAACTTAATTATTATTAGTTTTATTTTAATTATTGAGTGATCAGGAATTACCCCGGGTTTGGGCAATTATGGATCACACATGGGGTAATTATGGATCACCCTTTTTTTATAGTAATGCATATTAAAAGTAAATTAATTTTTGGTTGCAGTTAAAATATAATTCAAAGCAAACTTTTAAACGCCTAAATTAACTTTTTATTAATCTTCTTTCTCAGAAAAAAATTAGACTTTATCGTTTGCTAATTTTTTTTAAAACTCGAGGAATAATGATGATCTTTTTTAATAAATTATGCCGCAATTCCCCATTTACATTCTTTCGAAAATTCGGTTATTTATCGCTTGTTAAATTAATTTACAGTTCGAGGTATCTCGAAAGTTTCTCGTAAGTTTAACGAAATGAAAAGAGTCAAAATATTGAATAAAAATGGAATTTGCATGTTATTTCAATGTAGATTAAATTTTTTGTTATTTAAATTTTAAATAAACTTTTAATTCGAATTTTTTAATGAAATTTGGAATGCAGCCTAATCTGATTTTTTGCTTCAAAATGACGTATACCACTTAGCTAAAAACGCATGAAAAATTAAAAAATATCACTGATCCAGAATTACCCCAGTGATCCAGAATTACCCCAGTAAACTGGGGGATAAATCGATATACCTCTAAAATCATTAAAAAAAATAATTATGAAAAAATTTATATCGGAATGAAAAGATTAGACCTTTTCCTATTGAAAAATAGCACCAACAATATAGTTAGTTCAAATATGTTTCTCCAGTATGGATCTTAAAAAAAATCATGTTTTTCAAAGACAATCTTTTTTGAAGATGTTTTTATAGTAGTGTAAAAAGTATTTTTTTTCTATTATTTGCTGCAGAGTTACATTGTTTTTGAACTTGATATAAGAAAATAGAATGTATAAGGATGACTTGGCATAATTTATTTTTTTTCTGAAAACCATTTTTAATCCTTAAAACTTAGTGATCATTATTTACCCCGGAAAGAGAGTGATCCATAATTCCCCCATGTGACCCTACCGTGTAAAATTGTATTTTTAAAAATTAAAAATTTTAACACGTTAAATCATTAAACCGATTTCACATGAAATGGTTACGGTAATGCTTGCCGCATTTACGGTGCTGGATAATCGCAGTAGCACTGCTAAATCAATTGGAACTTATTAAAACAACAAAAAATTTTAACAAAATTTTAAAAATTTTATTAGTTTTTTTAGAAAAAAGTTCTTAAAATATTTTCTAATTAAAATTGAGCTGAGAATTTAGGTATAAGTCTTTGTTTGTACATATTTGTAGAATATAAAGTCATTTTCTTGGTCATTTTTTCAATTTTGTCCTCAAAATTTGCCGCACAAGCCTAATCCCAAAGTGTTCAAATAGCTTTATATTTAATATCATTTATTTTAGTTTTGGCTAAAGTTTCATAAATTTTAAAATTTGTTTTATAATAAATAAATCTTGTAGAATTACATATTAAAAATTTATACTTATATATTGAGTAGTTAAAAAATGACATGAAAGATCAAACTATGCTTTGTAGTTCCTTCTTTGCACATTTTTAAGACTCCTATGACCCCTTAGCATGCGATGGATGTTTAAACCATACACTTACGGTTTAACCAGCGGTTTTAAATCAAGTGTTGACAATGTTGAACGCCCCCTGCGGTGACAAAGTACCCCCAGCAGCAAATTTTTCCGCAATTCAAATTCCTCAAATTTGAAAGTACTTGATATGATTGAACACCGCAAATTAAACAAACCCTTTCGCTACGAAGGATTTTTGCTTCCTCTTAATATCTGATAGGAATAACATTATCGAATCCTTAGTTGTTCGGGAGTTTTGGGGCGCTTCAGTAAGGAAAGGGTAAACATTAAGTACGATTTTTGCTTCCCTTTCATGTGAAAGATCTAATTGCCTTAACGCTACCACTTCAATTATCCATCATGGTATGTACGGTACACACCACCGGAACCGTTACGTATGAAGCGAACTTTAGACTTGGGCCCTTTTTCTATCAACGTATCATATTTCTTCGTGAATTAATGCTGAGGAATTCGCAATTTATAACCTGGGGTATGAAGTCCAAGATAGTATTTTTTGATACTGCAAAATAAATTTTAATATTGCAGTCAAATTAAAATACCATCAGGCAGTGGCTCTTTTGAAAGTAATAAATTTTTTATGTGCCAGTAAAAGTTTTCAGTGAAAATCATAAGCACCGTACCATATAATTATAGGTCATTGTTGATCTATATTGGCAAAGTATTTTTGAGAAAAGTTTTGGGCCTCCAGATAGAGCTTGAATTAATTGTATATTAATAGTTGAGAGTCACCTAGATTGTGTCACCAAAACGGTTTTCCGTTACGGCGGAATTTTCTGAATTTCAAAAGTCGTTCGCAAAACAAAGCTCTCTTAGTATAAAATAAAAGTTCATCGTTTTTATCAAGTTATTTTATGTTATACTTAGAAGAGTTGGATGAAAAAAATATATACATACATTGTAGTTTTTATGTTTTTCATACTTTTCATTTTGCTTCTTGTCGTTTTTGCAAGTAATAAAGTATCGCGTTTTTGTTAATAAGAACTAAACTAAACTCCTCGGAGCAACAGCTCATTACTGGGCCAAGGCCTGCCGCGCCCATTTCAGCTTTCGTGACCTAGGGCTCTTGGATGCTAGTCATGTGTCCCGGTAAAGTAGTTCCCAAAAATGTTTGGTACCCATTTTATCGAAACTATTCAAGGGATGAAAAGATGGGTCAACCTCGCCCAATCCGGGATTCGATTCCCGGACCTATAGCGTGACAATGCGAAGCAACTATGCCACTGGGCCTCGCTTTTGTAAATAAAGAACGATAAGTTTTGTGGATCATGAGAGGGGGGGGGGGGGGGGAGGAGGGAATTTTGTAAGTTTAAAGTATGCATTTCTTCTAAGTAATAAAAGAATGGTGTTTTTGTAAAGCATGGTTATTTAGAGGAAGACCTAGAAAAAGATGGAGAGATGATGTGGAAAGTGATCTAAAGGTCATGAAAATTAAGAACTGGAAAGCGAAGACCAGAGACTAAAGGAAGAGGAGGTTCCAGAGGCTTTGGAAGTCGGATTGTATGAAAGGCCATGGTCCAGCATGGACTGTAGTGTCGGTTAGTTTGTTAGGTTATTTTGTAGAGAGATAAGTATAATATTGTTGTTAGTATCAAAGTATTTTTTTAAAATTAAGTTTCATTAGTACAAAGGAATTCTTTATATTTACCGTAGCTCGTGTCGAAGGCGCATATGTATTCCGATGTCTGGAACTGCCGAATAACAGACGTTTTCCCGACTTCGTAAGCACCCACGATAGCCACACGGTACCTGGAAATACAACAGTAAAACTCATAATACACATTAAAAACTTATTTAATTATTTAAGGGTTTTCTCAAAAAGTTTATTAACCCTTTCAGTCCCAATGGCAATTCGGTATCACCATTTTAGATTTTTTTTTCTGATCGTCAATAGTTATTTATGATATCAAAAAGCACATACTTCGATTCTTCAAACTTTTTTCGATTGGAAATTTTTTTTTATTAATCCCAATAGATGTCAGTCCTGTTACTTTTTCATAATTATGATCAGAAACATGACGATGCCAAAGGGTATCGCTTTGACTCAAAGGGTTAAATAATGAGTTACGGAGTATAGATTAGGACAAAGTTACATGTAAATGCCAAAGTTGGTAGCAATGGACGATAGTAAAGCTGATAACAATGACGTTTACATATCTTAAAGTTATTAATTTTAACAAGTAAAATTTTAGGGAAAAAATACTTTTCCAAAAAAAAAAGACAGAAAAAAATTTATGTCTGTAACACTACACGACTTTCAATTGTCACTCGAAAAGTAAAACATTTGAAAATAATTAAATTCCCTGTCTGTACGTAACCCCTTTCCATATTCCATTCCAACAGTTATTTATTTTTTTTTGGGCTGGGGAGCCCAGTCGTTTAAGCACTCGCTTAGCATGCGGAAGGTCCCAGGTTCGGGTCCGGGCATCGTCAAAATAGCTGCCGACCTATAAACGGCCCGTGCAGCCCAAAATGTCCGACGAATAATTATCCGTGTAAGGGAGTGCACGTTAAATATCCTTCAAAGTCCTAACGCTGCGTTCGATGTCGCCCTTAACGGTTGCGTTGGGTGCCTATTCAGGTGTTGGCTCGTCACCTGACTGTGGTTCTAAAATACGATGCCCGTCGCCAATGGCCCTCGTGTAGCTCTAGTGCGATGATAATTCAAAACCTAACCTAAACTATTTATTTTTCTTATAAAAATACGATATCACACAGACAAAAATGCAGAATCGGACTCTTGAAACACCACAGCGTCCCATCATCGACAAAGTTCTTTAATCCAAGCTCCCCTAAGTTAGGGGTCCGGGTGGCCGAGTGGTTAAGATAGCTGCCTACGCTAACAGTCTGCGCACTGTACCGGGTGCTGGTTCGATTCCTGCCGTCGCCCTGGGTGTAATTTCTCTCTCTCTGTGAGAGTAAAAATTCTTTCTCTGTCTGCCTTACTTGACGAAGGTTTATAGGCTGGTCGGTGTTCAAGCACACAAGCCGGAATATATATGTATCTACCCTACTCTACCTTATCCACCAAGTTGAACTATATACACTCTTAAAACAAAAGAGTGAAATCCACTCCAGTTGGAGAAGTGCCTTTTCGACACTGGAAAGGATTGAATATTAACTCAGACTGAGTTAAAATCACTCGTTTGGATTGATCCTGTCGGAGGCTTAACACACAAAGAATCCGCTCCTTCCGGGTTAGTGCATTTTCCAGACTGGAGGAGTGAAATGAACTCAGACTGAGTTAAAATCGCTCGTTCGTTTAAAGAGTGTATCCTGTACTGGTTTCTTGTTTCCACCAACCTCACCAGTTTGTAGTTTAATGTAATTTTTGTTGTAAATAGTCCTTTATTAAAAGAAAGCAATTTTAATGAATAGTCCGGCTTCTAGGTGCCTCTCCGAGCCAACACCTGCCACACAAGCGCCCGCTCGAATACATTCCCTATAAGATAATTTCAATGCCCTGAAAAGAAAGTTCTATTGCAGCCACTATTTGATTGTCCCCTTGATTTCTGAAAAACCTCACTTTAACCCTTTCAGTCCCAGTGATGCCATTTGGCATCATCACTTTCAATAATTTTTTCAAAATGTCTATGTCCCGCTATGACTTCCAAACACACATCGTTCGATTCTTCACACTTTGTTCTATTAGGCAATATTTTACATTAATCTCAATAGAAGTCAGAACTACGAGTTTTTTATTCAGAAAATAGCCAGCAAGCGTTTCACCTGATTTTTGAAAATTTCACTTCAGTTCCACATATTTAAAACACAATTTAAACGGTTTCGGTTAAAATATTTACTAATGTTTTTTAATAATATGGTCAGATACCTTAAAATATATAACTCGATGTGTTTTTAGGTAATATATAGTTTTTATTTTGTTGTTTTCCACAGTTAAAATTTTTTTCATTATTTCAAAAACCATAAAAAAAAATTAAATGATTTTTTTTCTTCTGGAACTCGTATATTTGACCTAAAATAAGCTTATTTTGTGAATATCAGAAGTTTCTGTAGTGTAGTAAATTTTTGGGACTGAAAGGGTTAACGTCCGACAGATACTGGGAACTCGTGTACCAAATTTGAAGTCCGTAATTCGAGCTGTAGAGTAATTTCGCACATACCCAGCGTACAGACAGATGGCAAATGCATTCGCAAACCACATTTTTAAAAACCTTTTAGTCGGCATCCTCCCAAATGTGCGTTGGCCCGGATGGCCGAGTAGTTAGGACCATTACGCTAGCAGTCTACGCGCTTCAACGGGAGCGGGTTCGATTACCGCCATCGCCCGGGGTGTACATCCTTTCTCTGTGTCAGTAAAAATTCTTTCTGTGCCTGTCTTACTTGACGAAGGTTTATAAAGCGGGTCTCTGATCAAGCACACAAGCCTGAATATATATGTATCTACCCCCTATCTACCCCAAACGTGTAGTAAACACAAAATCTCTGTTTGGTATTTTCGATCGCATCGCAATACTTGCTTTACCTCATATTTCAGTCCATTCGGTGATTAAACGTAATAACAAATTTTGTAAAAAGTACTTATTTCAATCAAATATTAAATTTGTCATATTAAAATTAGCCAATAATACTGTAAAACTGCAATTAATGAATACATTAAACGTAAAAAAAAGAACTTTCAAACTAATATTCAAATTCGAAGCAGTTTCTGAATAAACATAAATTTTCATTTCATTGCTGTAGTAAAACAAGACTTGCGTTGTATATCCTCACGCAAACTATAAAAACTAACGCAATAAGAAAAATATGGGCTTAAAATAGATATTCGCTATTGATCGGTGTTCAGTTCATTGCTAATAGCAACTCTGATACTTCTATCATACTACTATTTAGCTCACTGAGTTTTATTATATTTTTTCCTGCTAGCAAAAATACAGGAAGAGTGAATGCCGTTTTACAACATAATAGGTTTTTTTTTATTTCTTTACACTTTAGTATAACTTTAGTTTAGAAAAAATAAATTAATTGAGGTCCCCATATTGAGGCCCAGTGGCTTAGTGGTAGTGCTTCGTATTGCTACAGTGTTGCCACAGGTCCGAGGATCGAATCCCGGATTGAGCGAGGTTGACCCATCCTTTCATCCCTTGAGTGGGTCGATAAAATTGGTGCCAAGCATGCTTGGGAACAAAACACTGGGGGTTCAGTGTGGGGCTCTGACCACCTTTCCGGGACATATGCCTTGCACCCCAGAGACCTAGGTCACGAAAGCTGAAATGGGCACGACAGGCCTTGGTCCAGTAATGGGCTGTTGTGCCTAGGAATTTAGTTTAGTTTAGAAAAATTAAATGCACATAAAAAAATGTTTGATGACTTTCTTTGGTAATTGTTTAATACATGATCATCGTTCAAATGAAAGGATTCCTATTATATAAAAACCTACATATATTGGAAAATTGTTTTTTAATACATTTTATTAAAGTCGTTCAAAATACAACACTCCTAACTATTAATAAAATCAGGGGTGTAAAACACCACCTGTTTTTAATTGCCAGAAAATAACACATATTTGATATTCTATATGTATATAATTATTTTGTTATTTTTTTTATTTTGTTCCCCTTTCGGTTTGGGTATAACCTGAAATGTTGCTTTAAATTTTCCTTGATGATTTCGATTGTATAATTTTATGTGTTGTCTGGAAGAGCTCGGGAGCTCCTTGGCAACGAATGTATTCTGGTTGGATGGTAGACATATATTTTCAGGTTTGTGTGCTTGGTCAGAGACCCGCTTATAAACCTTCGTCAAGTAAGACAGACGCATCACACACATAAGTGACGGATGCTACCTATCACCACCTCCGCAATTTAGACATGTCCCTGAAGTGATGGGAAGTAGTCTCCAGGGACCTGTACCCGTGGGAAACTGCGCAATATCCGCCCACAGGACTTTCGGACCCACTGATTTAACGAGCACGTACTCCGCATATACTCGGTGGGTCTTCAGTGGTACCGGAACTCGAACGCTTGACCTTCCGATCCCGAGACCGAGATCATAACCACTAGGCTCCCTACAGTCCCCCAATGTTGGTTGACATATATTTTCAAGCTTGTGTGCTTGGTCGCAAGGACCCGCTTATAAATCATCGTCAAGTATGACAACACAAGACACACACAAACACATACGACAGATGTTGCCATCTGTCGCCACCTCCACAATTTAGACATGTCCCTGAAGGGGAGGGAAATTTTCTCCAGGAACCTGTACCCATGGTGAACTGCGCAATGACCGACCACAGGACTTTCGGAACCAACAGATTTTACGAGCACGTACTCCGCATATACTCGGTAAGTCTTCAGTGGCACCGGGTCTCGAACTCTCAACCTTCCGATCTCGAGCTCAAGATCCTGACCACTAGGCTCCTTACAGCCCTTCCTCCAATGTATTCTGTTTTGAAAAATAAAAATTTCTTCTTCTTCTTCTATAATTCAGTTATAGATTTGTACAAGAAAAGTTTTCGTTTTTTAGAAAAGTACCTCTAAAACTTAAAAGTTCTTCAACAGCTACCTTGAGAGCATGCACATTTTTCTAGAAAACCTTGTTATATCGTCCGACAATAACTAGGAACCACGTGCCAAATTTGAAGTCGATATTTATTTCCAAGCAAGAAGTAGGGTGGTTTCAAACTAACAAAATTACAGACAAACAGTCTGATACACAGGCCAACATTCAAAAACCACTTTGTCAGAACCAGCACCCTCCAACACTTTTCAAAAACCCAAAATCTCAATTTCGGATTTTCAACTCCGTTTTAATACTTTCATTGCCTGATATTTTTTGTTAGATTACTAAAAATCAAAAAATAAAATTTTGCAAAAAAATTCGAACCTTAAATACTAACGCATAAAAAAAATAAAAAAACATAATCAACATTCGGACAAAAAATCTCTCAACTCCAACAGCCAACATGTTTCAATAAAAATATTATTTCCATTAACATTTAAGACATTGAAAAAAGAGCACGTAACAAAAATATTAATATAAAAGTATCGAACAACACAATCAAACACCACAAATGTATATTAAGATACAATAAAATCAAATCCAACACGCATCAAAATCACAACAGCGTATCTTATATTTTATCTCAAACAAAATTTTATGCAACAAAATTGTTCCAAAAGATAATTTCCCCGTTTTAATAAAATATTCAAAACTATTAATATAAAAGTATCGAACTCCACAAACACCACAAATTATGTATATTAAGATACAATAAAAACATCTTCAACACGTATCAAAATCACAACAACGTATCTTATCACAAATCTGAAACAGAATTTTATGCAACAAAATTGTTCCAAAAGATAATTTCCTCGCTTAAATTACTTTTCTACCAACGAAATAAAATCTAAGAAAACTATTTCATTTTCTTTAACATAAATATAATTTATATGCAGAGATAGTTGCTGCAAATTGCATTTTCTCCTTATCTTAAGCAAGTAACTTTTCTTTTTCGTTATTCGTAAAACTTTATAGTGAAATAAGTAATCTCAGAGATATACAGTGTCATAAAATCACTAACCAAGGAAATAGTTCATTTTCATCTGAGTTATGAGACACTAAAGTGCTATGAGCTGTAAAGTTTGAAGTTTCTGTAATTTTTGAGGAATAAGGAGGAGTTGGGAAATATGATATTTATAGTAAATATTAAATATTCTAATTCATGACTTGTGTGCTCAATAAAAATGCATAAATATTTTTTTAAAAATAAAAATATATATAATAATAAGATATCACACAATGCCAAGATAAGTGACGTATCTTCAGAACTTTATTTTTTTAAGACGATCGTCTGAAGTTAACTTTTTTCTATTAGTCTATCTATCGTTTCGGATTCACTTTAAATGAGCGATCTTTTGAACGTTTTCTGTAATGCTGTGTTCTATGACGTATGAAGTATGATGTATGAAGTATGACGTATCTTCAGAACTTTATTTTTTTAAGAGGATCGTCTGAAGTTAACTTTTTCTATTTGTCTATCTATCGTTTCGGATTCACTTTCCATGAGCGATCTTTTCGTTTGCTGTGTTCGATATTAGAGCTTCCTCCGCGCAACTTTGTTTTTATCCTTGTACAGTCAAATCTCGATTTCCTATAAGTCGAATAATTCTCTAACTCGAAATTTTAATCAAGTACCAAATCATTTCTGTACTTTTCTTTAAAAAACTGTCTCGATAACTCGAAGTAAACATCTTCTAAGTCGAAGTTTTATCCATGGATTCCCCCGGTAAAAAGCACAACTCAGTTCAAAACTACGACTTTGTGAATGTGAAAAAAACTTAAAAAATACAAAAAACAAGAAATAACTATTTTTAAAACTATTATTTATAACTATTTTTTTACAAATAAGATTTATATGGTATGAATGCTAATTAATACGTAATGAGGCAAAATTTTGTGAGTTTTAATTAATCTTTTGATCCCATTTTTTTCTTGTTGTTTATATAGGGTATTTTTTATTATTTTTTTTTGTCGTGTCCATGAGAGTCGAACTTTATATGTGTCCGTGAATTTTGATAATTTCTTCTACGACTTGCTTGATGTTGTCTTCATACGGATCTATCAAAGTCGGCAGTACTCCAATCTTTCTCAGGCTGGCGCTCATAGCCGGACACTCATAGATGTGAGTAGGCGTAAGCTGTGTATCAGGACAATGTTCACAGCTTCTATAGATCTTCTTTCCATCTCTATCTATCTTCATACCCCTGTGGTGTCCTGTTCTTAGCCTAGTTATGGTCTTAAGAGTAGATCTGTTCGCAGTTATTTCAGAGAGAAGATGTTTGGTCTGAATGGATTTTTCTCTAAGCTTATATCTGGCCACTGCATTCGCATCCTTAAAAGAAACATCATTACAGCTAGTGTTGAGGTCT
The DNA here is from genome assembly GCA_023701765.1 of Hylyphantes graminicola. Lineage (NCBI taxonomy): Eukaryota > Metazoa > Arthropoda > Arachnida > Araneae > Linyphiidae > Hylyphantes > Hylyphantes graminicola. Next base: position 8,548,386 of record CM043118.1, on the reverse strand, counting down.
CTGCCCTCCTTGGCCAGTCTGTCCGCAGTTTCATTATCTTCTATGTCGACGTGCGCAGGAATCCACTGGAGGTTGCAGGTCTTGTTTATAGTCTGAAGATCTTTAAGACCTGAGATGATTTCTTGGGTGATAGAAGAATGTCCATTTAGAATTGCCTGGAGGGCGGCCTTTGAGTCGCAAAAGATTACTAGGCCTTTTGCCTGCTTGGAAGTGGGAAGGGCCTTATAGATATTTAGTGCCTCCAGAATTGCCCTCAGCTCACAGGTGAAGTTAGAGGCAATGTTTCCCGCACCAAATTTGCCCTGGTGAAACACACCATCTGAAGTAGTTAAAAACACCCCAGCACCCCCGTTGGTGATGGTTTTGTCAGAGGAGCCATCTGTGTATGCATGAACAAAGTCCTCTTTTGGAAATTGTTCTATTGCTTTGAGTCCCTTATTCCTAATGATGTCCTTTTGTTCATTTTTGTTGCATGGCTCCAAAAGGTCAATGTGAACGCTGGTGTTTATTGGCAGCTTTTTGAAAGAGATGGGTTCTTGAACAATAGCCCATTTGTTGTGTTCAAGGCCAACACTTTCTCTGATATCTCTATCATATTGCATGGGTGAAGATCGTTTTAATCTTGACGTATCATTCCACTCTCTAAAGGTAATGCGAGATATATGTTCAGGAGGGAGACTACATGTTTTATTCGTAAACTTGATCATATTTACTTTTCTTCTATTTTGTAGAGTTTCTAGACCACACTCCCTAATTATTTTTCCATTATTGGTGGATGAAACTGCTCCTGTTATTATCTTAGCAGCTCTCGCTTGAATGCTTTCTAACTTATTTAAGGCCGTATCGGAAGCATGAGCCCATATTGGGGAAGCATATTCCATAATGGGTCTAATAAGTGAAATCTATGTGGTCTTAAGAGTTTTGACAGAAGCTCCCCAGTCCGTGCCGCAGAGACTCCTGATAATTTTCAATTTTTTTGAGGGCCCTTTCAGAGACTGTCTTCACATGCTCAGTGAATCTCAATTCGGCATCTAGAATTATTCCTAGATATTTGGGATTGGATGCCTTTACAATACGTTTACTTTCGATATTTAATATAGGATCAAAAAGTTTTCTGTGCTTTCTGTCTGTTGAGAAGACGCTAAAATTTGTTTTTTCAGCATTGATTTTTAGCTTTAGATCCTGTGTCCATTTGACAATTCCATTGAGGGACTTCTGTAGTGCCTTTTCTGACATGTCGATGTCTCTGTCCGTGTGCCATATCGCAATATCATCGGCGTAACAGGCTACTTTGGTTCCATTTTCAAGATTGGGGTGAATGTCATTTACATAAAGTAGAAAAAGTAGAGGACTCAAAACAGAGCCTTGTGGCACTCCGGCAAAGATGTTCTTACATTTGGACATACAACCGTTGTATCGCACCTTTATTTTTCTCCTCCTCAGGAAGTCATTAATCCATGTTAGAGCATGTCCTCCAATGCCATAGTCGTATATTAGTGTGATGAGTTTCTGGCGCCATACTCTATCGAAGGCAGCAGACATGTCCAGAAAAATAGCTGTAGTCTTTTTTGGCAATCGTTCCTGAAAGCCATTAATTACAGACTGGCAGAAATAGAATAACTGGTCTTGGGTTGAATGTAATTTTCTGTAAGCTGTTTGGTAGAAATTGATCACGTTTTTCTCGGTGAGGAACTCAACCATTCTTTGGTGAATTATGCGTTCCATCAATTTGCATAGGATGCTGGTGAGGGCGATGGGTCTAAAGTTTTTGCTTTCCGTGGCCGACTTGCCTGGTTTCAGTATGGGTATGATAATAGATGTTTTCCATATTTTGGGAAGTCTTCCAGACCTCCATGATGTGTTGAAAATGCTCAGCAAGAGCCTCTTTGCGTTTTCACCAAGATGTTTTATCATTTCACCGAATATTAGGTCAATTCCAGGGGATTTGTTGTTTTTTATAAAATAGACCGCCTCAAGAAGCTCTTCCATAGTGATTTCTTTTGTAAAGTTGTCTTCATTCTTCTGTCTTCTTACATCCCTGAGTATTTTGGTAGCAGATCGTTTAATTTTCTTATCCTTCTTATGATATTCGATTTTACTAACACTTGAGAAATGACTTGCCAACTCATTTGCAACTTTAACATTTGTATCTGCTGGGACCCCTGGTGAGTTTAAGACATTTTAAGACTGTGAGACATGATGGCCTAGAGTATTATTTAATACCTTAGTAATTTTAGTAGTATAGGCTATTAAGTAACCTTAGTAATATAGGCTATTAAAATTCTTAAATGCGTACAACTATAGTGTTATGGTACATATAAACAGTTCAAACCAAGTCGAATGGGAGGTAACTTCAAAAACTCGAACTTTGGATGAATCGAATATTTTTGGGGGTCCCCCATATTTCGAGTTATCATATATAAACTGCAATTTATTAAACTAAATCGATATTATAGCTAAAATAAGCAAGTACACTCTTAAAACGAACGAGCGATTTTAACTCACAGTCTGATTGATTTTCACTAATCCAGGCTGGAAAATGCACTTCTCCTTTTGGAGTGGATCCTTTGTGTGTTAAACCTCTGATAGGATCACTCCAAACGAGTGATTTTAACTTAGTCTGAGATAATATTCACTCCTTTCCATTGTCGAAAATGCACTTCTCCAACTGGAGTGGATTTCACTCTTTTGTTTTAAGAGTGTAGTGTTTATAATGTTGAAATATCTATGAGAAGTTAATGAACCAGTATTGGCTTTCATTCATTTCGTTACATTTCATAGTAAATATAATTCATTTATGATGAAAAGGATATAAATTATTGCAAACTTTTGCCTGATTACATTCTTCATGATGCATGTTTTAACTTTATGCAAAAAAAATATATAACTTCAAATGTCAAAGATTCTTAATTTCCAAATATTATTAACGGATATTTATTCATCAAAACAAATGTAATTAGAAAAATCCCGAAAATGAAAACAATATCACTGGAACTGATGCCATTCTAGACATTAACCCTCTAATGCATGAATTTTTATTTTCATCCCGAAAAAATATATATGTATCTTTAATACTCACACATTATGGAAAAAATACTTAAAAAAATTTAACTGCATTAGAATTTAAAAAAAAATTCTATATGACAAAAACCAACTGCAAAATTCCAATTTTGATAATAATGACTAGAAAACTACTAAAAATATTTCAAAATAACCCTTTTTAACTCTGATTAATTTTTCAAAACAATTTATTAGCATTTAATACTAATATTATTATTCTTTGAATAGTGCCAAAAACGTAATTTCACAAAAGTTAATAACCTCACTCTTTAATTTTGAATACACTTTTACTGCTGTCATCTATGAGGATTATTAGTAACTAAAACTTTAAAATGAAATGTAATTGATGAAAAAAACACAGATTTGTCTTGGAGGAGCTCTAATTTAATAGAATAAAGTGGATTATGTTGCTTGTTTCCAAACGGTAACAGTATGCATTAGAGGGTTAAACACGATACATTAGAAATTATTTATGAACTAACTGAATCTCAACTGTTGTTCAGATTACTTTAAGATTTTTTTAATAAGATAGAACTCCGTATTTTGAATATGGTAGTATTTTAACCCGAAAAATCATATTTCCAAGACAGTCTTTTCCGAGGCTCTCAATATTATATTCTAATTAAAATGTGTTATTCAGATTTTAGTGAGAGAAAAAATTATTTTAAACGGATATTCTAAAAATAGTTTTAAATTTGTAGCTTTTTAGCACTTTCACAGCAAAAATCTTTTTCTTTTGTAATTTTTTTACTTATTATAAATTTTTGTTTTAGCGATTAAAATTTTTATTTAAAAATTTCCATTGATATTTTTTTCTTGTCGAAACACCGAAACAAATTAAACATTCCCAATATTAAAAAAAACGAAATTTCATAAAATCTTTATTTACAGAAAAAAAATATTCAATATATATAAAGAAAAAAAATGCTTCTGATACACTATTTTTACTTTCACTAAACTTTTTCAATTTCTTTTCAAGGTAAGTTTTTTTTTACTTCTTAAAAACATCGCTTTCCACAGATGTCTTCGATATAGTAACTTCAAAAATAACCCGTCCATGAAGCTCTGAACCAAATCCCCCAATCTTTACCGAGAAAATTAATCATAAAAGTGAGAACTATTTCGAAATATATAAATCTTCAGATTGGAAAAAATTCTTGGAGTTCTTTGGAATTCTTGCATGTGTAAATTTTTTATGTTTTTCCAAAGATAAATATGACGTGAGATGATGAAGTCACTACCTACGCATTGAGATAATATTCGTAATTACTAGTTTTGGATTTTTATCTTCTAAATATGAAGTAATTAAAATATGAAAAATGTTTTCTGTTTGAAAGTTACAATTCATTAAAATTGTAACTTATTTACTGAGGGCATGAATTCGTAAATGATTCAAAGTAATTAAATTTTTAATTATTCTATTAAGCTTAAATGATTCAATTAAATTTTTTGATATTCTGAAGGACTTCAACTCAGTATGAAATCAAAAATAAATACGCAAGACTGCAATTAAAATAACCTTAAACAACTCAGTTTTAAAGAAACTAATGAATATTAATGTTTAATGTTTTCACTCTGAATTTAAAATCTTTGTAAAAATAAGAAAGATATAGTTAGAAACGCTGAATTTCGCAAAATATTTACTAATTAAAATGCTTTGAAATATTCAATAAAATATGAAACTAAATATTACTTTACTTCAAAATAAATTTGCTTCCAAATAAAGTAATAAAACCAATTAGCCTGTTTCAAGTGACGTAGCCCTTAGAGATTTCATTCCTGCCTTTACTTCAATGAGTGCTCCTTTTGCCATCGATTTACAATAGGGTATTTGACTAATTTTTTATCATCTTAAGCGTGTGTACAAAATAAAAATACGGCTTTTTTCTTTTTTCAAAATTTTGTCAAATAACGTAAAAAATGAATTTTAAAATTAGTACAATAAAATCACTCCCGAAAACGCTTTGTGGCTGTAACGTGGTATCTTAGACGTCACTAGTAACTATAAACAAACTTTGAAACACCATTTTAGAATCTACTTTACAGAAAATTAAACTATTTGTTTCTGTAAAGTCTCCTTCCATTATCTATATAATTATTATAATAGTAATATAGATTAATTCCAGGTTAATTACAAAAAAAAAAATTACACCGGTTTGTTTAGATATACTAGTGACGCCAGCCAAATCGACGTTTGTGATCACGTGACGTACCGATAAATAAAACCCATCTTAAAATTATTTTTATTAATTATGTAAAGATCAATTTGAAAAAAATATATGCTTTTGTTATTTTGGGTTCAAACTAAATCTAATTTTGTATTGGAAGGTACTTTAGCGATACAGTCAAGTACCCTATTGAGACTCAAGAATGCCGACCCATCGGCGCAATGTTAAGGTGTTAGTCTTTGGAACTTCTGAGCCCGGGTTTAAATCCCGATAAGTCATGTATGGATGATTGTGTTTGTCGAGTATATGCGGAGTACGTGCTTGTTAAATCTATTGGGTCTGAAAGTTCTGTAGGTGGTCATTGCGCAATTACCACGGGTACTGGTTCCCTGAAACAATCCCCCCCCCCTTTCAGGGATATGTCTAAATTGTGGTGGTGGAGCGTGATAGATGGCATTATCTGTCACGTATGTGTGTGTGATGTGTTGTGTCTGCCTTACTTGACGAAGGTTTATAAGCGGGGTCACTGACCAAGCACACAAGCCTGAAAATAATGTCTACCAACCAACCGAATCCAAGCAAGAATTTATTTTCTTTCAGCATTTTAATTCAACTCAAGTTTTAAACCATTCCTATTGCCTAATAAACGAAATGTTTGTTTGAATGAAAAGCGATTTCTCCGAACTAGAGTTTCTAAAATTAGCCATTCTCAATTTCCGGGAAATTATCAATCGGGTATTAGTATACTTATTTCGGGTTTAATCAGCTTAAAATTTACCTAATGATTTGAGGCAATTCATTAATGAGTCCCGCTTTAAATTATCTTGAGGTAAAAGTACCTTATATTTTCATTGTCGGCCTGTTCAAAAGGCAAACAATAAGTAATTTTAAGTAGAAAAAATAAATTGTTTCAATAATTTTTTAATGTTATTAATAAATATTTGATCATTTTTCATTTTTACATTTTATGTAATGTGTAGATTTTTATCTAAAGTGTAGAGTAATGAAAGCATTTCGATGGGATTGAATTTTTTTGTTTTCTCCACGCATTGGAAGGTGCTGATTCAGAAAAAGTGGATTTTGAGCATTGGTCTGTCAGTCTACGTGAAACCACTCTACAGCTGAAACTAGAAAATATAATTACTTCAAATTTGGTGCACAAGTTCCTAGTACTTGTCGGAGTTTTTGAGAAAATTGCTTATTTACGGGTAATTGCTAATAACATTTTTGATTTGAGATAATTTTCAAAGATACTAACTACTAAAGAACGAAATAAGATATAGAATGTAAATTTGGTTTACGAGTTTTCAGTACTTATCGGACGTCATAATATTGTTTTTGAGTAAATCACTCATGTGCAAAGTGTAGTTGTAATAGAATATTTTAGGTTAAAAACTATTAAAGTATGTATAATTGCAAATTTAAATGTTAGAGCAGAAATTGAAAATTGCGAAATGTTGCATCTTCCCTCCCAAATTTGTCTAAGTGTGTTTTTTTGTTTAATGATCTTTATGTATTTGTTTTTAAATTGCTTGGACGGGCTATAGAAACTTTTGTGTGACAATTATACTAGTCACTAAGTGGCTCATTAATATATTGGCTAAACAAAACTTCAATTATCTCTGTCTCTTTTCCTGCTTCTATCTGTGCATCTAATATTAATTGTCTAAACAAAGTTTCCTTTCTCTCTGCCCCACATGCTGCCTCTAATATTAATTGAATAAACATTGTTTTTATTCCCTCTGTCTCATACAGTGCTTTGAATATTAACTGGCTAAAAAAAGTTCAGATTCAATCTGTCTCATATAGTGCTTCTATCTGTGTTTTAATATTAATTGGATAAAAAAAAAATATTCTCTCTATCTTATATGGTGCTTCTACCTGTGCTTTTAATATTAATTGAATAAAAAAGCTTAGATTCAATCTGTCTCATATAGTGCTTCTATCTGTGTTTTAATATTAATTGGATAAAAAAAATTTTTAATTCTCTCTGTCTTATATGGTGCTTCTACCTGTGCTTTTAAAAGTTTTTGAATAAAAAGTTTATATTCAATCTGTCTCATATAGTGCTTCTATCTGTGTTTTAATATTAATTGGATAAAAAAAATATTCTCTCTGTCTTACATGGTGCTTCTACCTGTACTTTTAAAAGTTTTTGAATAAAAAGTTTATATTCAATCTGTCTCATATAGTGCTTCTATCTGTGTTTTAATATTAATTGGATTAAAAAAAAGTTTTTGTTATCTCTGCCTTATATGGTGCTTCTACCTGTGCTTTTAATATCAATTGGCCAAAATAAAGTTTACATTCCCTGACTTATATAGTGACTCATTCTGACTTATATAGTGCTCCGAATATAAATTGGCTAAACAAAGTTTCTACTATCTCTATCTCATACAGAGCTTCCATTTGACACTGAATCCGAATCCAATTAAATGCAAGGAAGGGAAATGGGTCCATCCGGAATCGAACTCTGAAAATGAGCACTCATCCAATAAATGCCGCTGCTTTGTGACATGTTGTCTGAATGTCGATTTGCGGCTAAATGCTTTTCGGCTTTTGTAGATTATAATGGAAATTCGGAGCAGAGTGGTAATGGCTTGCTGCTTCGCAAATGGCTGCATGTGTGGTACAAATTGTTAAAACTATTTATGGAATGATGTAATGCAAATGACTAGTTAGAGGAACGTTTGTGGATGATTGCTTGTTTTAGATTTTGATAAAAGTTCGAGAAATTTAAATGTAGTCAAATCAGAGTGTTTTGTTTAATCGGTATTCTTCTTGGAGTGGACTATCAGGTTAGGCCTAGATGTCCTTAGATTCTTTTTGTACATTCCTTTGAATACCAAATTTGAAAAAATATATTTGTACTCAACACAAAATTTAATTCTTTAAATTCTTTTGGTAATTTTAAAGTAAATATTTCAGCTAGGCGTTTAAATGAAATTCACCATATCCCTTTTCCACATAAGGAAATTTTTCGAAAACATTTTTCATATTTAGCCCCAAATGCATTCAACAAACTGCCTACTGAACTTCAAAGTATCCCTTCTTTAAACAGGTTTGAAAAACATTTATTTAAATGTATATTGTCAATCGACGATATTGATGTATTTTAATTCATAGAAGCGAAATGTTTTTTGTTTATATATTTCCCCCGCTGTTCAGAATTTTTAGACATTTGTTTTGGGGAAAAAACCCACATTGCCGCATTTTGTTTTTCTCTTTTGTGTATATTTATGCATTTAAATCTAATTTTTGTATGGTTTTTTGTTATTAATTTATGTCTTATTAATTATAATTGATTATTTTGATCACATATACAGGGCTCTTGTTTACCCCCTTGTGACGAATTGTTTTCTTGTAATGTTTGTTCTACATTAATAAAGTGTTTGTTTATAGTTTGCCCTAAGAAGAGTCATCAATTGCCGTTTCTGATATAATTCAAAATGGCCTGATGAAAGCAAATGGGTTGGTGGTTTGGAATGCCAAAAACTGTCCTTTTATGATTGTGAAAACTCTACAACCGACCACCTAAATTAAACGACCACCTCGACTTACGACCAATTTTTCAAGGCACCACACTCTCAAAAATAACACTTTCATTTTAGACGATTCATGAATCCTCAAGCCTCATTCCATTTAATGTTGAGGATTGTTTCATCAAACTATCACGTGACTTTTGAGTAAACGCGAATCCTCACTTTTACGATCGTGATTTGACGATTCTGTATCTTGATTTTGAGGAAACTGAATCTCATTGTTGTACTCACATGCTCAAAAATGACGACAAAAATTTATTTAGATTAGGCGACATTCAAATCCTCATAAAAATGACGATTCAAATTTCCTCACTTTGAGGAAAGGAAAACTCGGAGCATTTGCCAGTAATGGAATCGTCAAAATTTAGGAAAATTTCGTCGTGTTTGAGCATTAATTTTTAAGAGTGCAATTCCCCCCCCCCCCCCACAGGGTGTACAAAGTTAAAAGCCTCTCTGGGAGAGACCACATCTCATTCCCCAAACGACCAGTTTCAAATCCCATTTCCGCGAGAAAATTATCTTTTTTTCAACATGTGTCAATTTTTTATAAATAATTTATAAATTGGAAAATGAGATGGTTTGCGAAAAATGGGGGGGGGGGGGGGGATAGAACAGTCAGAAATTTCTTCTTACTTTCAAAAGGTTTAATTAGTACATTCTAGTTTCTTAAAAAAAGTTTTAATTAGTGCATACTAGTTTGTTTAAAAAAATAGTTAGTGTAGTATTCTTTTACACATGTACTACAGCTTGCTAAAAAGTTAGTATAATTGTGTCTATATGTATTTGAGAATTAATAAATAAGTGTAATGAGAGAGATAAATCAATTTTTGTAATTTTTAATGGTTAATAATCATAGAGATTGGGTGATAGCCCACAGTTTTAATATGTTGAAAAGAATATTTCAACTTTATAGAAAATTCTCTTTTTGTACTCTAGGAGTGACCCAACCTCCATTTACGACGGAAATTATTAGGTTAAGTTAGGTTTTGAAATATCGTCGCAGTAGAGCTACACGAGGGCTATTGGCGACGGGCGTCGTATTTTAGAACCACAGTCAGGTGACGAGCCAACACCTGAATAGGCACCCAACGCAGCCGTTAAGGGCGACATCGTACGCAGCGTTATGACTTTGAAGGATATTTAACGTGCACTCCCTTACACGGGGTATTATTCGTCGGAAATTTTTGGCTGCACGGGCCGTTTATATTAGGTCGGCAGCTATTTTGGCGATGCCCTCACCCGAACCTGGGACCTTCCGCATGCTAGCGAGTGCTTTAGATATTTATTATGGTCGCTCTCAGAGGTTTCACTGTAATTCCTACTCTTGTCTAAAAAATAATAAAAAGTATAACTAAGATAATTTGCCCGGTTTGTTCATTGACGACTTCGTCCCATTGAACTTGAAAGTCGCCTCAATAAGATGGACCCAATAATTAAGTCATAGTTTGGAGCATGTGAGCTTCGCTATCGACACTTAGAACATTCGGAAGACCATAGAGTTCGAATGGTGCTTTGTAGCCTGTTGTCTATACCTATATGTGGAAAAATCCTTGTCTTCAATCGGGCTTTGTGTGGTTATAGTGGATATATATGTCAGAGTAGTAAAAAATGGTAGATCCGCACTAAAAAATCTCCGTGTCGAATGTAAATGATACATATATTTGAAAAAAAAAAAATATTTATTTCTAGTTAGTTGCTAATATACTGTATATTTAATAAAAGGCATATCCGGTCTAAAATAATCCTTTAAGGGGGTTTGGTATGTAAAATATCGGTAATGTTAAATTGGCCAATTGCAATGTAGTTTTTCACAATAACTACTGATCAGATCATCTTAAAATTTTCTGTGTGTGTTATACCAACCTTATATATTAATCTGAGGTTAAAAGTTTTTGTTAATAACTTTTAGATTTTTTTTAAATAAAATAAGTTTTAAAGTACCCAACAAATCATGAAATTTTTCACTTTTTTGCCCCATAATTTTTTTTTTCACTTTAGTTTTATTAAAATTTATAACCTCAAATTGATCTATACTAGGTATTACATCATATAAAAAAAATTTACGAGAAAACATAGCATAGTTTTTGAGAAAAGCTACATCGAAGTTCAAAAAATCAAGTTCTGAGAAAAACGCGTTTAAAGTTTTTATTGTTAACCCATTTCCTTACGAAGCCATGGCATTAAAAAGGCTTTTAATGTAAAAAATATTTTTCCAATCGTCTTGATACTTTATGACATTATTAATAAAAATTGTAATAGTATTTTAAGCCAATAATTTTTGTTTTGATTTTTTCACTGATTTTGGGGTACTGAAACCCCTTAAAGTGAATTTATATTAGTTTTATCGCTGAAATGAACCGTAGACAAGGCAGTTTAACCTAGTTCTAAATTTCTGGCCAATTAGAGTGTTTCAGGGGACGTATTTTAGGTCCAGCTTCCATTTCTGCAATCCTTTAACAGGTGCTCCCATCCCACGTGCCCTTGATTAACAAAACAACAATCTAGGCTCGGGAAAGAATTTATTTTCATTCAGCATTCCTGTTGTCACTCAAGAACTGAAACATGTCCTGTACCAGAACCATTCTTCGAAATGGATTTACCTAAGTTCTATTCTTAATTAGTAAAAATGGTATTTAATCATAGAATTAAGAACGTTTTAATCATTAAGTTTACCTTTGCGGTATCCTGTTGCTACACGTCCATTGCGAATTCGATGACGTCATCGGATAGGACTTTGTCGATGTCACGTCCCATTGGCTGTTGCTGTAGGAGAGGGCGGGGTCAGGAACGGAAGTGAGGGACTGAGACCGGAAGGAATCGCCCCAGTTGATGAGGCCCTTGTTCGTCACACTGAAGTTTCTCAGTCGCCGAAAATCGTCTGCATCGAACTCGTCTGTTTCGACCAATGGGAAGGCTCTGTTTGATTTAAAAAAAAAAGAATATTTTTAATTTTTTTAAAATACAAAATCAGTGAAATAACTGATTGTTGTTTAAAATGTAGCAATAGATAAAAATTTTCAAAACATAATTTATAATAGAAGTAACGATTTCCTCAATAATAAAGTGGTATCAATTCTGGAAATGGTAGTTTTGTTCCTCAAAATTTATATACATAAGAAAATTATCATTTTAGAATAAAGGAAGTGTATTTTTACATTTTGGTCGATTTTTAATAAAATAATTTTACAAAAAATTTTATGTTTTAAACATGCTGTTTCCAAAAATGTCACTTTTTTGTATTATCTTCCCACAAGTTTTTTTTATTGTAATCAGGCTTCTATTGTAAAGCCTCTTGTTCTTTTTTTAAGTTTTTTTTACCGTAACTGGCAATCTCAAAAAATAATTTGATGTAATTAACTAAGGAATAAAGTTCTTATTAATTTTGGTCGCTCTTTCAATATGGCTTAATTATATATAAAAAATATACGTTGTAAAAACAAAAAATATATATATGTTGTATAAAAATATATGTAAACAATTTCCTTCAAATTTATTGAACTTATTATATTTACTCATTAGAAAGGACAACCTACACACGCTTACTGTTTGTTCCATTTGATAGTTTTTGTAACCAAACTCTTGTAAAGTAATTTGTTGCCGTTTTATTAAAATGTATATTACTAACTTTTTACCCTCCGCCCATATTATACGAAAACAGAATCTTAATTCTTCTTTTGTATTTATTGAACTAACAACTCAATTTGCACACGAGAAAGGGCAGACTAATTAAGTTTCGATTACTTTGTGTCCTCATTCAATAGTTAACGTCAACAAACGAGCTCGCCGTAAGAATAATTGAACCACTCACTGCAAATAAGACTTAAGTCCATTTGGAGAACTTCCCTTTGCGCTTCTTTCAGTTAGTACCTTATCGAAATAAAAAGCCTGTGCGGAAAACTTCCATAGGATATGACATCTTTTATATTAGGCGGTTCAATTACTTTGACAGCCTACTCCTCGAGGGGAAGACCCAAAGGCAAACAAAGTTTCTAATTTTCCCTAATTAGTTTTTCGATAGTTCGAAAATCCTTTCACTGAAATCCGTGAAGAAAAGACCCGATTTGGCGAAGATCCAAAGGTGACATTTAAGATTTTCGCGTGGGCCGGCATTATATCAATTCACCTAAAGTGACCCAAGACAAGAGGAAAGAGCCGTAATCGGTACCCTAATAACATGGAGGTTACAATGATTTGAAGATCTTGCCTGTCGAATTACGATTTGACTGAAGAAGGAGTTGATTGCTTCGCATTAAGCCAAAACAGAGCGCTTGGCAAATAATTTAGCACTAATTTGAGCTTCCACAAGTACGTTTATAAAGTGCAAAGTTGAAATTTTTATAAATGATATTCGTACGTCTATCTATCTCCCACTTTCATAGTTAAAAATACAAAAGCTACAAAGATGATTCGCAACGTCAAGCGACTTAGTAAGTAAGTAGGAATTTAGAGTCCACATATTAATGAAAAGAAATGTCCCAGTGTAGTTAGCTTCTCTAACCTCAATTAACCACGAAAGTGGCAACAGGATACCCTGTTGATTGAGAAGGAAGGACCACTTAACTTTCAAGGATGCCAATCGGGCTGTTTTTAATAAATTCAACACCACAATAGTTAACCGCGAAAGTGGAAAAGGCTACCCCTTTGCTTGAGAAAGAAGCACCGCTTCACTGCCATGGGTGACCATCGGGCGATTTTCAACTTATTTCTAAAACCCAATTTGTTTATCGTATATTTAAGTTTGACAACAACAAATACACCTATAAAATCTAAAACAATGGCAATAAAATTTATCAATTTCACAACCCATTAACTGTCTCACCTGTGAATGGGGCAAGTCACATCACTCTGGGCACTCTCCGAATTCCTGACCTTAGCTGGACTTTTGTCCATCTCTTTCCTCAGCGACCTCAGGGACTGCGACCTCACGACCTCTGGCGTTGCCATGCCGACCCGGGTGGTCAAGGGACTCCGGGACACTGCTACTGGACCCCGGCCCCTACTCAGGACACTGGGGTCCAGGGTCGGACTCCGGCTGATTAAGTGCTGGCTCAGCAGAGGGCTGTACCTGTTGGGGATATAGTATATAGTTGTAGTGTAGCATAAGAAATATTAATTGAGAATAAGGACTGAATGACAGCGGATATCTAAACCAAAGTTAAGCTGTGTTAATCCAATAGAACAGTGGTTCTCAGCCTTTTGTAGGTGATGACCCCCTAATGCCACAAAATAACTTCGCGACCCCCACCCCTCTGTCCTACATATGCGGTACTCTTTATTAACTATTATATTTGGGTAATTGATTTTTTTTTACTTTACGATGGCTGTCCCTTAGGAAGGTTTTGGACAGGTTATTTGGGCTGCAATCTGAAATGCTGATGTTTTTACAAGATGCTAAACCAGAATTGACCGGATTTTTTTAGCTCCCCAACTTGGTTGTTACAACTTTCATACTTAGCAGACATATTTTGTGCACCTAAATGAGCTAAATACCGAACTACAAGGTCGAAATATAACGATAATCAAAACCCAAGACAAAATTAATGTATTCTTAACGAAACTGAATGTTTATGATGTCTAAGTTAAGAAATCTAATTTTGAAAACTTCCATTTATGTTACGAATTTAAAAGGTTCCGAAAAGTTCCGACAAGCACAAGTTCCTCATCAGCTTGTTGCAACGTAACGTACTAGAACTAAAATTATGTAATAATAACATAAAAAAGTTGAAATGTAAATTAACCAAGATATAGAGTAAAATAATGTGTGGTGATTTTTTTTCTCCCATTCTAGTTGTAAAAATATTGTATAAAACGTTACTTAAATCTTTATTTTTATTTTTAAAATCTTCTTGCGACCCCCCTAGGATCCCTTCGCGACCCGCCTAGGATCCCTTCGCGACCCGCCTAGGATCCCTTCGCGACCCCCCAGGGGGTCGCGACCCACCGGTTGAGAACCACTGCAATAGAAGATAGTGATTATATATTCCACGTTTCTCCGTCTGTATTGAATATTTTTACAAACGGTTGTTTATCTGATGAACGTTGCTGATTCATAGTATCTGATGAACGTTGCTGATTCAAAGGGCTCTATAAACACACTTTTTGAAGTTGTTTCGAATATTTTGTTGTAAAATTATTTATTGTATAAAAAAAGTGTTAAAGCCAATTTCAAAAAGTGGAATTATAGAGCCCTGTAAGTCATTAATTATTAAAAAAAAACATTCGTAAAAATATTACATACAGCTGTTTACAAACACCAGGGACGTTTGCGTTTTATTACAGTAACGTTATCTTTTCAGATAAAAGAGTATAGATATTATGGTTATAGAAAACTGGTTACGTCCATTTTGGAATATTTAAAAGCGAAAACAAACATTTTGAGGCTTTAAATTATCCAAATATACTCTTGTTTGATGGACACATAACTTAAACTAAGCCCAAGTGGCTTTTCCCCTCACATCTTTTAGGTTTTTTCAATGTACAGTCCAATACACTATTGGCTAAAGTATAGATAGTTTTAACACTTTACCTACGGGCGTCGACTGACCCATAGACTAAGAACACTCTAAGTTTCAAACTCTCATTGGAGAATTTCTACATTGAAATTGACTTGGAAACTAGCGCGCCCCCTTTGTGTCCAAGGGAACTAATGTAATGGTTTCTGGCTGCCTATTTGCAGTCACCTTTAGGAGATTTAACAGAGCAAATGACATCTCGTAATTTGGAACCCTTATCAAGTGACGATAGGGATCTATTTTTTACTACAACTATTTCCGACTTTATTTTTGAATATATACAGCTACTCATTGACTTTTATATCCCTCGTAGGCCCATCCTCAAGATATTTGACCTTGTGCTTCTTTTTCTCCATTAATAAACCTACAGACTGACTACGCTTGTCATTTTAGACATGGTCCCCCAAAGATCCACAAGTGATTCGATTGAATAACTCGTCAAATATTCATCCAAATGCAACAAAAACTTAGATTTAGAGGTTTTCGAGGGTTTTTCACATTTCTAAGTAATTAAAATTGGGTGTTGCTATTGAAAATTTTAAAGTTCGTAACATATTTAATATTAAGACGGACCCTTATGCAAATTTTGTGTCATGCAATTAACTCAAAATGTTATTTGTTCACATAGTCAAAAAGGTCGATGTAAAAGGATGACTAACGGTTGAAATAATCACTAGTGGGTAACTTTTTTTTAACAGAGAACATTGCAAAGAAACAGTAGCCCTACAATTGAAAGTACAATTATGCCAATCAACAAATCAACCTTTAATAGTGTTTTAGTTGCTTTCGACACGTTAGAAGAGCTAGGCATTAGATTAAGTTGCTGGTCTAGAAGATTTTTAGTCTACGGGTCAGTCGACGCCCGTAGGTAAAGTGTTAACATAGCCCACCTCAGAGTCCGGGAGTCCATAGTTGGACTCTTCCGGATGGCCGTCAGATGGCGCCCTGATTCGGGGGTCAGATGGCGAGGAGTCGCGCGGAGGTAATGTCCTGCTTCTGTTGGGTTAGGCTGTTGGTGGTGAGGCAAGTTGGAAGAAAATCTGGAATAAAAGCCATCTGATACCATTAGGCTAAGCATTGACAAACCTGACTAGTAATGAAAAATGAGAACAAATAATGATTCTTTTTTTTTAACATTCACTTTTTTAGCATTATAGACGCCTTGCATTTCAAATATTAAATGCTTCAAGTTTTAATAGCTATTTATTAGGTAATCAGTTTTGCTTTAAAATTAAAATGAGTCCTTTGACTTTAAGAAAATGTAGTTTATACGAACCCTAAAGCTGCGGACATTTGTTGGTGCCTTGCTTCAAAGGAAGATCTTCTTGTGTCAGTATTTGAGTTTCCACTTGGTTCTGGAGATTTGTAAGAGTTTGTATGTCTATCATTTGATGCATCTGATTGTACTGGATTGTGATCTGATGAAATAAATGATTCAGTTGTGAAAGGATTGGTCCTTAAGGTGCCCCTTATTTGTGATTGCAATTGATATGAGTTGGATGTGCCACAGCTTGTTCCTGGATTAGGTAGATTAAATGCTCCTTCAGATGAGGTTCTTTTATGCTCTGGAGCAAAAGGATTGCTCCTCAGGCAGCTGTGAGTTTCTACAGTAGGCGAAGTAAGTGGAGAAGTTAACACACCGTTGCCATTTTTGCTTGGTAAATGCTTGGTGCTTTGTGGATTTGCTTGGTGCAACGATTGACTAGTTCCTTCAAAGTTTTGTAGTTTCAAACAACCATTGATTTCAGTTGTCGGTGAAGTCACAGGAGATGTCATTAAGTTATTGCTAATTTTGCTTGGTAAATGTTTGGTGCCTTGAGGATTTGCTTGATATAAAGATTGATTAGTAGATGAATGGATATTTGCAGGAAGTGACATCCTATTGGAGTTAATGGTCTTTAAGCATTGTTGTTCATTAGGATAATTTGAACGATTGGATAGTGTAGACAATGGATTTCTTGATTTGTTGGTCGCTAAAGAGCTAAGTTCTATAGTTGGGTATAGCTTTTTCGTAGAGGCATTATAAGGCTCCAAAGTTGGACTTCTCACGGTTTTGGTCCTTTTAGTTTCACTGTAGTTTATAGGTTCCAGCGTACGACTCCGACCCATCGGCCTAGATTGCATACAATCACAAGCTGGAACAACTTGTTTTGTGGTGGAATTCAGTGCACTATGGCCCAAAGTTGGACTCTTGACCATTCCTATTTCCGAAGGCCCTGCAGATTTCGGATTAGAAGTATTTCCCTCATTTGAAGTCAAACATTTGAGGTGTCTGGATACCGAAGATCTTGAAGATTCTTCACAAGACGTTGGAGATTTGGTGAAAGTCCGGTTTGGGTTTAAGGGTTTCGGTTGATGAGTTACTGGAGACTCTGCAAGACGTGAGTATCCAGACGTGTCTCTTGAAAAGGGTGGCAGTAGTAGTGAAAAATCTGTTGTCCATCTCTTTTCTTTAGGAGTCAGGCCGACGTAATTGAAATCGGAACGGCTTCTAGGAATTGGGGATTTAGAAGAAGGTTTCATAGGTTCTTGCTGACGTATAGAAGACATTTTGGTTCTGGGATATTGTACATGAAGTTAGTTTTTGTTTTATTACACTTTGTTTTGTTGATACGAAAGAAATTTCATTTTAAATTAAATCTGCATGTATTGTGTTGCTAAAATAATTTCATGCACCAAATTTGTTGGTTATGTATACTTCAAATAGATATGTTGACATTTTCTAACAAAACTAACCTATTGTAAATGCAGATGAAAGTTATTGTACTACAAAATAATTATTTGTTAGTTCATTCCGCTATCTAAGTGATAAGGCCCGATTTTTAATAATTAGGTATCAGAGTCACATTACGTTTGTTAAGCAAAAAAAAATTTCTTTAAAAAAATGTGTTTGATTTTCATGTAAGAGTATTTCATTCTACGTTTTCAAAAATTTCATTCATTCAATTAAACTGCTGATAAGCTGAGAGTTCTAGAACCTGAAAATAAGTAAAAAGAAAAACAATTAAAACATATTAAAAAAATTAGAGCTCTAATTAAAATGTAATTCCTTGAAACTTTTTATTTTAAACACTAAACATTGATATTCGGATAGATATGCACATTTTTTTTACTTTACTTTGAAGTTGAATTTAAAGTAATTTTAATTCTACTGTATTTTAATACTAATCACCACTGGGAATGTACTTACTTTGGTCAATATATTTTTAACTAAATAAATAATCAAATCAGTCTAACGTTAACGTTATTTTATTATTGTATAAAAATTTGAAACCTATCCAAAAAGAAATTAAAACTTAAGATAAATGGTAAGCGTTCGAAAGAAATTTAATGTAAAAAAAGCTTTGCAACTTTAACAATTGGATTTCAAATCGCAAATAATCAGTTTTAGGCTTTTGTATTAAACTTTTGTCCGAAAACTTTTTGTTCTTTTTAAACTATTGTATTAGATTTTGGATTTTTTTTGTACTTGAAAAGGTTTTTTCAAGTGGGGCGCTTGGTTAATTTGTAGATAAAAAGGAAATTTTCCCCATATCTAACAAAAGAATGTCTGAAATTGAAGGATTCTTAAACCTCACTGCTAAAACTAAGTAACATTTCATTTTAATTAATTAACTATCTTAATATATTTTTTCAAGCTTAAGGGTACTTTTTCAATAGCTACTGTCTCAAAATTACTTTATATACTATTGCCTAAAATTTCCCCTGAGGAAAAATGGTTTTGGGTTTACCCCAAGAACAATTGTTTATGTGCGTATCCCTAGGCACTACCTACCAATTATCCATTATTAAAAACTTAACTCATTTAGAGAACAAAACATTTTATCTAAGTAAATGTTTAGTAATTCAAACATTTGGGTTAAGATAATAGGGTCCCTACCAATATCGTAAAATTTCTAAATCTCATTTTCCCCCCATAAACTTAAATTTAGTCAAAAAATATAATTGTTGCCAACAAAGTTATTTCATTATATTGCAAAAGTAAAACAATATTACTATTGTTTTTCTTCTAAATATTATATTCAGAGCTTGAATATACTACCATACTAAATAAAGTTTTTTTTAATTATAAATAGTTTTTTTTAACTATGTTTCTGCAAAGTTTTCCATTAGCAAAGTTTAACCGCACAGCTATATTTTGAAAAACTACCATGGAAATGCCTTTTTTCTTTTCAATTTTCAATTCCTGTTCTGAATTCTATGGGGAGATGAGCAGATGGCTTCAATCGATTGCTATATTTTTTTTTTAAAAATTACTTCACTTTTTGAACTTAGAACTAGGAAACGGGGTAGATATTTACCCCAGGTAAACTAAGAACTACTTTTCTCAGCTGTTCAGTGACATTATAGACAGCTATTGAAATCGATTTTCCACAAAATAAACTCTAGTAGAGTTCAACTTTCTCTTTAAAATTTTCTTATACATGAAAAACTAAATTCATGCTTTCAGAACGACTTTACAACCATAAATTATTGAAGTTAATATTTTAACTGGTTAGTAGTTTAAAGGTTTAAAAAAAATTGTATTTCTGGTGTTAAATTAAATATTTCATATCTTATAAAATATTTTACTAGCTGTAATTATAAAAGAAAGAAATTAATACCATCCGAACGGACTGTAAAAGTACAGAAATGGATCATGTAGACACATTTTTAATGTTTTTTCTGTTTAGAAACATATATTTAGAAAATCTGAATTAGGGTTAGTTTTGAAAAGATCATCTCTCTCTCTCTTTCTCCAATTGAAACATGCGCTGTTAAAGTACCCTTAGAAAACTGCGAACTTTTCGTAAATTACCAGAAAAAAGTAGGTATGGGATCAAATTAAAAATTATTCATGGAAAATATATAGGTAATATAATATAAGAAACGAGCAGTTTTTCTAGCAGATTATCGTAAAAAACAAACAACTGAATTCGTAAATTTGATAGCTAAATGTGACTTGTGCAAAATGCGTATGCAAACAAACGTCTTTTAAAAAAGTAACCAATGAATCATTTATATTGCCAGATTACTAAATCAAACCTTGATACCAAAGAAACTTAAATAATGTGGATTTGCAATAAGAACACTTACAAATTAACATTTAATTAAAAAAAACTAAGAATACTATGAATAAAACAATTACTAATTAAATATAAGCAATTAAAAAGTTACTTTCGGTTTCGAAATAAGACTTCCGGTTGAATTCGACTACTTTTGTTAGTTTTTAAAATAATCATAACTTCGTTTCTAGATAACGTAAAATAAACTTTATACAGTTTTGGAAACTATAATAATTGGGCTATAAAGCTAAAATATATATATAAAAAATTATATTGAATTTTATTAAAATTGGTATTTTAACGTGTGGCAGTTACCTTAATGTGGTATGAAACGACGGATATGTAGATAATGTCAATAAACTGCATTCCTTTTAATCACCTGATTGATACAGACGCATCCCCTGGTCACCTGGCTATCAGGTTTTCCAGCAACGCATATAATGTTTTTTTTTTTTTAAATATATAATTATTAATTTTATTAACCTTGTAATGCATGAATTTTTTTCATCCCTAAAAAATATATTTGTATCTTTAATACTCATACATTATGTGGAAAATACTGAAACAAATTAACTGCATTGGAATTTAAATAATTTCAATTTTTAAGATTTTTGCCAAATGGCAAAAAGCAATTGCAAAATTCTAATTTTGATACCGAATGATTAGAAAACTGCCAAATATATTTTAAAATAACCCTCTTGAACTACAATTATTTTTTCAAAACAATTTATTTGTATTTAGTACTAATATTATTATACTTTGAATACTGCCAAAGACGTAATTTCACACACACACACACACACAAGTTAATAACTTCACTCATTAATTTTAAATACACTTTTACTACTGTCATTTATGAGGGTTATTAGTATCTAAAACTTTAAAATGGAATGTAATGGATGAAAAACACAGATTTGTCGAGAGGGAGCTCTACTTTAATATAATAAAGTGGATTATGTTGCTTGTTGCATATGGCCACAGTATGCAGTATCGGGTTAAAATTTAAAAATCAAAGCATAGAGGAGCCATTTATAACCATCAACCACAGAAATATATATTTTTTAATAAAATTAAAAAATTTACTTCTGTAGCAGATGTCTAAGAAATTAAATTTTCAGGTAAAAATTTTGATTTAAATCTCATGCAGTGAAAACAAGTTTACACTTCCGTTGCTTTGCTGATCCCTTAGAGGGTTAATGAAAAGATAGAATTAGAAAAACAAACAAAATTCTGCCCACTTTAGCCTACTTCCAGCCGACTTTAAAGTAAGCTGGGAAAAGTCGTACACCCCACAATCTTTTCTTGACTGCCTGCAGTCTCCCTTATATTCAAGAAAAGACCGTCTTCTTCTATTCCGACATCAACTAGAATCATATGGATCATATTTTTTTCTTTATTCCTTTTAGTGGGCTTATAAAACCCTCTACAAATAGGCCCCCTTAAAATATCTTCTTCCTCGTTCCACCGTTATCAGTTGTCATATCCCGAGCTTCTCGTTCTTTTATATGACATCTTTACGATCGTGATATGAAGTCGTTTTTAACCATTTCGAGTCTGACAAAAGACGTTTTTCTTTTTTCTTTTTGACGTTTTTTTTTATAGTTTTTTGCTGTTTGTCTTTTTGTAGTATAGTTGGATTGTTGTTATGTTCAATTGGGAAGTAAACGTTTTGGGAGTAGCTAATTTAGAGAATAGGTTTTTGGCGAATAATTTTGAAAAGTTAGTAGAAATATTTTGTAAGTAGTCTGTAGCTGAAGACTAAATAACAAGTGTGTTTTAAATTGCCGGCTGTTTGTCTTTTTCTAGTGAAGTGGGATTGTTGTTATGTTCAATTGGAGTAAACGTTTGTGGAGTAGCTAATTTAATGAGTTGGTTTTTGGCGAATAATTTCGAAAAGTTAGTAGAAATATTCTGTAAATAAATAGCTGAAGGCTAAATAACAATTGCTTGTTAAATATCAGTGTTTTTTTTTCTAGTAAAGTTGGATTGTTGTTATGTTTAGTTGGGGAGTAAACGTTTGTGGAGTAGCTAATTTAGAGAATTGGTTTTTGACGAATAATTTTGAAAAGTTAGTGGAAATATTCTGTAGATAAATAGCTGAAGACTAAATAACAATTGTGTGTTAAATTGCAGTCTGTTTTTTTTTTCTACTAAAGTTGGATTGTTGTTATGTTTAGTTGGGGAGTGAACGTTTGTGGAATAGCTAATTTAGAGAATTGGTTTTTGGCGAATAATTTTGAAAAGTTAGTAGAAATATTCTGTAAGTAGTCTGTAGATGAAGACTAAATAACAAGTGTGTTTTAAATTGCCGGCTGTTTGTCTTTTTCTAGTGAAGTGGGATTGTTGTTATGTTCAATTGGAGTAAACGTTTTTGGAGTAGCTAATTCAGAGAGTTGGGTTTTGGCGAATGATTTTGAAAAGTTAGTGGAAATATTCTGTAAGTAAACAGCTAAAGACTAAATAACAATTGTGTGTTAAATTGCAATGTGTTTGCCTTTTTCTAGTAAAAATGGATTGTTGTTATGTTCAATTGGAGTAAACGTTTTTGGAGTAGCTAATTCAGAGAGTGTGTTTTTGGCGAATGATTTTGAAAAGTTAGTATAAATATTCTCTAAGTAAATGGCTGATGACTAAATAACAAGTGTGTTAAATTGCAATGTGTTTGTCTTTTTCTAGTACAAATGTATTATTGTTATGTTCAATTGGAGTAAACGTTTTTGGAGTAGCTAATTTAGATAATTGGTTTTTGGCGAATAATTTTGAAAAGTTAGTGGAAATATTCTGTAAATAAATAGCTGAAGACTAAACAACAATTGTGTGTTAAATATCAGTGTGTTTCCTTTTCTAGTAAAGTGGGATTGTTGTTATGTTTTAGTAGAGTAAACGGTTTTGGAGTTGCTAATTTGAAGAGTTGGTTTTTGCGAATGATTTTGAAAAATTAGTAGAAATATTCTGTAAGTAAACAGCTGTTGACTAAATAACAAGTGTGTGTTCAGGGTGAATGGGCGCGCTGGATTGCGGGTCTTCAAAGTAAAGTGCATCAGTGTTAATCCAATGAAGAAAAAAATATTTTCTTTGTCACAATTCCCAAGCTGTATTGAATATTTTTACAAATGGATTTTTTATGTGATAAATGCAACTGACTTACAGGTCCAATTTTTTGAAATTGGTTCGAAATTTTTTTAAAATTCTGAATAAATAATTTCACAAAAAGTATTCGAAGCAATTTCAAAAACTGGAATTATAGAGACCTTTGAGTTATCTACATTTATTATTAAAAAAAAACAGTTTGTAAAAATATTCAATAAAGCCGGAGAAATGTACATAGTTTATCATTGGGCGTTGAACTTTATATAAGCGATCAAGTAGCGGAAGTTTTTAAACTATTATTTTAAGTAAAGGATATTTAGTTAGGAATTAAAATTAAATAAAGGATAATTTATTAAGGGTAATTTAGATAAAGAGAAATATAAATAATGATTCAGAATAAATTAATTTAAGGTTGATTAAACAAGGCTATTTAAATATTATTAATTTTGAACTTTGAATAAATGACTTTCAAATAAAGAATGTACGAAGAATCATATAATTAAAGGATAACTCGAAGAAAATAATTTAGCAAATTATTAATTTAACGATATTCTATGCAAAAGATAGTTTGTATGAAGAAATTTTCAAATAAACTTAATGAAAATATTTAAATGATAGTTTAAATAAAAAAAATTCGCTCCTGAAAGTTAAAAAAAAATATAGTTCTACATGGGTAAAAGCAACGGTGCTTGTGAAGATCTATTTATTGTTCGCACACTTAAAACTTAATGTAATCACTTAACAGAAACAAACTCTTGGCTTGTACCCTCACAAGATAAAATTTACCGATGATTTGAATCAAAGTAGAATAGGAGTAAAAAAATACAAAGATAATTAAAATTTTAAGTTATAATAAGAAAAATTTAAAATTTGAAATGCATTAAATTAGGGCGCCTTTTTAAGCGCATTTACTTTTCATACACTTTGAAACACCCACTATCAGAAATACATTTTTGATTTCCACCTCGTAGGGTATGGTAGGTACACATATATTCCGGCTTGTTGCTTGATCAGAGACCCGCTTATAAGCCTTAGTCAAGTAAGACAGACACAGAAAGACTTTTTACTGTCACAAAGAAAAGAGAGTACATTAAGGCGAAGGCGGGAATCGAACCCGCACCCGTTACAGCGTGCAGACTGCTAGCGTAAAGGCCTGCGATCCAAACCACTCGACCATCTGGGCCCCTTCCACCTCTTAATTATAACAGCTCGATTGAGGGGACGCCTTACCCAAAATATTATTTCTAGAAATAATAACATAAACTTGTAAATTATATTAGTTTTGTATAATGTTCACTCTAAATAAAAAAAATTCTAGCAATAAAAATGAATATTTACAAGTAGTTTTTCATTTATTCAAAAAAAAAGTCAAAATTTTTATTTTTTTTTACAAACCCTACTCCTCCTTCAATTTTAAGAATAACTTCTCCAAACTTTTATGGTTTCTTTTTAGTACTATTTGTTCAAGAACTGTGCATGGATTTTAAAATGTGAGCGACAGTTAAAAAGTAATATGCATTTACAGTGAAAATCACAAAAAAATACACAAAATATACAAATTATTGAATTCAACATTTTTTTAAAAAATAACTATACAGAGAAGACCTTATTCCATGCACAAATTTGTGCATAATATATGTACGAACACAGGTAAAAAATTTGAAGAATTGAAAAACGTGAAACAGAGAAAAAAAGGTTGAGAGCATGCGAAATAAGTATTCAAACTTATAGGAATGACTCCAGAAAATATGTAAGAACTTTTTTTCTACAAAATATATCATTATGAAACTTTCAGTAAATGTTCAGAAAGATATTGTAAATAATAAGAAGTAAAAACTGAAAAATTAGTATTTTAAAATATTTTTGGGTACTGCGTCCCATCAGACTAAATACGTATTCAAACGTATAGGAATGATTCCAGAAAATATTTAATAACTTTTTTCTACACAAGATATCATTAAGAAAAGAAGTATTTCAAGAATAAATTGTGTAAGTTATTTTAGAAGTTGTAAGTACACTTCTAACGCAACTAGGAATTTTTAGCTTTACCTCGCACCCCCAAAGTAACGATACTCTACAAATTATCGATTAACAGGGTAATTTAAATAAAGGATAATTCATTAAGGAAGGTTTTATATGAAAAATGTGAAATAAAGAAGGATTAACGATTTAAAATAAGATACAATATAAGAAATTTTTAAGCTAACCCATTTTAAAATTTGAATGAAATAACGGAGAGATTAGGAATAATTTAAACAAAGGATAATTGAAAAAAGTATAATTTTGCAAAATATTGATTTAAGAATATTTTAAGTAAATGATATTTCATATAATTATTCTAAATTAAAATAAAACTGAATAATTTAATTACGAAAACAAATAATGAGATAATACCGAGGAAATAATTCAAAATATAATGAGTTTGAAAAAACGGCATCTGTCGAAAAAAGTAATAAACTTTTAAACTGTAACTAATGACCTCTAAAATTTAAACGAATCATAATATATAGATTTAGTTTAACGATCTTTTAATTAATTTTAAATCATAATAAAAATAAATAATTATTAAAGAATAATTTTTTTGAACAGGCGATAATTTTGATAAAATTATAATACCAAAATAAATAACTTAAGCTTATACGTAAAAATACGGACAACTGACGTAGAAGTGTATTTACCTTTCTCACACTTCTAATTTAAACAACCAGGTACTTTTAAACTTTACCTCGTATTTCCAATAAATCGATAAGCAATTCGTTCCTAATTTATTTTTGACGGAAGAGTCGATTCATTTAGCGACACCCAAATAAATCCATCAGAAAACTTACCAATATTTGTACCGGAAAGATTGTTTCAAACATATTTACTGATAGGCTACAAAATTACTTATTGATTACGAACAAATTATGTTTAATGTTTCTGACACCGATTTCGATCGGTGCATCGATATGTTTAACTACAAGAATAATCAGTTTACTAAAAGTATAACATTGCTGAGGACTTTATTTTGGCAGGGAAAACATTAATGAAATATTTAATTATTGGAAAAGATGTAATACTTAATTAAGTTTTGGCACCTGGATGTAAACACATAAATTTTTGCGTGTGTGTAGTTACAGTATTGGAAAGTATCGCGAATTAAAATAAGGAAAAAGAGTAGGAGAACACTAGGAGAGTAGGACACATATGGATATGTTAGTTATATTTTAAATTAATATGGGGATATGTTTGAAAAGCATATAAAATTGATATGACAATGTTCATACAAAGAGTCTAGATTCCTAGTTTCAAAACTAACATTCGCCAAGGCACAACTAAGCTGGTCCGGTCACTTAAGGGGGAATTTGCTCGCTGAATTGCGGGTCTCCTCCAAACAAAGTGCATCAGCGTTAATCCAATGGAGAAAAATATTTTCTCTGACATATTTCTCCGGCTGTATTGAATATTTTTACAAGCGAAATTCTTATGTGATAAATGTAGATGACTTACAGGTCCCAACAATCCTTCTTTTTGAAATTGATTCGATTTTTTTTTTAAATTTTGAATAAATAATTTTACAAAAAGTATTCAAAGCATTTTTAAAAATTGGGATTATCGAGACCTGTAAGTTATCTACAATTATTTTTTAAAAAAAACCTGCAAAAATGTTCCACACAGCCGGAGAAATGTAGCAGAGAAAATATGTTTTTTTCCTGGATTAATGGATTAATCCTGAATTAATGCATTGATTAATGCATTAACATTAATGCACTTGAGTTTAGAGACCCCCGGTCCAGCGCACCCATTCTCCCTTAATGGAAGATTATGTCCAGTTTAATATCCCTTTAAATCGTTAAACCCTGCTTCTTCCGTATTTTTCACATCAGACTCTTCTACAATAAGTTTTATAACTAATACATTCTTAAGCATAATGTACTTTTTTTTCATTTGGAAGTGTTTTTAAGACCATATCTTCATGCAATTCGGAGGGATATACTACTATCAAAAGTCACCGATGAACAATAAAATTGAAAGTGAGAACTTCCTAGATGGTTCCTCAAAATGTGGTGACTTAAAATACCCTATCCTTTAAAGCAGTAAAATTGAAATAAAAAAAAGGAAAGAAAAAGAAACAATACTATAATAGCATATAACATCTCTAACGAATAAAGTTAATAATATCACAGACTAACGTAGAATCAAATCAGATCTCCCAGCAAAATATGTAGGTTCTTGAACAAAGTTACCTATTCTATTGGAGAGAGATCCGAATCTATATTTAATTTCAAAAGTGCGTGCAAAAAACGTTTAGGTCTCCGACTTTATTGCAGCACTGAATTGCACCAATAAACATCTTCACTACCCTAGTTTAGTATAAATATTTAATTCTAAAAATCTAGCTGGGATTTGTAGGTCACGTATATTTTGTGTTATCGAAAATGAAAAATGGTGATTTTGGAATAGTTTGTCGCCTTTTTAAAATTTTCCTATCTATTGAAGTTATGTAACTTTATTATTTATGCACCCTCAAGGATTTGTTTATTTTTACTATGTTAAATATTTTTTTAAAAAAATAATATTTTCTTTATAAATTAATCTCTTAAATTAATCTTATAAATTAGCAACTTTTGCAAATTTTACTGAACACGCAGAGTGTCTTTTCTTTTTCTATTCCAACAAAAAACTTTTTCTTTTAGAATTTTTATTTGTAATTTATCAACTGATATTGGTGTAAATATTTAAAACAATTTGAATTGTAATTTATGAAACTAACCCTTTACTTTCGATAAAAAAATATAAGTCACACAGATTGACTTATATTATTCGATTATTATTTGAATATACCACACTAAGTTCATTTTTTATTGTCCTTAAATAATAATTAAAATGTAAAATATTTTTAAAAAGTTTCGAGAAAAATTATGCAAAAAATATTTCAATTAGAATGTATAGACCATAAACATAAAAATATTTGTAGTTCTTATTATTTATTGAATTAATTTCTTGTTAATTATTTGCCGCTTTCTATGATTATTTTTAAATTAATCTTCATATTTTCCAATGTCAAGGTAATTAATTTTAGTTTTTACATTATTTTCAAATTTTAATTGTTTTGTACTGTGTTCAGATCATTTACTAATATACCCAGTTTTCACAATTTCGTTTTGTGTTTAACAAAATTTGAGCTTTCAAGCAAAAACGATTATTAAATATTTTGCAATTATTTATAAATATTTTCGCGATATAAATAGTGAATTTATATTAAGAAAAGCAGTCATTTAAACAGCAAACAATACAAACGCCTTTTCTAATAATATAAATCTTAAAAAATTACATAAAATATACCTTTGTATAAAATAGCTTTTACTTTCATCCATTCATTGATTAAAATAATTTTTTGCTAAAATATTACGAAAAATTTTTTATAAAATTTTTCTGTTGTGTTAAAAAAAACTGTATTACAAAATTACCGTCACTGCGGGTAACTTTGGACCGAAAGCATAGTGTGTGTTTTTTTAAAAAAGAAAAATTGTAACTGCAAAAATGATTTAAGCACATAAAAATGATTATGCATTCTAAGTATTGTACTTTTAGGAATAATTTCCAAACACTCTATCGCTAAAAAAAAAGTAAACTTTTATTTTATTAATTGAAAAAGAACTTCTTTTTTGAAGCAAAATTTAACAACAAATATCTTTATTAAAGGCAAACGATTTTATTATAAAAGGGGAAAAATAATATATTCGTAGTTAGGACATTTGAAAATGTTTACATTTCGACAATTGCGATTTTGAGTGTTGTACGTTTCTTGCATTTTATCTTTATCTTTTTAACGTTTAAAATCGTTTGATTTTTTTTAATTATCTAAAAAATGAGTCATTATAAAAGTAAGACTTTTTCAAAAATAGTTAAACAGAATACACTTTTATATAAATTCTTTTAAAGTGCAAAATTCCATAAAGAAATCTTTTTATCTTGGACCAAAGTTACCCGAATTCATCTGCAAAAGTTTCCCAGTGACCAATATTAGAGTATAGAATAAAAAGTATTCAACTTAGAATAAAACAAATGTTGTAATATTCATCCTCATAAACAAAAGAATCGAATAGAGTTTTTTTATTTAGATATTCTCAATATTTTGTTCCACACAAAAAATGGAAAATAGATTTTTGTCATTGAACGCTCGTAAGAATGAAAACATCATTTGTAGTATTGCCAGAATTAAAATGATATTTTTTTGCATAACATGAAAGGCAATGTTTCCACCTTTCCAACGTACAAAATTTCCAAATTGGATCATTTTATGAAGAGAAATTAAGAAACAATTCTTTTTCCGACGCATGGATCAGAGATACCCGCGTTGACGGTACCTATCAGAAATTAAAATGAACCTGATTAAAAAATGTTTTACAAAAAGATATGTATTATTACGATACTTAGTTTTTAAATATTTAATAAGCCATAGAGTAACGGTCATTAAAACAACATTACCACATACAACACGCAAGAGTTGCAAATCTTCAACTAAACACACCTCGATTCTTACAAGTTATCAATGGAAGAGACAAAGAGAACTTTCTCCCATACACCACCAAAAAACAAACATTTCCACACAATACCAACTTCCCCATTTCTTACCTCTTACAGCAATTGGCGACTTTTTTCTGCACTCGTCAGCTTCTTTCAAAGTCCATGTCACAATAAGGGACGAAAAAATGCCAGTCCCTAATGGATTTTGGTGTCACGTGAAGTTAGTTTTTCAGCCGCATTTTTCGTCAGCTTTCTCCGTGAGCTGAGTTCTGGTAGTGAAAGAGCTGGTGGTAGAATCACGGCTCGGCCACGCCTATTTTGGTCACGTGGTATGGTGACGTCACCGATCGATATCCGCCTACTCGCCGGTTTCGGTCGCCAATATCAAGAAATTGTGCCAAGGTTTTGGAAATTTAAATGTAAGGAAATGGGAATTTCCGTGTTGACTCAACCTAAGATTTTCCAATGTATCACAGAAAAACATTGAAATCTTAAGCTATTTGACCATGAAAAAATTAAATTTATACATTTTAAGGAAAAATTTCTTTTAATCTCAATAACCATGAATAAATTTATTTTACTTTTATTTTCTTTTAAACTTTATAAATTAAAAAAAAAGAATAAAAAATGCACTGATTTTTTTTAAGAACGTTAATTTCTAGATGTTGTTTTTATTTCATATTTATCGTTAACAACTATTACCTTCACTATATTTTTGTGTGGAGAGCGAGTTCAAATATTAATATTTAACCTCTTAAGACCCGAGCAAAATACTACGCGTATATCCTTCATTTAAACATAATTTTCATATAAATATATGCTAAAAAGTATTTTTATCAAAGATTTTTTTTTTAAGTATGTTTGTAGTTATTTAGCTCTGCAAAAACACATTTTTTGTGCTATAAATGCAACAAAAAAGGCCGTATCAATTATTTGTAGTTAAAAGATTATTTAACATTGTTTTTAATGCAAAATGCTTTTAAAATTAACAACTAAAGGAATTTTTTGAAAAGTTTGAAAAAAAGAATTAAAATTATTTTTTAAGAACTCTAATATCGTATTGACCCTCGTTCAACTTCATTTTTTTTTATAGAAATGAATGACTGATACCTGCAATCAAAGGCTGACAACTGACATTTCGATCTTCTTCTATCGGACCAGATAAATTTCGGAACAAATTAACGTGTTAATTGGTTGTGGGGAAGTTTTACAAAATGTCCCCAAATGGAGAAGCCAGGTCGCAAGAGGTTAAGGATCCTATTAATTATTTAAGTAAGTCTGAACTATGTTTTAGGCGCGTTTGTTAAAGACCGATTCGAACCAACCTTGACTGTACTTTCCGCCAAACTTATTTGAAACACTTTAGGGATGGAAAACCGAAACCAGTTTTTTGGCCTCGGTTTTGACCAAACACCCTGTTTTTTTTTTTTTATAAGGCCGGTCTTAAGGTTCAGTAAAACCGAAAAACCGGTTTCTGAAACACCTGTTTTTTTTTTCTTGTGAAAAACCACCACCCCTACCGTTTCTTATTTGGTTGGCGGCGAGATTAGTCTTGTAGGTCCCGGTCTAATTTACATTAAATTATCGAAAAGCATACCATAATTCTACCAAAACAGTCAAACCGTTGTTTTACTATAAAGGAAAAAAAATTGGGGGAAAATACTAATCGTTAGTTGTCTGATTCGGTATTTTACTCCTGATTGCTTTTTTTGCTGTGTTAAATGTGTATGAAAGGTGAAACGACTTTTACAGAACGCTCTTTTAAAATTGAGGCTTCTTTCGAATCTGTTTTATTTATTTATTTATTTATTTATTTATTTATTTATTTATTTATTTATTCATTCATTTATTCATTTATTCATTTATTTATTTATTTATTTATTTAATTATTTATTTATTTATTTATTTATTTATTTATTTATTTATTTATTTATTTATTTATTTATTTATTAAGTCATTCATTTATTCATTCATGTATTTATTCATTTTTTTCGATTCATTTATTTATTAGTTTATTCATTTATTCATACATTTATTCATTGGTTTATTCATTCAAATATTTATTTTACTTTACTTTATTTTACTTTACCTTACTTTACTTTACTTTTTCTTTCCTGTTTTTTTTTTTTACTCTTTTTAAGTGAAAAATGTGAAGTTGATTTATAATAACAATA
Organism: Hylyphantes graminicola; assembly: GCA_023701765.1. NCBI lineage: Eukaryota > Metazoa > Arthropoda > Arachnida > Araneae > Linyphiidae > Hylyphantes > Hylyphantes graminicola. Next base: position 8,516,285 of record CM043118.1, on the reverse strand, counting down.
AATTTGCCAAATGAGCGATTAAAATCAAAACATAACAACCCTTCTTTCGTGTTACTAGTTGACAGTCTCCTTTCGTAGTTGGAGGTATGAAGTGCTTTTTATGCGAGCAACTGTGAACAGACTAATTGACACGGTAGACAGAAGTTTAATTAGTTTCTAAACGCAATTTAACCATTGAATTAGCTAGTAGCACGAAAAAGATATTTAACTAACGGATTTACTCTTTTTTGTAAGCATAAATTTACATTTACAGTTGATCGCAGAAACCTTTTCGATTGTGCAACACGTTATAAAGGTAGCAGTTAATACGGTATTCGTGGACGTGCTGAAGTGGTTTAAAAATTTCTTAATTGTGGTGGAATATTATTGTATAAAAAGTTAACAAATTAATTGTATCGTGATAAAAGTTTTTTTTAATGATTTAGTATTTTTTTTTCAGGTGTAAAATTCATTGAAATCTACACTTACAGGAATGGTTTACTTAAAAATAATGTTGAAAGAATTACTTTAGATTTCAGGGGGCTGGGGAGCCCAATCGGTTAGGCATCCGCCAAGCAAGCGAGTGCTAGGGCGTGCACGTTAAATATCCTTCAAAATCCCAACGCTGCTTACTATATCGCCCTTAACGGTTGCGTTGGGTGCCTACTCAAGTGTCTGCTCGTCACTTGACTGTGGTTCTAAAAAATGACGCTCGTCGCCAATACCCTTCGTGTAGCTCTAGTGTTATATGATAATTCAAACTTAGCCTAAACAATTATAGATTTCACGCTTAAGCATTTTACTCTTCCTCTCCAAATTTTTACAGCTAAGCCGCATTTTGTTTTGAAATTAGTACTAACTATGATTCATTCATTAATTAACACACATAAGTGCCTCAAAAATGCGATAAAATTGCTTTTTTTTAACAGTTTATACAAAAAGCTGCATATTTTTATCCGTTTACTACTTGAAAACAGGGCCACATAATTTTGGTTATAGGAAATGTACTCCTCCAAATACAACAAGTCTCATTCTTGTCTTTCACAAAAAATTCTAATCGATTACTTAAAATAATAATAATAATTTGAATGTAAAACACCATTAAATGGTTATTAGGCTAGGTTTGAATTATCGTCGCACTATAACTACACGAGGGCTATTAGCGACGGACGTCATATTTTAGAACCACAGTCAAGTGACGAGCCGACACCTGAATAGGCACCCAACGCAACCGTTAAGTTCGGCATCGTACTCGGCGTTAGGACTTTGAAGGATATTTTACGTGCACTCCCTTAAACGGGACATTTTTGGGCTGCACGGGCCGTTTAAAGGTCGGCAGTTATTTTGGCGATGCCCGGACCCGAACCTGGAGCCTTCCGCATGCTAGGGGAATGCCTAACCAACTGGGTTCCCCAGCCCCTTAAAAGGTTATTAAAGGTAAGGCCCTAACTTATAGCCAGGTTTTGGCGCTTAAAAGGATTAATTAACACAAATTCTAATCTAACTATTTAATTAGAAAACGTAAATTAGAAAATTCAAATTTATTTGAAATTAAGAAAACGAAAATTCCAATTCAATTGTACAAATCTTTACCGAATTCAATTAAATAACAATAGGATAGCTTGATTGGTTGGAATTATAGATATTATTGTTAATTTTTTTCTGTACAATATACAATTTTCAACTAGGGTAGGGTGTGGGGTAGGTACATATATATTTCTTTTCGTGCGCTTGATCAGAGACCCGCTTACTTAAGAATTCCGTCAAGTAAGACAGACACAGAAAGATTTTTACTATCACAGAGAAAGGGAAGTACACCCAGGGCAAAGGTGGGAATCGAACCCGCACCCGTTACAGCGCGCAGACTGCTGGCGTAATGGTCCAAATCACTCGGTCCTATTTTTCTCCTAAAAATAGCAGAATACAACAGACATCTTAACTTCCATAAAATGTCTGCAGATTAACGTTGTCCACACACATAACTTCAATTTCGTCAAAACCATTTCTCGATTTACGATCCAACAAACACTGAACTTAATTACATTACCATGAATTAGTTTAATGGCTTCATACGGATTACAAGCGCTTCAGTTCATTGACATTTATTGTGCATTCTCTGGCGAAACCTACTAATGCATTAGCTCCTATTAATATCCGTATTTCTTATTTCCGTGTTCATGTAAAAGTGGCGTATTATCAAAATACATATTTTTAGTATAGTTAACAGCTGAATTTTAGATTTTTCATTGCATTTTTATAAACTACTAGCAGTATGGTCCCGCCTTACTGGGAACCCGTTAACTTCGCATTGCTTCCTTTTAGAGGCATGGCATGCTTACTTGTGACAATACACTCAAAATCAAAACAAAATTAAATTCGTGTTGGCGCATGCTCACTTAAAAAAGCAAACACTAATAGATTATGAAGCAGCCCTATGGCGAGCGCATATTTCAACCAAACTCAATCAATCAAACTAATAGAGGATGGCGTCAAGCCCCCGTTTCGGCCCGGTCCATGTATTCTCAAGTCCTGTTATGGTCCCGCAATCCCACGTGGATGACGTTTTTTTAAACTAATTATATTAATTAAAAATCACAATCAAATATGAAAAAACTAAGCCTCAGGTGCACACTTAGATATTTAAAGGAATCTATATTAAAATTTTCGAATTTTTTAGAGCAGTCTAAGTAGGTCTTTTGCGATCCACAGACATACACACAGACAGACTCTTTCTTTTATTATTATAGATAACGGTGTGTAACACTACACAACTTTCAGTTAGCATAGTGTACGCGCTGTAACGGATTCCCGCCTTCGCACCTGGGTGTATTTTCCTTTCTCTATTACATACGTTCGGTGTCTGTCTTAATTGACGAAGGATTATATAATCGGTTCTCTGATCAAGCATACAAGCCGGAATATATGTGTACCTACCCCTACCCTTAATAAGCCGAAATATATAAACGGTGTATGGATAACGAACAAAACATAAGGGTAACAATATTGTTAATGGATTATCTTTAAAATTTTTAATATCTATAATTAATATCGTAATTTTTTTTATGATTCATGAATTAGAACATTGTTTCATGGTTTAGTTAACATTCAAATTTACTGAAAAGATTCTGACAGTGTGCTGATCCATTAATGATTCACCTCGATTATTTATTATTAAAATTTCAAATATACTTTAATAGTTGTATACTGAAAGAGTCATAATTGACAGGGTACAGGATATATACAAATATATTATGTCTTATTATGTATATTATGTGCTTGATCAAAAACCCCTTATATAAGAATTCGTCAAGTAAGACAGACACAAAAAGATTTTTACTATCACAGAGACATTAAAGTACACCCCGGGCGAAAGCGGGAATCGAACCCGCACCCGTTACAACGCGCATACTGTTAGCGTAATGGTCCAAACCACTCTGCCATATTTCAAATATACTTTAATAGTATGTATACTGGAAGAGTCATGATTGAACTCTATGCCATTTTGCCGCATACTTTGAAATAGGATTTATTCTATTTTTATTGAAAATGCGAATAGTTCTTTTTATTTCCTATTGATTTAATTAATTTATTCAATTGAAGGACAATTACCATAAATCATTTTAAAGACATTAAATGTCACTTATGATTTCCAGTAATACGTTAATTTATTTAAATACTTCTCGTATAACTAATGCTAGCTTTTCAAACATGTTGATTTTCTTTTTTAGAATGGGGGCAGTAAAAATATTTTTTCCTCTCATAATTTAACTGTGCCTCTGGTGTAAATGATTTTTTTTTTCAAATTTTGATGCAAATGTATTAGCCCACAGGGGCACTGCCTAGCACTCCAGAGCCCTTGGACATGTAAGCTGGAATGGGCACGGCAAGCCTCGGCCCACTAATAGGCTGTTGTGCAGAGAAGTTTAGTTTTTAGTTACATAAGGTTAGTGCAGTCGATTTTGGTGCATTTGGAAATATACTATGTATTCAAGGATTTTTCTATGCACCCATCCTTAAAGTATTTACGACTCGAATTGACAAGACTCATAAATGTCTTACCCGGGAATCGAGCCCGTACCCTGAGCGCTTTAACACCGACCTATATGATGCTCTGCATAGGGAAGATGTACAAGTTCAATGAATCATTTAATAATTTCAATAACCCTAAAACCTAAAAAGTTATATGGAAGCTACCATTTGCGCATGCGCGATTTTCTCGAAAACTTTTTTATAATGTAAAATTGGTCCTGGAAAGTCGTGCACCAAAATTTAAACTTCAGGTTTTTTTTTTTAATTTTCATTTCTTCAAAACCCAAAAAGTTCAGCAGCCACTATCCACTTAAAAAAAAAAACTTTTTAACTAAACTGTTTAAAAAAAATTTCATAAACATACTAAACTCCCTATCAACATCTTATCTTACATAGAATACAGTTTTAAAGACTTCAATCTATTTTTAGAATCTATATTTGAAACACAATATTAATAACTATATTTATTTTTGTGCTATTTCAAACAGCTCAATGTCTTTTACGTGAAAATGTGTTCTTTAAAACTATTTTTTTTTCTTCTAATGGGGCTGCAACATTGGCAGTCAAGCCTTTGCAGACTCGGCAATCGGCATATTCCCCAGAACTGTGAGTCATTTTTTGCGCAGCACCATCTAGTCGACTCTCGCTACCAATTTTGATTCCAACGCGCAGATTACAATGAATCTGAGCTTTCTGTGGATGTTAATGTATGCCGAGATATAATTTTGCCGAGAGAACTCAAGCCAAATGGGCCCTCCAGGGATCTTTTACATGCCACACAATCATATGACATGCGGGCTCAAGATTTTCTGATCCAGAAAATCCGACGACTCTGCCGGGGCTCGAACCCGCGATCTTGAGCTTACGGCACGTTTAACCACTCAGCCACTGAGCCTCAACTTTAAAACATAAACTCCTTAAAACTAATAATGAATATTCATATGTTTCATCTATTCAAAACTGTTGAGATATTTTATTTAAAAAACATGCATTTAAAAATGAGTAAAATAATAATTTATCTTTGGTTAACTAAAACGCACAATTAAAAATCATTCATTGGAGTATCTTACGAACTACAAATACTTATGTTCAATCCTAGGTAATATTTATTCCAATACGGAAAAACAAGCTTTGAAATTCTATAAAGACCACTAATTGATACTGATCCATTTAACATGTTTGTTTACAGGCTTAATTATACTTTTTGAATCGCTTTAAAATTGTTCTTGTAATATTTCTTATTTTCTATTCCTTATAATTACTTCGTTTACAAATTATACTCTTTTATTCTATGATCATTAAGTGATAAACAGAACAGATAATATCTATTTGGAATGAATGTATATTCTTTAGTTTTATGTGCAAGCTGTTTATCCAAAACAAACGGAAATTTTATGAAAATTAAGAATCCATTTCTGTAGGTAATACTTTTACACAAATTGTTGGGCTTCGTAGTTTTCGTGTCCTAAGCAATTATTTCGCGATTTAATCGAGTATAATAGCCATAGGTTTACTCATCTCGTTTTATTTATGTCTATAAAAGAGCACTAATTTTCCTTGTAATGTGAAATAGGGCTTCAGATGTAAAATATTCATTCGATCTGATCTACGAAAACGGATAGGGACCGCGGCCTACACAATTTGATGGTCAGAGAAGCTCTGTTTGACGTCCCAACAGTAACAATTTGGTGTATCGTTACTCCAGAAAATAATAGAAAGATCGAAGCTACTAAGCTATAAGTTTTGAATAATCGTGTTCGGTTAGTCGCGAACTAACCATGCTCTTATTAACCCTTTCAGTCCCAAAAATTTACTGCACTACAGAAACATCTGATATTCACAAAATAAGCTTATTTTAGGTCAAATATACGAATTCCATAAGGAAAAAAATCCATTTAAATTTTTATATGGTTTTTGAAACAATGCCAAAATTCTTTAACTGTGGAAAACAACAAAATAAAAATATATATATTACGTAAAAAACACTTCGAGTTATATATTTTAAGGTATCTGACCATATTAGTAAAAAAAAATATTAATTATTTTAAACGAAATAGTTTAAATTGTGTTTTAAATATGTGGAACTGAAGTGAACTTTAAAAACTCAAGAGAAACTCTTGTTGACTATTTTCAAAATAAAAAAAATAGTAGTTCTGACTTCTATTGTGATTAAAGTAAAATTTTGTCTGAAAGAACAAAGAGTGAAGAATCGAATGATGTGTGTTTGGATGTCATAGCGGGACATAAACATTTTGAAAAAAATATTGAAAGTGATGATGCCAAATGGCATCACTGGGACTGAAAGGGTTAATCAATTTTCTCCAGGCCTGCATCTGCCTGGCAGTGGTCTTCCAATTTGAGACCTTTAACACTGATAAATCTCTTTCCAAGCAGTCAGCCTATCTCAGCTTTGGTCGACCTCTGGGCCTTGTTCCGATGGGCTGAACCAAAAAGATAATATTTGTCGAACGCTCTTTGTTCATTCGCATGATGTGACCAGCCCATTTAATTCTTTGAATTTTTTTAAACTTGACAACATCAGGCTCTCTAAAAGCCCGATAGAGTTCTGAGTTTGAACGTCTGTACCAAGTACCATCAACTTGTTTGCCTCCAAAAATGCATCTCAGGATCCGACGTTCGAAGATTCCCAAGGAGTTCTCATCCTTCTGTGTTGTTGTCCAAGTTTATAGCTTATTACAACATTGAATAATCTTTGTTCGATTAGTCGCGAACTAACTATGCTGTTATTAATGCTATTCCACTGTATTAAAGAATTATTAGTGATTCTAAATTTCGTTTAACTTATGACTGTCCTTAAGGTCAAAGTGAAATCAGTCAAAGTGAAAGTGTAGGAAAAAAAACGTATCCTGAAGCCGTAGGAGTTCCTTCTTTAACAGGATTATACGAGGTGCGATAACGTTTACTTGGAAATACGCTGCTGTCATAGAAACTAGAAGACAAATCTGCTTTTGTCTGAAAATCCACCTTTCACAAGTATATATTTTTTTAATGCATATTTAAAAAAGAAACACTGTCGAAGTTTTTTTATACTGTGAACCATTCTCAGTTTAAATCAACGAGCTATATTTAATTAACAAACTGTAAAAATTCATAATGATATTTCATATAGTTCCAGAGAAATATTCCTAAAGTTATTAAAATTAAAATGGGCGAGGTAGAACCTTCCGACTCCCATTAAATGGCATGAAAGGCTAATGCACTTTTTAACATAGCTAGAAGGGGATTTTATAGTCTGTTTGGAGTGATATCATATAGAAACTGCATAAGGTTTATAACTCAATCTGATTATTTTAATTTTTTAAAAAAGACAACCGATATCCTAATTAAAAACTTGATTTTCCCAAATATCTAACTTTTTAAAAAGTCTCGCAACATACACCCACAGAGCAATTACCAGCGCTAAAAATATAAACACATCCATTGAAACTATCAGCCCCCCCCCCCCCTAAACACACTACTTCAGTAATGAAAAGTGCCCATAAGCATTAATCCATTTTATTACGATGTTAAATCATACCCAGTTTCCATAACTAGGGCGATCTATCCTTATTTTCGAACCACCCGCCCATTTTAACCCACTTTCCTACATTTTTTTTGCAATGGCGATAAAATTTCCGAAATTGCGCACAAGTTCTGTAAATTTGAATGTCATAACCTTTCTAAAGGGTCTTTTATTAGTATGCAGAATGGCATGCTAAAGCATTGTTCGTTTGAATATAATTGCTTTAGTTCTGTGCTGAGAATTTGCAAAAATTTATGTAAAAGTCTATTGTGACTAAATTTAAGTTTTTCTTTATGTAACAGTGTTTAAAGCCATTACTTACTTACCATACGTGTTACATTGTAGTGCTGCAATTTTTAAACAATACTTATGTTCAACTTGCTCTGTTTTAACACAAGTGTTTTTGGCGTATTATTGTTTATTATAAATAGAAACATATCTAAGCGTCATAGCAACACAATAAAAACCAATTTAGTTTCAATTTTGTTTCAGTATTTTTCACAGAGTTACGAATGGGAATAGAGCGACCCATGTATGTGCGCATAGTAAGGCACAAAGGAAACAGGCTAGAGCGGTGCATCTTGGGGTACCTCAGTGTCCGTTTCGGTTACTATAACATGCGCAGTTGCTCAAAAAACCGCTAAAGGAGTGCATCTTGGAATACCTCAGTAACGTTTTGTTATGCGCAGTAACTCGAAAAACCCGACAGCCCTGCTTCAAACCATTTGAACTGATAGCCCTACTCCTCCTTCCTAACTTTATAGTATTTTTGTACAAATAAAACAATTTGTAATGCAATGTTTGAAATACAATCCAGCTTTCAATCTAAAATAAATATAAACCTTTGTTACACCTTATACCAATTATAATTCGGCTGCAACAACTTTTCTAAGAAGTTTTTATCGACAACTTTGCTACGATTTTCCCAAAGGGACGCAGAGTGCATAATAATTGTGCTAAAAATGAATTATTGAATAATTCATTGTGTGTCATAGTTTCTTGTGTTTTATTGCACGTTAGAATCAAATAAAAGTTCAAAGCATTAAGGGCGTTTCAAATATATTCCATGGGTAGTAAAATTTTCTTTTGAGACTTTTAATAGCAGTCCTTATTATGTATTTTAGATTTTTTTTCATAGCATTGAAAATATTATTAATTCAACATATATATACTAATAGTACGACTTTGAAATAATTTATTATTATTCAATAATTTTTATTATTATTTAATAATTTTTATTTTAATAATCTATTCACTTAGTTCGTTGAGATGGTTATGCGTAAGCAAATAATCGTTATTATGGGCTGCCCATAAGAATCCTAATAATACACTCTTAAAACAAGAGTGAAATCCACTCCAGTTGGAGAAGTGCATTTTCGACACTGGAAAGGAGTGAACATTAACTCAGACTGAGTTAAAATCACTCGTTTGGAGTGATCCTGTCGGAGGTTTAACACACTCCAGTAGGATAAGTGCATTTTCGACACTGGAGGAGTGAAAATTAACTCAGACTGAGTTAAAATTGTCGTTCGTTTTAAGAGTGTAAGACTGTGAAATAATTTTATTTTGATAATCTATTCACTTATAGTTCGTTGGGATGGTTATGGGTAAACCTATAAACGTTATTATGGGCTACCCATATGAGGCGGGATGTTATTGAACACAGTGTTAATTATTATTTGCATCGAGTAAATTAAAGGTAAAATTATGGTTACGTTAATTTTCAAATCATTGTACTGAAGAAAAAGGCAATTTTTCCTGTTTTTAATAGTTATCCTGTAGATAACTGGGACCCAAATTTCTAATGTAAGTGGGGGAGCCAAACCAAAAATAATGGGTGTTCATGGGCTCTACATGGGTAGTCACCACATCACCCAACTTGGCCCATATGGGTCCCACATTGATGTCATACCTGAAATAGAACTCTGAGTTCATACCTTTTTAAAAAATTTTTTGTTTGTTTAGGATAGAACCGATTTCGGAAGGTGGGCAGGGACAGGCGAACGACGAACATCTTCAACGTGTCAATACCTATTTCTCCCCTTTTTTTATTTCTTTCGTATTAAAAAAAAGTAAGCTAAAAATGACTTAATCATCGAGTTTCCCTAGCACACTAGATAGATACTCGTTAAATCTGTTAAGTCCAAAGTCAAGACAAAGCTAGAATACGATGTCGCTCAAATTTCCGTTGAGAGCCAGTTTAGTTGTTGGTCCTTGTCACTTAACCGCTGTTCTAAATTACGAAGAATTTTTTGACTGTGACAAAGCTATGCAGAGGCTAGCAATGGACATTTTTAGCTTTCAACTGAAATTCAAGGATACACAATTTAAGGGGGCCGGGTGGCCTAGTCGTTAAGATCGCAGTCCATTACGCTAACGGTCTGCGCACTATACCGGGTGCGGGTTTAATTCCCACGTTCGCCTGCTTGTACTTTCTCTCTGTGTGTCAGTACAAATTCTGTCTTTGTCTGTTTTATACTTGAAGAAGGCTTATAAGCGGGTTTCTGATCAAGCACACGAGCCTGAAAATACATGTACCAACCAACCTACAAAAGTTGAATCTTTCCGGTGTTGTGCCGGTTCAGGAGTAGACCTCGTCACTTGACCAAGGTTCTAAATTACGGGGCGTAATGAGCTGTGTTAACGCTCTTAAAATACCAGAAATAGACAACCGGAAACGATTAAGTTACAAATTACAAGTTGAACCTCATCTATATTTTCTCTCAGACCATAAGACCCCCCCCCCCTAACTACACCCCCTTCATCCCAGTACTCAATCACCGGTTAAGCGATCCGTTCTTTTTTGCTTCGTGACTCTGTGAATTACAGACTCATAACCATTAAATTCCGCCGCACGCGACTCGAGCCGGATCACGCCATGTATCCGGATTCAACCGGACTGCAGGGATGAGAAAGAAAAGTATTTCAAGTTCTTTAGTACTTGTTGTTTTATCATGTGAAAGGAGTTGTTTTTGCTGCTACACTACATTAAGGGGAAAAGGGCGCGCTGGACCCCGGGGGGTCTCCAAACTCAAGTGCTTCAATGTTAATCCAGTGCAGAAAAAAACAATTTTCTCTGCGACATTTAACCGGCTGTATTGAATATTTTTACAAAAGGTTTTTTTTTAAATAATAAATCTAGATAACCTTAAGATCTCTATAATCCCACTTTTTGAAATTGCTTCGTATACTTCTTGTAAAATTATTGATTCAAAAATTAAAAAAAAATTCGAACCAATTTCAAAAAGTGGGATTGTCGGAACCTGTAAGTCAGCTGCATTTATTATATAAAAAAAATCCGTTTGTAAAAATATTCAATACAGCCGGAGAAATATAAAATGCAACCGCTATTATACGTGGATAACGTCACCCTACCGGCCACCGCATCATCGGAATGTTACGTTGACATGAAACTGGAAACCTGGCGAACTCACTCAACTTACTCTGTTGCTGTTTTGGCTTTCGTCTTTGCATGTCAAAAATGGAAAATTTCGGTTCTTCATGATTTCTCAAAAAATTAATCAACATTTCTTCCTCGACAAGCGTAAAAACAACTCTCGCCTTCCGTCATTTCCTCAAATTTTTAATTTTTGGCAAGCACACCGCTCAGCTGACAACAGCAAAAACCGTTGTCATCAGGATTTCCCCAACGCACCAACAGCAACTCAATCTGGCGGTCGTGTTGAGTTTTTGAAATCGGTTCAAATAATTTTGTCCTTTAAACAATATTAAAATCCCCTCCTCAATAGAACTATAAAATAAATAATGTCTCCAAAATGTCTAACAACGAAAATAAAATTAAAAAAGTTATAAGAAATAAACCTAATTTGCTACTATTACTATAGTTAAGTAAGTAAGCACTTAAGTTATAAGTGAACTTTATTTTTATTTCAATAAAAGTCGGTGTTTATGTAAATAAAAACGAATTTATTTCAGATCTAGATTTTTTAGCTCCCTTATCCCAAAGTAAGACGTCTGGGTTAAATGCTTCTTAAATTTGAATTTCGGTTCGATAAGGAGATTTACCGCATAAGTACTTTCAGAAATAAAAATCTCACTTTTGGATTCGTAAATAGTCAAAGCGAATTTCGTTTTTTCTGACAATCCTTTATTCACGAGATCGTGTGACTTTTCAAGCTTCACACCCTCTAAAAATTTCTAGGAAAAATATTTCCTCATTTTGCTCATTTAATTTTAACTGTTCGGGTTTTTTTTATTAAAAATAAGTAAATAAGGCAAAAGTAACCGAAAAAAGGAAAAACTGTACCTCCAAATGATTCAAAGAAAAACTCAAGAGCAGACGTATTTTATCGTGACTTTTTCGTGGTGAACTCATGGCATTTCTCCCTTTGGTCTCCATGTCTCTCGTGTGTACTAGAGTAAAAAACACAGAAAAGGGTAAAAACCCGTGACCCATTGAGGAAGAAAAAGCTTTCGACCTCATTAAATAGCGCCTCTAGTACGGGAGTTGGCTACATTTGGCGACTGATCACTCTCATATCACAATTGTTTACAGGTACTCCTTTCTTTTAAAAAAGATATTCTTTGTAAATATTGTAGTGAAGTAAAGTATAACTACTATACAAAATACAAAAGTTGTCGACCAACAACAGGTCAGAGGCCCAGCAAGATTGGTCCAAAATATATCTTATTCCTTACCAGATTTTTCTTAAAAACTTCCACTTTATTGGAATACACAACATATTCTGGCAAAGCATTCCACACACACACACACTCATTGACGACTCTATTGTAAAAATAATGTTTTCTTACCTCCCTTTTAAAGCATGATTTATTCAATTTCTGCTCCGGCTATTTAAGGTTAGCCCTCCATGTCTCCCTGTTTTCTGAACTTGAATAACTGAATTAAATCACCACCTTGGTCTTCTATTTTCCAGAGAATATATGTTCAGAGATCTTAAATGTTTACATTTTTAATGATGGTATGGTATGGTATGGCATGGCACATATATATTCCAGCTTGTGTGCCTGTTCAGAGAACCGCTTATATGCTTTCGTCAAGTGGGACAGACACAGAAAGAATTTTTTCAAGCACAAAGAAATGAATAACTCGTAGACAAATAACAACATTTATTGACGGTCACAAGCATCCATGCCTGACCGGAATTCGAACCCGACCCCAGCAGCTCCAAAGGCTAGAGTCCTAACGATTGCGCCACCGTGGCGGCATTTTTAATGATCTAGTTAACCATCATTAAAAATTACTCTACAAATTACCTAATAATAAAAATAGTGATGAGCACGCATGTCCCTTTACTGGAGAATATCCATGGATTAAGTGTAGGTTACATTATATAAAGCATATGTAGTCCAAGTGTAGCTTATATTCATTTTTAGGTAGAGAGGCTCGAACTCGGAAAGCCACAGCACGGTCTACTTATGAGGCAGAAAACCTTTCTGTGACGTCACGCTAGCCGTCCTGTTCGCAATATCGTCTGTTCCGAAAGAAAAAAATGATTTGTTCTTGATAGATATTCGCAAACCAAAAAGTATAGTCGGCCGTGGACAAGAAGGTTTCTTCTTTAGAACAGCCTACACTCCGAACACAACGGCCAGCACGATCACGAAGAATGTTTTTTTTTTTTTTTTTTTTGGTATTTTAAGGGAGGTCCAGTACCCAAAAATCATGAAAAATCCAAATTTTTATTATTTTTAAAAAATATTATTTGAACACTTCTTAACATTTCGAAAAAAACCGTTTCAAATTTTATGCATTAGTTTTAGAGTTATTAATTTTTGAATGAGACTCACTCTCCAAGTTTCCTAATACAGATCTATATTTTAAATGCTCGTATCTCTGTTCGTGTTTTTAAAATTTTAGGAAAGTGAAAAATACTACTCATCTTTTGATATTATACATAAAAAGTTTCTGTAATTTGTCAGTGTTTTTGATAAAAATTTCAAAGTTAAAATTTTACTCTTTTAGTAAATATTTTTTAAAAATTTCGCAAAATATTTTTTTCAAAAAAATTGAAGCTTGATTAAACTTGGATGCATTTTTTTGTTAAGGTATTATTAGGGAACTCATATAAAAAATTTGGTGATAAAATGTCGAAAAATAGGGGAGGAGTAGGGATTTTAAAATTGTTAAAAATTTTAACAAAAAATTTAATTTTCAAAAATAATGAGTCATTTTCAGAATTTTTTTTGTTGATAGGTTTTGTAAATGCATGATGCACCAGTGTATAAAATCTGAATAGTATAAGTTAATAAATAAAAAAAAATTGGGGAAGGTACTGACCCCCTTAAGTTGGGTTGGCTGTGGTTTCGGCCGATAGGCAAAGGCTTTTAAACACTCGGCTACGGGGATCCTATATCTATAATAATAAAAGAAAGAGTCTGTCTGTGTGTATGTCTGTGGATCGCAAAAGACCTACTTAGACTGCACTAAAAAATTCGAAAATTTTAATTTAGATTCCTTTTAATACCTACGTGTGCACCTGAGGCTTAGTTTTTTCATATTTGATTGTGATTTTTAATTAATATAATTAGTTTCAAAAATACGTCATCCACGTGGGATTGCGAGACCATAACATGGCTTGAAAATACATGGACCGGGCCGAAACGGGGGCTTGACGCCATCTTCTATTAGTTTGATTGATTAAGTTTGGTTGAGATATGCGCTCGCCCTAAGGCTGCTTCATCCTCTATTAGTGTTTGCTTTTTTAAGTGCGCATGCACCAACACGAATTTAATTTTGTTTTGATTTTGAGTGCATTTTCACAAGTAAGCATGCCTCTAAAAGGAAGCAATGCGAAGTTAACGGGTTCCCAGTAAGGCGGGACCATGCTGCTAGTAGTTTTATAAAACAAACAGCTTTTTGAGAAACAAAATACCGTCGAACAGGGTAACTTTGGTCCAAGCATAGAGTTAGGAAGGATTATTAGAGGGATCTATATATATATCGGTTCAAATGGTTTGAAGCAGGGCTGTCAGATTTTTCGAGCTACTGCGCATAACAAACTGGCACTGAGGTATCCCAAGATGCAACGCTTTAGCAGTTTTTTGAGCTCCTGCGCCTAACATAGTAGCCAAAACTATGGAAACTGGCACTGAGGTATCCCAAGATGCACCTCTCTAGCCCGCTTCTTTTGTGCGTTACTGCGCACATACATAGGCCGCTCTATTCTCTTTCCTAACTCTATGGGTCCAAGCACAAAACCCTAATACTTACTTTCTCCTTGATATTTTTTACTCGTATTTCAAGGGTAGAGATGCCACTATTCGAAACGGCATGCACGTCTCTACAGGGCCGGATTTCTAAATAGGCTAAGTAGGATGTAGCCTAGAGCGACGAATTTTCGGGGGCGAATTTTTTTCGACAAATTTTACGACCAATTAAAGCAGCATTCATCATAAAAATTAAAATAAAGTTACGAATATATTTAAAAAAGAAAACAAATAAGTTTTCTGAAGATGTAAACCGTAAACATATATCTTATACTATAATACGAGGAATTGGTGCCAAGTCGAAAATCGCCCCAGAATTAATAAACTCCGGTAAACTTGGCGGTCTGGGGATTCTGGCCACGACGAATCGATTGGCACCGGTTTTGAAGCGCTACGGTCAAGCAGTTCGGAGTTACAGATAGGATATTTTCAAACTTCATTATTTCGCGATAATGGCTACTTTGCTGATGCCATCTGCTAAAGCTATAAGCCTCTGCTTAAGCTATAAATGTTTAGTTAATTTTTTAATTTTTCAAATTTAAATAAATTCAACCTTGCTTTAAACTTTATTGAGTTTTACAGAAATGGTAACACGAATATTATTTTAGTTCCAATCAGCAGATGATTTTAGTTCTATTCTGTTCATTGGCGATTTTTGGAGATCTTGAAAATTTAACGTATGGTTGCTATACCTATCGAGTTGAATGAAGTATGAAATGGAATGTTTACCACATTTCGACATTTTCGTTGCTTTTCAACGAAACGCCAATTATCAATTACATTTCATTTCCTATGACTTTTAAAACGTTACCTTTGTATAAAATAGTTCCCTTTCCAAACTCTAACATTGTTTACAATGGTGCACTTTAACTAATGTGACCAGACGTCCCGCTTGTGGCGGGACAGTCCCGCTTTTTGTGTTACTGTCCCGCGGGCCGAATGTCCCGCCAAAACGTCCCGCTTTTTTGTAAAAGTCCCGCAATGTCCCGAAAAACGAGGAAATTGTAAATAAAATAGACTTTTTTTATGAATAATCGTTGTAAAACGCTATGACGTCTTTAGAAATTGTTAACTGAAGTTAAAGTCATCAACAAATTGGTGGAGTATGGTTTCTGTTTGCCTGGAACCACTGCTGCTGTTGAACGCGCCTTCCTTATCTTTCTTATACCAAGTGTGTAATGCATAAAAAAAATACTTAAAAAATACACCAGGGTGATGGAGTGTCCCACTTTTTGATTTTGAAAATCTGGTCACATTAACTTTAACCGGTTATCTTTTCACCAATGGTTTCACAAATTTTCTTATGGTATGTATTGTTTTGATAAATCACAATTGAAAATTTAAATCTTCGAGTTAGCTTCGATACCTGTTTTCTCCGAGCAGAGCTCGGTCACCCGCTGGTTTAGTTCTAATATTTTGTATCAAAATATGGTTTCCGGATTTCGATGTTGAAAGAAAAATCGTACAACAGTTTGAAAATTCGCCTATTTCGCTTTCAATTTAGTGTGTAAAAGTACATAGACGATTCTAATATGTGTATCTATTTTAAACAGCACATGACACGTATTTTGCAGCTAACCAACTACCTTTCCTCGAAGGGGGAGTAGATTGTGACAAGGACGGCGAATCAATCGTAGCATGCAAGCGGCAAATCTTTAATCCTCTAATGCATGAATTTTTATTTTCATCCCAAAAATATATATATGTATCTTTAATACTCACTCATTATGGGAAAAATACTAAAAAAAATTAATGAATTAGAATTTAAATAATTTCAATTTTTAAAATTTTTTATATGACAAAAAACCAACTGCAAAATTCCAATTTTGATAATAATGACTAGGAAACTACTACAAATATTTCAAAATAACCCTTTTTAACTATGATTAATTTTCAAAACAATTTATTAGTATTTAGTACTAATATTATTATTCTTTTAATACTGCCAAAAACGTAATTTCACTAAAGTTAATAACCTCACTCTTTAATTTTGAATACACTTTTACTATTGTCATCTGTGAGGATTATTAGTAACTAAAACTTTATAATGAAATGTAATAAATGAAAAAACACAGATTTGTCTATCAGCTCTAATTTAATAGAATAAAGTGGATTATGTTACTTGTTACCAAAGGGTAACAGTATGCATTAGAGGGTTAAACCTGGCCTTGCATTTCTATTTGAGAGTTATAAGTGTATGAGGAAATGTGAGCCTGGAAAGATTGGGCCAAAATTACCCTCCGGGACAAAGGGCAACATTTTAATAACTTTCCAAAGTTATCTAAAAATATAATTTAACATATGGCGTTGCTGTCTTGGCGACTTTTCCATTTCTATTGCAGCAACCCTACAAGTGGCTATCCCTTGGTCATTTGTCACGGGAGCGTACATTATCTCTGGAGTTTAGATTCGCCACCAATTCGGATTTTTATGATGATTTTTTTTTACTGCTTTGGGTTTTTAGCTGATTTGACGCGCTTCAGAAAATTCGTCGGGGGAGAACTTTGTGTATAGAAAAGCCTTTAATAAAAATAATGTCATAAATAAATTTCGGGATAAAAGTTATATTTATCACTTTTTTTACAGAAAGATAATGGTAATAAATGGTGTGTTGATATTGCGAAAGGTTGACCTACTTGATATTTTTTTATTGATTTGGTTTATGGAGTCCACTAAATGCTTTTAAGATAATTGAGTGCCTTGAACTTATAAAAAAACGTTATAAAATACCACTATGCTTATTTTAATTGATATTTTACGTCGTTTAGATTAGTTGCATTTGTTTAATTTTTTATAACTTGTTAATATTTAATAATTAATGTGTTTTATTCAATGCTTTATGTGTTTTACCGTTGTTGCGTTAAAGATTAAGTTTTATGATTGTTCATCTTAAATTACATTTTTTAATATTATTAAGTAGAGATTACATCGAGGCCCAGTGGCTTAGTGGTAGTGCTTCGCATTGCCGCGCCACAGGTCCGGGGATCGAATCCCGGATTGGGCGAGGTTGACCCTTGAGTGGGCCTTTCATCCCTTGAGTGGGCCGGTAAAACACCAAGCATGCTTGTTAACTAAACACTGGGGGTTCTGCGTGGGGCTGACCACTTTAACGGGGCATATGACTAGCACCAGTAATGAGCTGTTGCGCCGAGGAGTGTAGTAGAGATTACATCTATATATAATTCTCATTCTCCCCATCTCTCTATCATAAATGAGTTAAAACTACATTTCTGTAATGTTAAGTTTATATTATTCTCTCTAATTTTCTCTCTGTTTGAGAGATAGTTTATTACGCCACACTGAGAAAGAAAAATCTGTAACCATTACAGGAAAAAATTTTGTTTACAAGAAAATTTGAAAAACGCCGGTCTTCCGCGTGACAGACGGAGGTACTGACCACTATACTACAGAGGAAGAGCAGACTGCCGAAACCCGGGATCGAACCAGGAACCTTTAGAAGTTCAGTCTAACGCTCTCCCAACTGCGCTATTTCGGCACACAGATCGTAAGGAAATGATAAGTGAAATTCATTTGAAACAATCAATTGGTCTCGAATCACGATCGAAGACCACGATTGGTTTGAAACAATTGCAAATACTAGAATTTTTTTTTGTAACTGCAGAAATGAAGATTTCTGTTCCGAATTACAAAAACTTTTTTTGTAAAATTGGTTATTTCTGTAACATTACTAAAAAAAATTCTGTATGTTTACAGTATTTTTTTCTCAGTGTAGATTCACGGTTTTTACCATTGCTAAGTTGAAATATGCATTTTTTCCATTATCGAGTAAAGGTTAAATTGAGTTAAGATTGTTGAGTTAAGATTACATTTTAACCATTGTTGATTGAAAATTACAGTTTTACCATTGTTGAGCTAAGATTACATTTTCACTATTGTTGAGTTAAGATTACATTTTTATGTTGATTTAATATTACATTTTTTACCATTATAATAGGAAAATAGTTACTTTTTCCTAATAGTTTTTACGAGCTTATTGTAATCGGGAAAAAAAAGTCATTTTCTAAACCACTTTCTCCGGCTGTATTAAATATTTTTACAATTATTGAGCTAAATTAGTTTTTCCATTTATGAGTAAGTTTTCAATTTTTACCATTGTTCAGCTATTTTTATAACGTAGGATGAGTCTAAAATGCAAATAACTGTTAGTTGTCCATGCCGGTTGATTTGCTTGAAATAAAAATCGTGTTAAAGTAAAAGTGAAATTTAATATTATTTACAAACTAATAGAACCCACAACCGTACCATATATAAAAGGTTAATATATATCTCGATTCATGAAAGCTTAATTAAAAAATTATATAGGTTATTAAAATTTGAAGTATTCTTAAGAATTAACTTATTTAAATATAAGTTTCAGAAGTGTTCTTGAGATAACAATCGATATTAAAGCGTCTAAAAAAAATGATGGAATATTTTGACTGTTAGTTGTACTATTCAAACATTTTAAATTCTTATAAGCAATTTTCTATAACCTAACGTATTAGAAACATAAATATAAAAATATATTTTTAAAAACTTTTTTTTTGTTTGATAAAATATTTAATCTCATTTCCAATGTAAGTGTACCTTTTTTTCTTCATTAAATTAAGATTTCTCAACTCTCTCTATTGCTCACTCTAAAATGGAAAACACGAGGCTAAAAAATGGATTCTAAAAGCTTTTTTTTTTTTCAAAAATACTTGTGATTAACTTTAAATTAAATTACGTATTCAGTTCAGCACTTAAGAGATTCTCTTTTAAATCCTGTAAAAACTGAAAAATCTTGTGTTTAGTTGATTTTTCTAATTTAATTCATTTTACCTTGGAGAACCTAATACATAAATGTAAATGACTCAAAATCAATATTTAAGGGATAGCTTGGTCGGTAAGGTCTTGGACTGGCATCCTTAAGAATGCGAGTTCGAGTCCCGCTACCTTCAGAATACCCCCGTGTACGCTAATGGGGACTGGTGCACGTTAAATCTTTCGTGGTCACAAAGTCCACCAAGTTTCCATACCAAATCAATACTTCTAGGGGTGACAAGTCAATTCTTGTGATCCTCTAGTTGGCCTCTGTCTCTAAAAATTAAGATGGATCCACTTAAGTATGTATGAGTGTTGTGTTTGTCTTACTTGACGAAGGTATATAAGCGGGTTTCTAACCAAGCACACAAACTTAAGTATGTTTGTCTATCAACCAACCCTCAATATTTATGGCTCAAGTTTAAGACAAAATTTCGATTAAGGAATTGCTTCAAACATAAGTGGTTTTTATATGTTTAGGTGCCGCCTCGGTGGCTGAATGGTTGGTGTACTAGCCTTTGGAGCTGCTGAGGTCGGGTTCGAATCCCGGTCAGGCATGGATGTTTGTAACAGTCAATAAATGTTGTTGTTTGTCTATGTGTTATTCATTTCTTTGTGACTGTAAAATTTCTTTCTGTGTCTGTCCAAGTCACAGAAAAAAGTGTCAAGTGGGACCACTTGACGAAAGCTTATAAGCGGTTCTCCGAACAAGCACACAAGCTGGAATATATATGTATCATACCATACCATACCATATGTTTAGGTAAATATATTGAAGCATAAGTTATGATTAGTTCTCCCCCTACGAATTTCTTTTAAACTGTCCAACAAAATCGGTAATTATTCTAACATGTTACAGAATTGTAATAATATTTATCAACAAAATATTTTCTTCACTGCTTTACTACGCGAAAATTCTGTCGAATTATTTTGTCCACAGGAAAACAGATAGTTTCTGCACAACTAAGTTGCTAGAAACTTTCTGTAATATAACAGGATTTTTTTTGCTGTGTGTAAAACAAGCATTTGGGTCGATTTTTTTTGGTATAATTTTAACATTTTACCTAGAAACTTTTGAACCGACAAATAAACAATACCCGAAAACAATCACCACTCTTTTATGCCGCCCTAAAAATACCGAGCATTCCAAGTCAAACACTTTCTTTCACACTAACCACAATAAAAAGGGCCGCCATCTTGTTTAGCAAAGAAAAAATAACACAGAACACGTAAGAATGACATCGAACACACTTCTATACGACAAGTCCCCATTGTAGTTTAAAAGTTGTACAAACCGATTGTGCTTTTGACTTCATTCCAAAACAAATTCAGAAATCGTTTGCACATTTTTGAGGATTTTGGTGGAAGAACGTGCTAAGTGACGTTTTGAAAAATTTAGACTTTCTGTGTCCATGAACAAATTACTAACTTCAGTCCCAATGACAATTTGGCATCATCATTTTAGAATTTTTTTTTCATCGTCTATAGCCATTTATTATATCAAAAAGCGCATCATTCGATTCTTCAAACTTTTCTCTTCGAAAATATTTTTTATTAATCCCAATAGATGTCAGTCCGATTATTTTTTTTATTATAATAAGAAACACTATGATGCCAAATGGCATCACTAGGACTGAAAGGGTTAACGATAACAAGTTTACACTCTTTTTTATGAACTTCAATTTTAGTATATGAAGAGTACACGGGAAAACCGATTGATTTTGTAGAGAAGTTTCCTTAGCAGGCCACTTTGGCGATGATAGTGAGTGATCCCTAAACTTGTGTAAGGAAACCAGTTCCTACCACAGAGATCACAGTTAAATTAATAGAGTTTCAGATCACGTGACCTCCAATGCTAACGACAGGACGCGCAAGGAGCTCCCAGAAGAGCCCCGATGAAGTCAGTGTTGTAAGTCACGTGATATGCCACTCTAATACCGTAACTACTACCTCTGTAGTTCCTAGCTACCAAGATTCAGGCGACTGACGATCCCGAAGCTTGGACCAGCGAAGAAGAAAGAGAGAAACCGGTTTTCTGCCGTCAATGTCCGCCAAGCAGACAATCGATGAAGTCCGCCTAATAAATCAATCGGTTCTTCTCGTGTACTCTTCATATGTTTAAAGGGTTTTGCAAGCGCTGTGTGTTTTCATCAGATCTGAATGCAAACTAAAAACTTTAAGCTCATTTGTTCGTTTTCACTTTTTTGTCACTTAGCACGTTCTTCCACTAAGCTCTTCGTGTTTTTTTTTTTTTTTTCATTCTTTCTTTGAGAGTGGGCCATTCTTTCGAATGTGGAGCGTGCTATGAAAATATACATAGTCTCGCCTTGAAAACGTGTGTGTTCGTTTGTAGGTTCGAAAACAGGCGGGAAACTTCGAAACGTATGGATTATGTCAATTTCCTTGTAAAAATAAGCCTGGGATCTAATTTAAGGAGGCTTGAAAGTTATTTTTGCTCGCATAAATAAGTTCAAGGTGGTGGTGGTTGTTATTGTTATTCAAATGTGTTAATTTTTTTGAGTATTTGAATGGCATGCACATTTGTTTTAACCATCTGGACCGTGAAAGAAATATTCCATTGGTAACGTTGTTTTTATTTTGCGGGGAAATATATAACCATCAAAACTAGATAATAGAGCAACTTTTATTTTTACGAATTACTCTTTTGTTTATTTTGATAAAATGAGTACAAAAATACTGAGGCGAAGACATAGTTTTTTAATTTCATTTCTTATTAGGGCAGATAAACTTCAGTATCTGAGATTGTTGACTTAGACCATTGTTGTAAAAACTCAATAATTTTAACATACAAGAAAATAAAATGAATGACTGTTTAATTCAGGGCAAAAATAGTTCAAGTCATTTCTGTGGTTACGGCAGTTTATATCTGAGCTGGTTATTTGTAAAATTGTTTCATATTCAAGAAATAATTACACAGTGGGAAATTGTAAGGGAGAATATTGTTAGGAAACAGTTTGTAAACATACGAATTTCTTATTGTAATTTGATGATTAGGAATAACATGTTTCGTGAAACTTTAACTTTCGCGATCTCTAAGAGCTAGCAAAAATTGCAAAAAATTCTAAAGAAAATGTATTGATTATGATGAAAAATATTAGATTATGATGACAATGAATTGTTTTATTCTCTAATGGCCATAGAATCAGGAAACTGTTGAGATTTGTCAACAATGCTTCTTCAGAACACTTCTGATGAAAAAGCATCATAATTAAACAGACGAAGTATTATGTAGTAAAAACGCAGAATAATTGGATGATGTATCTCAAAACCACTACAGTCTAGTCTAATATATCTAAAAATGTATTTATCATCTAAAGTTGCATTTCTCGAGGTAGGCATCTAAAATGATTGGTAATTATTTCCTATATCTATGTTATTTCAGAAAATAAAACAATCTATTCTTGGCACTCGTCACAATTTCTCATTCAAGTAATCGAATGAATTTATACAAAAAACACCATTATCTGGAAGAAAGAATTGGTACATAAATATTTTCCTTTAGCAGGTTTAAAAAAAGATCTCCCTTCACTTATATAAAAAAGAATTACAATCGAATTTCAATCGTACAATGTCTTTCAACACCATTCATGTTTAAAACAACAATTAGCATCAAGTTGCCAACTACTAAGACTCTCATTCAGGTTTTTGCAGATTTTCCAGCCACACAGGGTTTTTGCCATCACTGTCAGCAATATTTCGGTGTCTGCAGAGTACGCAATTTGTAGAAAGACTTCCCAGTCAAGCAAGTCATCATCTGTCACTAGCTGACAGCAAGTTGTCGAGGTCTACAACACAATTGTCGTACGACTTGGTGGTCAAACATTTCTTCCGCTATGAATGTCAGCAAGTCGCTAATGAAGTATAGTCAACAACTCATGTAGGTCATTGAAGAACTTGTCAGTGTAGCTTATTACTGATTGATTTGATGATCACGAAAATCCTCCGCTATCGCGATCAGGTCTTTATTATCATCATCAGCAAGATGTAAGGTTCTTAAAGCAAATTCGGGTTCTCGTACTAGATGATCTGCATCTTCTCTGCTACACTGTCGAATAGCTGCCTGTGTTTACAGCTTATACGTTGTCTTGCTGATGACTTTCTGATAATCTAATGTTACTACCATCACTGTCGGCAAATTCTTGGGGTCTTGCCCCAGGCAGGTTGTTGCAGGACTTGCACTGTTTTCCGTAATGACTGTCATCAAGTTTTTAGTGTTCAAAACGTATGCAAGATTTTCTGACCACCCAAACCCTATTCTCCCCCATAACAGTCAGCAAATTTTTGGTGCATACAAATTATGATTTTCTATTGAGCCAAGTCCTCCGCTTTCTCTGCCAGCAAAGTTGCCCATAACGCATGCAGTTCATTGTAGGACTTGCACTTGCTGACCACATAAGTCCTCCTCATAACTGTCAGCACATTTTAGTGTTCACAAATCATGACTTTCTGTTCAGACATTCACTGCCATCAAGTTGCCTACGAAGCATCAAGGTTGTTGCACGACTTGCTAACCACACATAACAGTCAGCACACATTTGATGTGTTCAAATCATGAATGTAGTCCGCTGTCGGCAAATTGCCTACAAGGCCTGCAGGTTGTCACATGACTTGCTGGCTATGTAGGTCATCCTCCATAACTGTCAGAAAAAAAATTCGACTGACAATTCATAACTTTCTGTTCAGATGATTAATTAGCTTGCGCGCTTTCCCTGTCGGAAAGTTGTCTACAAGAGATTTGCTTACCACACAAATCCTCCCCCATAACAGTCAGCAAATTTTTAATATGCACAAATCATGACTTTCTGTTTACGTTCATACAAGACCTCCGCTAAGTCCTCTCTGTAGGCAAGTTGCTTACAAGGCATGCAGGTTGTCGCACGATTGGATGACCACACAATTCCTGCCCCATAGCTGTCATCAAATATTCGGTGTTTACAAATCAGGCATTTGTTCACACTTTCGCTGCCAGCAACATTGCGCAACGCATGCAGGTTGCCGCACCACTTGATGGCCCCGCAATTCCTTCTCCATAACTGTCAGCTTATTTTTAGTGCGCACAAATCATTCATAAAATTCCCCAAAACACGACTTTCTGTTCATGCAAGTCCCCAGCTTCTGCCGCCATCAAGTTGCCTACAAGGCATGCAGGTTGTCGCAGGACTTGCTGGCCATGCAGGTCCTCCTCCACAGCCTCTTGATGATGCAGGTCGCCTTGCAGTTGCGCTGCTGGTTGCCGCTCTTCGTCGTCCGCTTTTCAGCGATCCGGGCCTTGATGCGGATCTGGGTGATGACCCCGACCAGCAGTTCATCCAGCTGGTGGTTGATGGCCACGGATGTCTCGACGAACTTGCAGCCGCGCTCTTTGGCTAAAGATCTGCCTTCTGGAAAATGAGATAATATAAGCATCATAATGTATATAATCTCTGGGAAGGATAGAATATACACTCTTAGAAATAACACTTTCATTTTTGACGATTCATGAATCCTCAAGCCTCATTTCGTTAAAATTTTGAGGATTGTTTCGTCAAACTATCACTTGACTTTTGAGTAAACGCGAATCCTCACTTTTACGATCGTGATTTGACGATTCTGTATCTTGATTTTGAGGAAAATGAATCACATTGTTGTACTCACATGCTCAAAAATGACGAAATATTTCTTTAGATTAGACGACATTCAAATCTTCATAAAAATGACGATTCAAATTTCCTCACTTTGAGGAAACGAAAACTCGGAGCATTTGCCTGTAACGGAATCGTCAAAATTTCGTCGTTTTTGAGCATTAATTTTTTAGAGAGTAGGTTACATGAGCCATCGAATCCATGGAATGCCAAAATCGTCATGGGGGGCAAAAGAGGTCGTGCACAATTTATAACCCAAATGATAATCTGTTTCCGAATACATGGTGTGAAACATCAAACCCTCTTTCATTGGAGGGTTTGCGAAACCCCCAATGAACCCTGCAATTCCGGTTCTGCATGGGCGAAAATCCCCAAGAGGGGAAAAATGGCTGAGTTTGCTCTTCAATCCATGGATTCGATGGCCCATGTAAACGCGCCTTATATCATACGATATTCTTCAGATTGCAATATGATATTATTCCAACATTGTGTTATAGGAATGACCGTTGAGAGGTGATCGTAAGATTTTGTGTTATATAATAGACGAAAATCTGTTATAAAATTTGATAAGAAAATCTATTTTAAGTAGAACTCCAATTTTTCAAAGCGTTGCTGATTTTGAGAATTTCAAAAATAATTCCACCTGGCTTGTCAGTTTCTGCTGGACTTTGTTGGGTATCATTCCTGATATTATTTGGACCGACCAAAACCAATTACTGAGCTTGGCACCAAATAAAGACGAACAATAATCGATAGGCTGGGTATAAAAAAAAAATACGTCGCACCTAAACCTTTGTACTAACTGTAACTGCTTTTAATTTATGAACTCATATATAACTTTTGTAAATTTTGTCTCGCTACTGAATACTGCCATACTTACCGACAGTAGGTACTGTCCTTAGCCTAGCTAGGTCAGTCTTGTTACCAACTAAAATGGCGGCTCTGGTTCCAAACGAAGTTTCCAGCTTCGATAAAATCTGCCTCGCCTGTAGATAACTTCTTCTGTTGGTCACTGAATAAACGACGATGAATGCGTCTGGTAAAGGGTCCTTTGGTCGGCTCTGGAAGGCAAAACAGAATCATGTAAATTGTCGTCATAATTTTAATGAATTTCTTTATTACACTCTTTATGCTCCAATTGTAAATGCTTCTTTGTTATGTATTAAATTAGACACTATTAAAAAACAACCATGAATCTCTTTACACTCCTTGCCAATCTAGTTGGGTAAATAGAAATATGCTATGGAGAAGACCCTTCCTCGGATGTAAAGAGTTCCATAAATTATTTGTGAATCCATGCAGAAAACATGTTTAAAACATTAATTTCGTTTAATTTCTAACAGATTTGAATATTATTTGAGAAAATTTAGCAATTTTAGCAGAATGAAAAGTGCATTTTGGTTAAATTGTACTCAGATCATTTTGTAAGTAAATATTACCTTACAAGAGTTACCAACTAACGGACCAACCGTGCTTTTCCCTCTGCCTTTTTACTCTTTGTTTTTACTCAAGTTAGGTTGGCGCGGACTGTAGGCTCTTTACCCAGGCAGGTTACTAATGTGGTATCCATATTGGCCCATTTGGATTATGTGGGCCCTAATTCCATAGGTTATATCATCGTCTCCTTAATTCAGAACCGGAAGAACCTGTACAAATGTCATGGCGATGGCCAGAAGAATTCTTCGCAAAATACAACTTAAAGGTGTATATTCGTCGATTTAAAGTATCAAAAGTAAGTAAAAAATGTTTGTTAATCAATTTCATGCAAAGATCATTCATGTAAGTAATATTTTGTGGAATTTAAAAGGAAAGCAAGTTGTCTCATTCTTATCGCGGACGCGCTTTACTGCTTTATTTAGTAACATTTCACAAATACGAAAGTTACTCCGTAAAATCGGCATCAGCAAATACTGAGGTAACACGGAGTAATGTTACAGACTATATTTATGGAGTAATGTTACAACACAAAATAGGTGGAGCGCTACACACTTGCGTAACAATACTCCGCAAATTTGGTGTAACAAACCGAACATGTCTTTAAAAAATCATAATCACTTTTTATTTTTCGCAATATAAGATTCAAGAGCAACATAACATCAGATACTAAGTGCCACAAGTACCGTAAATATATGCTCAATCAACAGTGTACTTGACAACTAGGTATTTAAAAACGTATTTGACAAATTAATTGTAACTTTTGTATGGTATTTATGGTATTTAGTATGCTTAAACCGAATATCTAAATCAAATAGTCAGCTTTCCGAATTTCCCCATAAAAAGCTAAACAGTGGCCTCATAAGTTAAACTTATTTTTGAGTATTACTACATTGTTTGTATAAAATGTCAAAGGTTATTTTGACATTTTTAATTAAGTTATTAATGCTATAAATTTACCTTGTCGTCAATAGTAGCATATTCTACAATGTCTAATTCAGCTTCCTCTCCATCTAAGGACACCATAACACTTTTCATTTGAGTTTCATCTGAAAAAATATTTTTAAAAAATTAAGATTTCTTTATAATCATTTCACATAACTACAGTTAAAATAAAAATAATACACTCATCAACAACATTATTTATTGACTGTAAAACGTTTGGTGTAACTTTTTATCAGTAAAAAGGGTTGCACAATTTCTCTCTCCGTTTTAACGAAGGTGAACTCATTGGAATAAATATTGTTTTTACATTGCACAGATAGCAACAGTTATGTTTTTAGGCTTTAAAATTTTAAATATTGCTTAATGTTGTTTGATAATTGATTTGTAATAAAAGACTACAAGTTAGAAAATGAAAGTATTTCACCAAGATATAACATTCTGTTTAAACTTACAAAATATATACTTATTTTGTTTAAAGCGATATTTCATAAAACTTTGTTCGTTTCACCTTTATAAGCTAGCATTCAAACAATATCAAAAAGAAAAATATTTACATAATATATAAATATGTTTCAAAAAAAATATTCAATTTTTTAATGGAACGTGAAAGTGGGAGTATGGAAATGCAGACGAAATAGCAAGTGGTAGAATGGCAATACACTACACTGTAAAAAAGTCTACTGCATTGCAGAAAAAACTGCCAGCTCGTGTTCCAGAAAAATACATAATTTACAGTGATAATCTGTTAGTTTTTTCGATCCATTTGACATTTTTAAAACAAAAACTGTTTTTAGAAGAAAAACAGCGAAGAAAAAAGTGAATTTTACCTTCTCCCGGGCGGATGGGGAATTGGGGATCCCAGTCGGTTAGGCATTCGCCTAGCAAGCGAAAGGTCCCAGGTTCGGGTCCGGGCATCGCCAAAATAACTGCTGACCTACAAACGGCCCTTGCAGCCAAAAATGTTTGACGAATAATACTCCGTGTAAGGGAGTGCACGTTAAATGTAATGCTAAGTCCTAACGCTGTGCACGATGTCGCCCTTAACGGTTGCGTTAGGTGCCCATTCAGGTGTAGGCTCGTCACTTGACTGTTGTTCTAAAATACGACGTCCATCGCCAATAGCCATCGTGTAACTCTAGTGCTACGATAATTCAAACCTAACCTAACCTTCTCTGGCCACCCCGGATATACTGACCATAGTACTTCCAAAGAATAAACTGCCCGGATTCGAACCACAGACCTTTAGATCTCAGTTCAAAGCTTTCCAACTGAACCATTTTAGAACATATTTTTTAAACAAACAGTTCAAACGTTTTTTTCGGTGGCAAGCTAGTACTCTTTTTGCTGTTAAAAGAATAAAATAAATGTTTTTACTTAAAATGGTGTATTTTTATAAAAATAAACTGTTACAAGAAAATAACAGTGTTTTTCTTCAAACATGTATTTTTTAATTCAACATTAAAATTAAAAAAAGTACAGTGTAAATATAAGAGCAATGTAGGGTAGGGTAGGTACATATATATTCCGGCCAATGTGCTTGATCAGAGACCCGCTTATAAGCCTCCGTTAAGTAAGACAGACACAGAAACAGTTTTTTACTGTCACAGAGAAAGTAGGTACACCCAAGACGAAGGCGAGAATCGTACCCGCACCCGTCGCAGCTAGAAAACAGCTAGCGTTATGGTCTGCGATCCAAACCACTCGGCCAACCGGGCCCAAGAGCAATGTGAAAGCTAAGAATTAGAAACTATGTATAGATGCGTGAGGACAAAACTGTCAAGTGGTTGAAGTGTATTTAAATTTAGTATTACGCGTTGAATGAAAAACGACGACGCAAGCATATATTTTAGCCAAAAATAAAAATCGCGCATGAAAATAGGATTTTTAAGATTTTTGGCACAAGTTATTCAAGTTTAAATATTTAAACTGAGCAGTTTTGATTTTTCTGTTCAAAAACAATTCTATACAATATCAGCTAAACATAAATTTTTAATATTCTTTGCTCAGATAAATGAAGAATGATTACATAAGATAGCAAATAATATCGAAACTATTTGGAAATTTAAACAGCGTTTTGAATGATCATAGAACTTAACATATTAAAATAAAAACACAATGATTTCATATACAAAATGTATAATCAAGCATTGAGACAAGCTTCAGAAGAAACATTCGAATGCAACTTTAAAAATATCATTAGAAAGGTCTGCAATCCAATCATTATTGCTCCAAAAAAAATTCTAATGAGACTGCAACGTTGGCGGTCAAGCCTTTGCAGACTCGGCATATTCTCCAGAACTGAGAGCCATTATTTGTGGCACCATTTAGGCGACTCCCGCTACCAATTTTGACGCTCAGATTACACTGAATCTGAGCTCTTTGTGGATGTTAAAGTATGCCTAGATTTAATTTTGTCGAGCGATCTCAAGCCAAATGAGCCCTCTAGGGATCTTTCATATGCAAAAACTATACGAATATAATAAATCAATAGTTTATTCTACTAATAGTTTACAAGATGTGGGATGGGAAAGGCTTTTTTCATTATGATAGCTGATCAAATTTAGGTGGAGGAAAATATGAAGTTATTGGGATAATTTTTCTTTGACTTTCAAATGGTGTGTCTGATGATGGTCAATTATTAGACCAGCCTAAATGAGTACTGTTGACATTTGGCAAAATACACATTAGTCCACTTTAATGACTTTAAAATATTATTGATGTCAGGCAATTTCACATCAATTAGAAGAATATTAATGTTTTTGAATGAAAGGTTAACTATTAAAAAATTGATTTTCTGTCGCATGCAATTAAAATGATACAATATCAACAAATTCAATGAATCATTCCCACACTGTAAAAAAAACGCTGTAAATTTATGAGCATTTGCCCTTCAATGTTATGGGCAACAGCCTTATTTGATGGAAAACTGTCTGACCCACTAAATAAACGGCCTTATCCCTTATAGACTGTTAGAAAATTAGGGTGATTCCCGTACTTTTATGGACTTTGTTCAGCAGTTTGCTATTGGAAATGACGGGCATGAGTGTATTTTAACGGGAATCTCTGCTGCGGTTCCCTGCCCGTTTTTTTACAAGGATTTTTTAACAGTGCATGTAAGTCTATAGTGAGGCCAATGTATTAAAAATTTATAAATTAAGTTCTAGGGCACAGTGATTACTAAAATATTTTAACTGTAATGCATAACCATATAATGTAGGAATAAAAAAAAATCATTCATTTGTGGGATGGAAGGGACATCCATTAAACACTCACCTTTCCAAGTATCGTACTGACATATATACTCCGACGTCATGAACTGGTTCCTGATGGCCGACTTGCCCACGCCATTGCTGCCCATCAGCCACACCGTGTACTTGGGCACATCCTTGGCAGCGACCTCGCTCGCCGCCGTCGGTACAGGACTGGACGAAGTCGAAGCTGCGGACTCGAACTCAGGAAAAGCAGACGCCGAGTCCGAACCTCTTGTTGGTGTAGTCGGGGTCGAACACACAGATGCCGACCTCGATTTGCACCTGAAGGAATCGCCCCGGTTGACCACCCCCTTCGAAGTGACGCTGAAATTCCTCACCAAGTGGAAGTCGCCAAGGTCGCCAGTTGGCACGGACAGGGAATGCTGCGCCAGCTGGGTGCCGCTGGAACTGTGGGGCAGGACTGCTGAGTGCCGCTTGGCACGCAGGGACCTGGAGGTAGATATCGAGAATGAGGTTCGGCACGGCCAACTTCAATAACAAGGCCGGAGAAGCTTTCCCAAACATGAGCTAGACGGAATTTTTGACGGCACTATTCCGAGTGCCGAAGATTGAGAAACTAGTTCGGATGCATTCGGAACCCTAAAAATGAGGTCAGCCGTGAACGAGTGTTTCCGAACAGGTTATCGAGACCGGTTATCTTCATCTTCGGAACAACGTCACTCAGAACTATGACGTCAAAAATTCCGTCCCAAAGCGTGTTTAGGAGAGCTTCTTTGGTATCAGTATTTGAGTAGGCCGTGGGTCCGGTGACTCTTTTGGCTAATCGGAAATTTCTGGTAACCTTAGGGATGAAATACGGGACAGGTAGACGGATTTTAATAACTTTGATTCAGATAATAGGTGTACGATCTGAATTTATAGAGCTTATTTTTAAAAAAAATTGCAAAGTCGAAGCGAGTTTACATCGCATCCACTGCCGACTCAACCAATAAGGCCAGAGATGCTCTCACTTTAGTCGCCCGTTTTGGATTGTAGGCTGTAACGAAAGGGAAAGAACGAACCCTAATAAATAGTCGAGCAGGTTTCGTCCTTTTACCTCGGAAAATCCGACAATCCAAATCGGACAGATAACTTACGTCACGAAGAGCTTCTGTGGCTTAAAAGTTGAGTAGGCCATTCCGCAACTCCAGGTGAGAAACCATATTTCTATGGTAACGTTACCAGAAATCTCCGATCTCGCTAGGTTTGCAAAAAAACTCCAGATAAGCAGAAAATAATTTGTTTTTACAGCGCTTATGATTGGCTATGCGATTGAACTCTGCGAGAAGTTAAACCAGGTTACTCATAAGTATAAAACATTCTTCACACAGTTTGAGTTTAGTAAGACTACTCCAAAATTAGGGTAACGTAATGTTATTTTCCAAAATCAAGCTTCATCTCTTGCAACCCGGCGTCCCCATTTGGGGACATTTTTTAAAACCTCCCCACAAACAATTAACATGTTAATTAGTTCCGAAATTGACCTGGTCCGATAGAAGAAGATCCAAATATCAATTTTAAGCCTTTGATTACAGGTATCAGTCATTTATTTCTATACTAAAAAGCAGTTGAACGAGGGTCAGTACGATATTAGAGTTTTTTAAAAAATTACTTTAAACTTTTTTTTCTAACTTCAAAAAGTTCTTTTAGTAGTTGATTTCAAAGGCATTTTGAATTGAAAACAATGTTAAAGTAAACTGTTGTTAACAAATAAGTAATACTGCCTTTTTTGCATTTATTGCACAAAAATTTTTGTTTTTTTGAGCTTAAGGGGACACATTACCCAAAAATTGGTCAAAATGTCGATTTTTCAGTTTTTACTTTTTATTATTTACAATATTCTTCTAAACATTTACTGAAAGTTTCATAATGATATCTTGCGTAGGAAAAAAGTTATTAAATATTTTCTGGAGTCATTCCTATACGTTTGAATACGTATTTCGTCTGCTGGGACGCAGTACCCAAAAATTGGTCAAAATATTAATTTTTCAGTTTTTACTTCTTATTATTTACAATATCTTTCTGAACATTTACTGAAAGTTTCATAATGATATATTTTGTAGAAAAAAAAGTTATTACATATTTTCTGGAGTCATTCCTATAAGTTTGAATACTTATTTCGCATGCTTTCAACCTTTTTTTCTCTGTTTCACGTTTTTCAATTCTTGTGTTTAATAAATCTCTAAGGCTTTTTTGCTAATTAAGTTAGAATTTTGAAATTTTTTACCTGTGTTCTTACATATATTATGCACAAAATTGTGCATGGAATAAGGTCTTCTATGTATAGTTTTTTTTAATGTTGAATTCAATTTGTATTTTTTGTGATTTTCACTGTAAATGCATATTATTTTTTAACTGTGCTCACATTTTAAAATCCATTCACAGTTCTTCAACAAATAGTACTAAAAAGAAACCATAAAAGTTTGGTGAAGTTATTCTTAAAATTGAAGGAGAAGTAGGGTTTAAAAAAAAAGTTCAAAATTTTGACTTTTTTTTTTGAATATATGAAAAACTACTTGTAAATATTCATTTTTATTGCAAGAAAATTTTTATTTAGAGTGAACATTATATAAAGCCAATATAATTTACAAGTTTATGTTATTTTTCTAGAAATAATATTTTTGGTAATGCGTCCCCTTAAGGCGGATCTCATTAACTATTAAATATAATTTTTTTTAATTACTTTGCAAATCATGCTTTTTAGCACATATTTGTATGAAAAGTATAATTAGATTAAGAACATACGTGCAGGATTTCGCTCGGGTCTTAAGAGGTTAACTTTAATATAACCGACCTGGATCTGGTGTGCGTGGTCTTGGTAGCCCCAGCTGGACTGGACTGAGTGAAGTGTACAGCTGAGGCTCGTCGTCGGCTGCACGGGCTCGGGCTCTTGGTGACCAGCCTGAACGGAGGAATGGCCAGCTTATCCGTGGATCCGTCCAGGATTTTTTCAGAAGACCTGCTTCTGGATTTGGACGGAGATCTGGAGACGCGAGTTCTGGAAGGGGCTCGCTGACTCATTTTGCTGCAATTGTCTTCTGAATATGTTGCAGAAAATCTATTGACTTAGAAATACAGTTGAGGAACGATGTACAAAAACTGCAAAAGTTCACATGGTTTAGTATGATGGAGTAGGCTTTGATATTATATCCTAAGTCGGAAAACCGATGTAGCAATATATTTCGAGCTGTTTTATGATTCTCAAGAACTGGAATTCGTCAGGATTGAAGAGTTGCTGTTTTATGATCCACTAGAACTGGAATTGGTCAAGATTGAAGAGTTGCCGTTTTATGATCCACAATAACTGGAATTGGTCAGGATTGAGGAGTTGCTGTTTTATGATCCTCAAGAACTGGAATTAGTCAGGATTGAAGAGTTGCTGTTTTATGATCCCCAAGAACTGGAATCGGTCAGGATTGAAGAGTTGCTGTTTTATAGAGGATATTTCTGGATTAGGATAGGTTTGTTAATACAGTTGTGGTGAGATACACAAACTGCATAAGTTCACAATAATAATGTAATAAAATACTATTTGATACTATATACTTCACGTCACAATCCCAAGTAGAAAAATATTTTTATCTGTCTTATGTTCTATATGAATTGAATTCGGTCAGGATTAAAAAGTTGCTGCTTTGTCTGGGTTAAAGAGTGCAAATTGTTTTCTTGAATAGAATAATATATAACAGTCGAATTTCAATTTTTGTATTAGAATCACATACAAGACAACTTCTTTGAAGGTATTGCAGTATAGGTTGGTCGATGTCTTTCACAATTTAGCACACAATATGTCATATTTCTCCTTTTGCATAAACTCAGTTCTTGTGATCGAATACCATAAACAAACTTTAAAAAAATCTGAGATAAATTCCTTTTCTTGAATTTCTATTCTTTTGAGGAAAGTTTTGTACTTCTGCACCTACTAAAAATATTTTTATTAGTTACTAGAGTTTTTTTCTTAAGTTATTTTCACTAATTGCAGAGCAGCACATGAAGTTATTCCGTTTAGTCGGCTTTATTCTGCTTTCACTGAGAAACAAGCTGATGTTTCTTGACTGCAAATAAATCAATGGTTAGTCACTTCAAAAAAAAAATCGATTTATTTAAATATATCTTTGAAAAGTTAAAACAACTTAAAAGATTTCTTCCACGAACAACTGTTGCAGTTTTTAACGGTTGTGCCAAAATGAAAAAAGCTTCTGAGACTTTCCTCAGCTTGCAGCACCCAGTCCCGAAATTTGGCAAGTGTCCTACCACCAGAGAAATCGCCTCACCTCGCATCTGTGCGCATGCGCAGGCAGCTAACGCGTCACAAAAAGTTCTCGGTCCAATAATCTTCCGTGACGTCACGCGCCAACTTGCTGCCAGCCCGAGACATGTGTTACTCTTCTGCTGTTTTTCTTCGTCTCTCGCTCTTTTTTAGCAACTGTTGACGGTTTTGGTAAACAAAGGGCTAACGTCCTTCAGAACACACATTATTCTTCAGGCTTGTTTGGGAGAGAGAGGGTTTTTCTAGAGCAAGGGGGTTCTCCAAACTTCGGCAGTCCGTTGCGTCGGTTGGAGAGAAAAATTTACATGGAGGAGTAATGCTCTAGACTGGGAATTTTTAATAGTAGCCAGTGGCTACCAGAGTGAAAAAAAATGGTAGCCACATTTGGATTTTTAGTAGCAAGTTTTAAATTTAAGTGTACGACAAAAATAAAGTGCGATTTTCCACAAAAGAAAATTTTATTAATGACATTTTTTATATGAAAAGATTGACAGTAAAAAAAAGTAACTTACAAAATATGTAGTATTATGTGATTGGCCATTATTGTCAGGAGAAAATTATTTTATGTACAATCAGTTCAATTACTATTAGTTTCGAAGAATTCTTGACGTCGCCCACGACCCACGATTGTTCATGAAATTTTCCCATATCAAAATTGTTTAAATGAATAGTTGAGATCTTAATCAGATATAAATCAATCACCTGTAGATTACCGAAATCGTAAAGCAAAATTTAAAAATCAAATTTGCATTTAAGATTTTCATCGCCCAGCTCCATTTACGTCACACGGACTTAGTGACGTCACACAAAAAATGACGATGGAAAATTTCACTGATGAGCAACAACTGTCATCAAGTCTGTCTTCCCGACAGAATCGAATCGGAGCGTTTTATTATTTTAGAAATGCAGCTTCAGTATTAATTATTTGTTGAACAAAAATTAAAAATTATGATCGCCACATTTGGCGACTGGGGTTCGATTTTTAGGTAGCCACTTTCGATGTAATAGTCTCCAGTTGGCGACTGGCGACCGCTAATCTAGAGCTTTATGGAGGAGGGACAAATAAAATAAAGAGAAATTAAGTACTTTATAATGGTGGTTTAACATGGTGATCCCCTTGCTAATAAAAAATATTTAGTTTTGTGGCAGCCCATAGAGAGACCATCAGGCCTGCTGTATCGATTTCAAGAGAAATGGGATGTTGCGAACAGATAGTCAGACTAGAGCAAAACCGTTGTTTTATTCCCTAACTAGATTGGTCCTCATATAGCGATCCAGTTAAACGATGAGAGACTAAATAAACATGGCCTAATCTGGTATTTGAACAGGGCCTGATATGTCATGAGACCCGTTAGGCATGGGCTTATTAGATTCCCTAAATTTCAAACGCCAATGAATTTCGGTTTCTTTTTATGCTAAATGCTTTGGACCCACAAATTTCATTACATTTTCAAAGCTTTTAGGTCCCACTTTAATTTTTGCTGGATTTTGAGATTGAATGGTAAAAAATATAATACATATATAAACCAACCAGCTCTCATGTGTAAACGTTTCCGTAAAATCCCCAAAATCAGTCAGAATACAGTGTTTTGCAGTGTGTTTTTCTATAACAGATCCTGTCAATCAACCACTGACCCTCGTTCATATTCAAAATATATATTATATGCCGCTGGAAAGCACAAAAGAATCCCATACAAATACTAAACACTATAAGCAAAAGGCACAAATAAAATGTGTAATCAAGAAATGCTCATAAGTTCCCACCATGTCCCCAGGTGCATGAGTTTGGAGACCCCTTTTCCAAAGAGTCGATTTATCGATAGCAGCTGCCACGGGAATGGGAAGAAGAAGAGCAACAGGCTCTTTCGGGATGAGGAGATGATGATGGAGAGCAATTGAGACATACCGAGGAGAGGAGAGATGGCTTAGTTTATACTTTAAAATACAATATATTACATTGTGGGGATTTATCCTTTTCACTCCTGAGGTACACATACCTTTGTAGAATTTACTTTACAACCTCATTTTACATATTTTAAACTAAATTTTGTATTATAAATTTCCAAAAATATTAATATCGAAAGGGGCCCGGATGGCCGAGTGGTTTGGATCAATACGCCAGCAGTC
Organism: Hylyphantes graminicola; assembly: GCA_023701765.1. Classification (NCBI taxonomy): domain Eukaryota; kingdom Metazoa; phylum Arthropoda; class Arachnida; order Araneae; family Linyphiidae; genus Hylyphantes; species Hylyphantes graminicola. The sequence continues at coordinate 8,479,091 of CM043118.1, read as the reverse complement.
TGCGAGCTGTAACGGGTGCGGGTTTGATTCCCACCTACGCCCTGGGTGTATTTTCCTTTCTCTAAGACAGTAAAAAATTATTTCTGTGTCCGTCTTACTTGACGAATGCTTATAAAAGAAGTCTCGATCAAGCACACAAGCTGGAATATATGTGTATCTGCCCCTACCCCTAACCCCCCACACCTCTGATATCAATTGATTTATTAATGTTTTTAGCGGTAAATTTGACATTTTGCAATGAAACAAAAGTTAGAAAATGGAATATTGATTACAAAAAAAAACCTGACATAGATTGTTTGTTTTTTATAGCACGCAAAAGATATGTATTTTACATAGTTCTAAACTTCAAAATTCACAAAATAGGCTCGCCCCGCTGAAAATGTAAGGCATATTTTTTCAGTCACCACTTTGACCCTAACTGAAATGTTTCTGAAAATATTGGAGACCTTTCGATTGGAAGGATGTTTCTGATCAGTCAGGAAACGTTTCCTTTATTTATAAAGTTAAGAAGTAGAATGCATCTGACGCAGGCTCAAATTATTCCATTAACTTTCTCATTATGACCTTTCCTTGGGTTAGTGTTGATTGCCTCGAGATGTAACTTTCTTAGAAGCACGGAGGTTAGAATCCCACCTACTTCCAGTCATACTATAAATCGTGTATGCACTGGAATACATAGGGAAAAAAGGTTTTGAAAATAAAGATTTGAAATGCACAAAAATGTTTCTATTACAGAAAGAGGTTTCCGAGATACTCGAAAACTGCTTTGAAAATGGCATGCAACGTCGCTATCTTAAATTTCATGCAACGTCGCTATCCCAAATTTTATGAAACATTTCTGACTTTTTTTTTACAGTGTGAGAGTTAGTCATGATGACCACCATACCACAGTGGCCACTTGAACAATGTGCACCAGGTAAAATCATTCCGCAATTTTTCATTCCTTGAAGCACTGATATAAATAAAGTATTTCAATTTTTACTGATCCACAACCTTGTTCTTTCAGCGACCCCATCACTTACCAATTACTCAGATTTCTACAGAGACAAAGCACCGCCTTAGACAGGTAAACTGCATTAACCACAACAATGAATCGAACCACTTTTGCTCTGAAATAATAAGTCTTTCAGTAATACTTCCGCATTGGCTCGAGTTATTAATTACCTACAACAATGGTCCAAGTCACTAATCCAGATACTGCAGTTTACCTGTCCCAGACTACCTCAAACAATGATCTCCTCTGTTCTCGCGAAACTAGATCACCAAGATCAAGATCTTACTCAGACGACAGGATGGGAGATGATGATGGTAGTTCATGAATATGGCCTTGAGGGGGCGCTGCCAACTGTGTCATTGGCTACGTCTCGCCTTCGCTGCCGAATGATTGAAACACGGTTGTTGCACCTTCTAAATTCGAATTTAGAATTTGAACCGAGGACGGTGAAGCTACCTACCTGGGCAGGTATTTGGTAAACAATGCAGGGGAGTGTGTCTGTAAAAGGGCATGTAACCTGAATTCCGAATAAAGTTAGGATCAATACATTTCCCAGCCTTCCCAATGGTCTTAACGGTTGCGTTGGGCGCCTATTCAGGTGTTGGCTCATCATCTGACTGTGGATCTAAAATACGACGCCCGTCGCCAATAGCCCTCGTGTAGCTCTAGTGCGACGATAATCCAAACCTAACCTGCCCAATGGCGTTGAGGCAAGGTAGGGTAGACTGACCAGTGAGTGAACAGGCCCCAGTGAATGAAAATTTGTTAAATATAGTTAAAAAATAAGGATTGAAAATCATTCAGCTAGATGGATTGGCAACACTGACTTCCTCCCATGTAGTAGGAAGCTATCTGACATATGGTTGGCTGTCCTGGTCATTATGTTCTGGTGTTCATTCACTGGCGAACGCAGTACCTTAAACATTCATTCACTGGTTAGTCTACCCTAACTAGATGCGTTAATGTGAGTGTAATCACGACAAATTCCCCCTCCCATGGTTATTGAATTCCAACTAAACAAACATCCCCCGAAGTCAAATGAGTTTGTGGCGGTTCACCACACACGTAACCTCAATATGCCATCAACAACTAGGTGGCGTTGATTAACAGGCCACGTTCCTACCACTATTCCTGATTAAAACATTAATAGAAATATAGAATCCGATGTAACTCAACTCTACCTCGAGGATCCGTTTGGTAGACTGTGGGTTACTAAGGCTGCTTCAAATCCCAACCACTCATATGCAAAATGGACATTGCAATAATAAAAAATAAGACTTTTCTTACAACGGAAAACTTGCCTAAAATCTATGAATCTAAGAGATGGCTGTCAATTTCTGTTGTACTATATATGCCTGTGCTTGAAATCCATTACATTTTGTAGTACTTATACAAAAAAAAGTGCATTTTGAGTAATTTAGAGCTTCTTGAAACAAGCAGGAGACATAGCATTAAAAAGTAGTACTGTACTGCAAAATGTAGAACGTTAAATCACCTTACGTTGAGATAGATCCTTCTCAATTATAAACCGTAAGATTGAGAGTTCGAGTCCCGGCTGGTCCTATTATGCGTTTTGGGAGATTTTGAAGCTGACGCATATAAAATTTCTAACAAATACTTAGTTAATTATTTTCCATTCTCAAAGTCAAAATGTTTCGATAGACATTAGCCTAATTACTATTAAATTAACACACTGTTAACCACCTCCCCCCCCCCCTCTCTTTCAATGTCACCCTGTAGAAAAATAAGTTAAAATTGAACTACCCTATTTATTAAACTAAAGTAGCTATAGTTAAACTCATAGTTTCCTTGTACAGAAACCACGACCATGGGAGGAGCTATAAAACGCGGGAGCAATCAGATGAGAGAAAATTTCAGTCGTTTTATTTTGTCTTCATATAATTGTTCCACGCGTTTTATAGCTTCGCCCATGGTCGTGGTGTGAACTAACCATAACACTTTATATAATACTGTGTATTTCATGCGCAATCAAACAAGAAAACCGCGATTTACACAAAACCATGATGTTGCACATCTGCTATCTCACGCAAACTGCAAAAAATCATTCCAATGTAGTATAAAAAATTGTCCCAAAAGAGAAACAGTTTATTTCAATACTGATGCCTAAAATATTCTGTTAGGGGTAGTCAATTCCATATTTCAATTTCGTTAAACTATTTTTCCAGTATTCGTAAAGTTAGTTGGGGAAGTAGAGCGAAAGAGCTGAGCGTCAGATAAATTGAAAATTCTGCCAGTGCCAGAAATGGATGGCTATCATTTTGACATTAGGTTGCTCGTTTACAGACGTCAGCAAAACCGAAAAGAGTTTTCTCGTACATTTAACAATAGTTTTGCAAAAACTTTTTCATGTAAAAAAAAGAAAATGTTTGTTATGTTATTTTTATTTTGCATATTTGTTAATGTATTAAAAAATTATTATAATATTTGAGATGTTGTTAATTTAAATGGTAAATGTTTTTACTTAATATTGAAAAAAATTTCACTTCTAGTTTGTATAATTTTTAATATGTTAAACAAAAATTTATTATAATGTTTGGGATGCAGTTAATATAAATGGTAAATGTTTTTACTTAATACTGGACGATTTTTTTCACTTCTAGTTTGTATATTTTTTAATGTGTTAAAAAAATTATTATAATATTTGAGATGTAGTTAATTTATAAATGGTAAATGTTTTTACTTAATACTGGACTTTTTTTTCTTCTAGTTTGTATATATTTTTTAATATATTAAAAAAATTACTATAACATTTGAATGTAGTTAATTTATTTATTTGATTATGGATTAATTTAAATGATAAATGTTTTTTACAATACTAGTGGCAGCTAACCAAAATAAAGTAATATTTCTAAGCGTCGTGGTCAGAACGCTTTACTTAAATTAAATCGACTATTACCAACGAAAGAAAGTAGCTGCGTACTGCAAACTCCCCGGTTTTAAAATTAAATAAAAAAAATTAGGGTATATGTTTCAGTTTTTGATAAAGTACTTTTAACCATTTAGTTCCATCTATCGTATTTTGTTGCCCATTTTTGTTTCATGAGTGTTAAAAATATTAAAGCTTTAGAGGCACGTATAAAATGGCATACAGAACAAATTCTGCAGAGTATTTGATATTTGATAGTTATTGAGTATAAATATTGAAATATAAAGTTTATATAAATACATAATTTAATATCTATAGCATCGATATAATAAATTTATTATATTAAATTTGTGTGAAGTTAAGAAAATTTGTTTGGAAATGGACATTTACTTACATTTCTTCGAAATATTTATTAGTTTAGGCATTATTAGCTTGCAATAATGTTAGAGTTGTGCGTGTATTTTTAATCCCCATAAGTATTTTTGCTTAAAAAAAATCAGCGATTAATAGTGATAAATATTGCGATAAATGATATCAATCACAGAATCTTGGATTTGAAGGAAATCACCTATAAACAAAATAATGTCCCATTATATGAATCGAAAGTAAATGCTTGAAAATCCGAAATTTGCGTCGTTCTAACGAAAATTTTATTTTTACTCAACCTAGAAAATATTTAACTATTTATATTTTGAAAAAATATTTCGAAGCATGTCAAAAAATGTAAACAGTCTCTTTAATAACTTGCTTGTCAAAACAAATTAGATGGCACTTTTTAGTTTTGCAATTTTAACGATGGATTTTGACAAGTATTTTGTAGCAGACAGAACAACATGCGAAATGTTTTCCGACACTTTTGAATCTTTACTTTAAAAATATCTTCCGTCTGGGCAACAACAAATTAGTCAATGACACAAACTCGGAAACTTGTCGCCGTCTTGAACAATAAAGATACGCGCTATTCATTTTCATATATGAAAAGCTTAGTGGAAGAACGTGCTAAGTGACAAAAAGATGAAAACGAGAAAATGGGCTTTATAGTTTTTCGTTTGCACTCAGATCTGTTGTAAACAGGACTTGTAAAGCCTAAAAAAATTCACTAAATTTAAAGTTTATGAAAAAGAGGAAACTTGTTATCGTTAAAGAAGTCAGTAAAATGTTCGTTGACATAAAAATATAATTTTTTTCAAATATGCCACTTAGCACCCCCGTCCTTCCACTAAGCTCTTCCTATAATAATATAGAAGAAAATGATAGGATAAGATGGAAATCCTTACTTATCACAAAAAATCAAACGTGTTCTTCCAATGGGCGTGCTGTATCGCAGGTCTCCAAAGCGAAGTTTTGAGTATTTCAGTACCAAAGCTACTAAAATGATTGTTAGATAACAATAGTTATTTATGCAACAAGTGTGAAGAGTAACACTTTTTAAAACTAGTGGATTTTATTTCACGAGCGAGTGAAATAATGACACGTGTTTTAAAAAGTTTACTTTTCGCACGTGTTTCATACACTATTTTTTATAATTGTGTGAGAAAAAATATCATTGGTCCAAAATATTTCACGCGCATTTGTATCTTTAAATAAAAGTAGATCGATACATATCTGGATTTTTTTAATATTATGAAATAGAAATCTTAACTTGAAATGTTGGCATCTTATGAAAAGAGTGAAAAAAAAGTCTTTTTTTCACTGCTTTTGGGTGAAAAAAATACTTTTTTTTCACGGTTTCAAAAAGTCTAACTTTTTGCACGCGTCTGATATTGAAATTATAATGTAAAAGTCGGATTTTTTTAACGCAATTATAAAAAGAACATTATAATGATATAAGAATTACAATTACAAAAATCAAAGTCCACGCCTGATTTTACGATTGTTTTTTCCTTGCTTCTTCGGGAAATAAATAGGATTCAAAATTATGAGGAGTAAGTGGCTGTGTTAGAGCTCATCTTGGAAGCTAAAAATGGACACTTGTCAGTAAAAATTCTTTCTGTGTCTGCTTTAATTGACGAAGGCTTATAAGCGGGTCTCTGATTGAGCACACAAGCCGAAATATATATGTACCTACACTCTTAAACAAACGAGCGCTTTTAACTCAGTCTGAGTCAATTTTCACTTCTCCAGTGTCGAAAATGCACTTCTCCTATAGGAGTGGATTCTTTGTATGTTAAACCTGCGACAGGATCACTCCTAACGAGTGATTTTAACTCAGCCTGAGTTAATATTCACTCCTTTCCAGTGTCGAAAATGCACTTCTCCTATAGGAGTGGATTATTTGTATGGTAAACCTGCGACAGGATCACTCCAAACGAGTGATTTTAACTCAGCCCGAGTTAATATTCACTCCTTTCCAGTGTCGAAAATACACTTCTCCTATGGAGTGGATTTCACTCTTTTGTTTTAAGAGTGCACTCTACCCTTTCCAGAGGTCAAACCCTGAAACAAAGTGTCCAATGTTCCGAAACAGCATTGGAATACTCAGCATCCCAACCTTCGTTATAACTCAACGAGGCTGAGACCCCAAACTATTTTTAAACCAAGTTTTATGTCTCTTCGTTCTGTGTGGGTTAATCGGCCTCAATGCCTTCAACTCTTTTCCTGGCGGTTTATGCGAATGTTTCTCTTCTAAACTATCTTTTTTTAGTTAAAAAATGAGGGGACTTAGAATTTTTGTTGTTGAGAGGATTTATGCGCCCCAGGTTATTTTTCGTGTTCGTTCCAAGCCATCATCGAACGCGGGTTTGTTTCTCTTTTTAGCCAACGGGGGTGGGTTTTTTTAGATTCCAGGGCTTGTCATCAACTTGCTTTGGATGGGAAAAATAAATAAATGTAGTGGTGATCTGAGTATTTTTATTTTTTAAGAAATCTAAATTATTACAAGGATCAACTATTTGTATATTGTCTTTATCTTCTAGTTATACCTTATATACATCTTATATTTTTAGGCTACTTTTCTTTTTTTAATTCAAAGAATTTAAACAAGAAGTTCCAAAAAGACTAAAATAGCCTACTTTCCTGTTAATTTTTTGCGACATTGATCAGTATGAAATGACGTCAAATATATTTCACTACGTGATTCTAAAATAACATCTATATTATTCAAATGGCCATGGAAAACCAGTTCGAAAAATGGGTCTGTAGTCGATAATAACTATTGTTGGCACTGAATGATACACAATAAAAATAAATGAAAAATGAGAATTGAAATTAAAAAATATTAACACCAATTTTAAAATTAGCAATAAGTAAAAAAAATAAATGTATCAAAATTATTACACATTTTTTATTTAATTCCTGTTGTCTGCAGGAAGGATATATGTGCCAAAGGTAATTTTTCTCACTCTTTCTAAACCATCATCGAACGATAGTTTAGTACAGAGGTTCATAACCTTTTCTAGACCATCGCCCCCTTCTTTAGGTTGATTAACATCCATTGCCCCCTTTTAATTTTCATGTTATGTCTAATCATAATTTGAGTTAATGTGTAACTAAAACAGTTTTATGACATTTACTGCCGTTTATAAAAACAACCAAAGTAGCTTTATCCGGTCACTTTTAAATAAAATAGAAAAACATAAAACACATATTTTTAAAATATTTTTAAAGAACAAAAGTGAAATAATTAACTAAGATATTTTACTGGTTTCAAGAAAATTTAAAAGAGTTAAAAGTAAAAATTGGCTGGTTTGGTTATGGTTGGAGAAGGGTTTTACTGTTAATAACATTATTTTAATTTTTCACCCTTTGAATACTCATCGCCCCCTGATCGCCCCTCAAGTATTTTTTGCCCCCTTGATAACACAAATCGCCCACTTGGGAGCGATCGCCCACAGGTTGGGAACCACTGGTTTAGTACATATATTTTTAGCCAACAAGAGTATTTTTCTGGATATGACGGATTTTCATCAATTTTATTTGGATGTTTAAAATAAGTAAAAGTAGAGGTGAGCGAAGCATAGAGATAGAAAAACCGTGCGCTATGGCACACTATCTAGAGGAGAAACGTAATGGTGAAACAAGATGGAATATTGTGCCGAAGCATCACCTCAAAATGGCGGCGATTGGCGTAGAAAAAAATCAGTACTAAAATTGCGCTTTTTTTTTTTTTTTTTAGAATCTTGATTGTTGAGTTAATTCTGTTGATGACTGCAAAAAAATTTGAATTTCATTTTCTGAGTGTCAAAAATAATATTATTAAGCCACAAAATTTGCACAGTTGTTTATTTATAATTTGTGTGAAATTATTGATTTTATATTCATCGTTAAGCCTAACCAATCATAAAATGTCATTCAAAATTGAGTCTGACGTTAAAATTATTTCACTGAAGAGAAATAGAACTACCCAAAAAAATGATCCTGATTCGTGAATCATAAAAGTACAATCCACGTCTACAAAAGATTTCAAAGAGTCACCAGCTCCAAGATAAAAGCAATTTTAGTACTTTCATTTTCTACGTAACTGGCAGCAATGTTGAGGTGTTCAAAGGAAACAGATTTGATTATCCGTTCAACCTCTATATAGTGGGCGATAGCGCACGGTTTTTCTATCTCTATGGATCGAAGTCGAGTACTGAAATTAGGAATTCATTGCAATAATGAAGTAGTTGCATTCGTACAAAAAAAATCTGAATAATTACAACAATGAACAAGTTGCAAATTCAAAAAATAAACGGATTAATTACAACAATAAATTATTTATGTTCGTAAAACTTTAACTTAAAATGATTGCAATAATGAATTAGTTGCATTCTTCAAAAAATAAAACTAATTAATAACTAATAAAATTAAGTGTTTTTCAGAATTTAATCATAAATTCACCTTAAATATGTGTGGATCAACATGTCCTTCAATCTAACTAACTTCTTGGATTGGGATTTTAAACTCCATTTTCAAGTCATTACAGTAGAAATAATAAATTGGTTCATTAGTTTTTTTTTATCTGAGCACTTAGAACACTCTTACGTCTTAAACTTTAAACAAAAACATTACATTTTTTTTTATTTCAGCATTTTTTAAAGAATAAATTAGTTAAAGAGTAGTAGCCCAGTGGATTTAAAAAAAAAACATTTACAACTTTTGAATTTCAAAATAAAAGTTGGTGCAATAAAAGTTTCAAAAAAAATCACAGATTTAGTTAATTTTCCATAGATACGGGAGTTTCTATTGCAAAGTAATAACAAATACTCTTTTTTTAACAATTCAAAAGTAACAGATATTTTTAAGGACGAATCTTTACCGGCGATGCCTTACAATAGGAATCGCATTTCTTCCTTTTAAAAAAATTATTTCCTAGAAATTAAGAGGAATCCAAGACGGTGTCTTTACTCCATGTTATTTTTGGGAGTGAAAAATGTTAAATAATGCGACTCTTCTAATTTTAGAACGGGATGCCTCGTTAGATGACTCATACGTCACACCAAGGACTTCAGATACCAGTTGGCTGAAGAATTGTTAAACAGATGCCGAAACGTATACCCAAGTCACGTGATGTGGATTAACGGGCTATGTATCTTGGTACTACTAAGTCACTTGATTCACGCGTATTCTGTATGATATGCTAATGCTCATTCAATTTTATTCAGGTCTTAGAGATTGGTTGGTTGGTTGGTTGATTTTCATATATTTTCAGGCTTGTGTGCTTGCTCAGTCAGAGAGCCGCTTATAAACCTTCGTCAAGTAAGACAGTCACCACACACACAAACTCACACTCCCATGCACACATATACGTGATAGATGCTGCCATCTATCACGCGCCACCTCCACAATTCAGACATGTCCCTGAAGGGGAGGGAAATTGTCTCCAGGAACCTGTACCCTTGAGAAACTGCGCAATGACAGCCGACAGGACTTTCGGACACAACAGATTTAACGAGCACGTACTCCGCATACACTCTGTGAGTTTTCAGCGACCAGACTCGATCGCGGGACGCTCCGATCCGTAGATCGCGACACTGACCACAGGGCGCCTCACAGCCCAGGTCTTAGAGACACACGACGAGAAGATATGCCAGATTCAGTTCATGAGGAATTTGTTTGGAAAACTCTTTGACATTTGGGTGTGTTTCGGCAACAAAAACTTAAGTATAATTCTGACATAGACCGCTCTTATGCCTAAAAACTTTTTCGATCCACATTTTAAAATTGATAATATATTGGGACAAAAATGGACTAAGTCGGAAGTGTACTTGGATTATTTGTTGCTTTTAACATTCATTTTTACACGAATAAAAAAAAATCCGAAAAAATAACATGATTTATTAATGTTTAAAAGTGTGTAAAGTAACGAAGAAGTAGTACTTTTGTTGGGTGACATGTCGTTTACGGATAACCAGGGTAACAACTTTCAACCCAGAATGTTTAATTAGAAATATTAAAAAATCTGTCGATGTTTCCGTAACAATCGCCCAAATATCTTTCCAAAGTCCAAATCAATTTTCGTTTTTCAGCAATACCTTAAAATCCAGAAAAGTTCTATGGAAGCTTGATTGTCTCGATAATCTTATTAAAACGTGTGACAGGTATAATATTCCCTCGTGTACCAAATTTAAAGTCCGTATCATTTTTTTTATTTTTAGCAATACCCATAAAACATTTTTTTTTTAAATATAGCAACTACTATCTGCACATGATCGATTTTCCCGAAATCCCTATTATGACGTCCGAAAAGGTATTAAGAACTCGCGTACCAAATTTGAATTCTATAACTCTTTTACTTCGAGCAGTAGAGAAGTTTCAGACAGACTGACCAACGTTCGAAATGCCATTTTTTTCTAAAATCATCACTCTCAGAAACGGGTAAAAAACATAAAATCTTCATTTTAGATTTTGGACCTCATCAAATTTAAAACAAGATTACGTTCCAACGAAAAATTCCGATTACCGTCGATTAATTTTATTAATTTCAACATAGCACCAAATCATTCGTCAAGTGTTTTGTTAGGATGTAAAAATGAAACTATAATCATTGCTTCATCTTAAAGCTGTTATTGCATTTTTTTTCCAGCAGCAGAGCGTCCATCTTATTTGAAGAGTACACGGGAAGAACCGATTGATTTCTTTAGAGTATTTCCGTTATTGTATCTGCTTGGCGGACATTGGCGACCGAAAACCGGTTTCTCTTTCGGTTCTTCATTTACAGTACAAACGTGTGACTCGCATCTACTTATCTCTGGCGTGAATCAGGGTTGCCGCGAGAGATAAACAAAGCGAGTAACCGACTTCTTTACGCCAGTCTAGGCTATTTCTCGCTATAATCCCCTAAGAGGCTATTAAGGGAACCCTTATATGAAATAAAGCGGTTCTTCCTGAGTACTCTTCATTTAACCTCCATGTTAGTAAGACGGATTTAACTTGCACCAGTGTCCTATACACTCTAAACTTTACATTAGAGTTTCGGATGAATAGTACTTTTAAAAGATTTTATTGTCCAAGACAGTATTTAATTACCTTCGAGACTTAGTTTAAAGGTAAGCGCAAATGAATTACAAAGCGAACTGTTACATGTTGTTCATTTCCATTTTAAAACAATCACTCAACGACCACATTTTTTCAAATAACGTAGACTTTCGCATCAGTCTGCGCCAAAGTTTTTCAGGTTTTCAAGAATAAACGTTTTTTAGAGTTAATAATTTCTGTACAGAAACCAGATGTTTCTATTAGCGTCAAAAGCTTTCACTTTCGGCTCTCTTAACTTTGCATCAACCTTGCAAAGCATGACGTCAACCTGTAAGTTCAAGAACGTCTAGGGACGTATAATCTAAGCTTGGGTGACGTCAGGAGGTGCTAATCAGGATTTACCAATCAGTGTTCCAACCAACGTCATATCCATTACTTTATCCCCCTTTAAATAAATTATGGACCTGTGATTTTAAAATAAGACAATCTTTCGACTCTTTAAGGTTATTTAAGGAGCCATAAAAATGAGCGAATGCCAAGCTGAATAAGAATCAAGAAAATTTATTTCCTGTCATGTAAATAGTTATTTTTTTTATCTAGATTAAACTCATCGGACACCCACGGGAAGTTTGTTTTTTCGGGAAAGAGCTTATTTATATAAAAAAAATCATCTTTATGAAATAGAATTACATCTACTTCATAAGAGAGAATTCTTATCATTTAGTTATCTTCAGAAATGAAAGCAGATTGGACGTCCAACGATGATTTTACTATTTCATATTGAATATTTCAAGCATTAAAATGTGTCCTATTCGGGGCTTTTAAGAGAAGGTCAATAACGGCCACCAAAGCATACAGAACCTCACATCTCGAGGTCGAATGAAGAAGTTACGGTATTTTTAATGGTTGTGAGAAGAGTGGATCAGAAGTCGAAACAAATTCTGCTGCGTCTGCAATTTATATGGGAATGTATCGACGCCAACTAAAGCGGGGGAAATGTTTTATGGATCGGAAAGACATTAACTGAGAGTTATGAGAGATATTGAGAAAGAACTGTTATTTGTGTGGTTAATGTTATAATTTTATAGAGATTTTTGCGATATATCACAAATACTTTCCGATACATTTGTTATATAAAATACAATATAATAGCAGTTATTACCTCTACTTATACTGACATCTAATCATATCCAGTCGTCTGTAGTATGGAGCACTTTCAGCATCCAGCCTTAGAATACTTTTTTTAATTACACTGCTCAAAACATTTAGGGGAATGCATGGTTTAAACCATTTTGCCCTCAATGATTCTATTTGGTATCATCAGTTTCCGATTTTTTTCTCACTAAGTTAAACTCGTACTTATTTATTGTTAGATGAAAGAATCATGTCATTTGAAGAATTAAATAATGTTTGTTTTAATTGAATGAAAATATGAAAAACATGATAAAATAAAATTCACTCCCAAAAACTTTTATGAAATGAATTGACCATAAATTCTTCACGCTTGCATTCTTAGAAGTCTGAAATTTGATTTTACCCTTTTTTTAGCAATTAAAATTTTGAAAAAATTATTTTTATAATTTATTCAAAAGTTACGATTCCAATTTTTTGCCCCTTAAATTTTAGTTAAAAAATTAAAATTTGTTTCTCTGTTTTATAACATAGATACATTCTGGATGCATAAGGAATCTATTTCACAAATTTTGGATTTTTATAATAAAAAAATAAGAAGTTGGAACTGGACGGGTAAACAAAAGTACCCAAAGTGCTCCCCTAATTGTTTTGAGCAGTGTATTATCACCCTGGTATAGTATATTTTAGGAAAAATGCATACTCTAAAATTGGCTGGAAAATATGTTTATTATATAATATTTTTTATTGATTCTTTAAAGACGGTGGTCGTATAGAGTTTCTCATTGAGATTTTTGTAATGATTAATATATTTTTCAATAATATTTGAAGATACTTTTATCAAATTGTGTTCAGTCATGGCCTACTCAGATTTATGGCAACAGAAGCTTTTCGTTAAGTCACGCTATCCGTTCGGATTGTCAATACATTATATACATTTATTCACAAGTGAAAGGTTTTCAAACACGTAACGGGGTCGATTTCCAACTAGTTGAAACGCTGGCTAAATTTGCAGAGGAGGCAACAAATATTTTTGGTCCACTCTTCTTTTTCGGGAAATGTGAATATATGTCCTTTATTGTCCAACAATGGGAAACCATAATTTGAAAACTTGGAATATATTTTTAAACTTAATTTGTAAAAATTACAAAAAATTGCAATTTTATCAAAGTAGACACCTCTACTTGTAAGTATTCAGTTTTTCATCAAATGAACTATATTTGTTTCTCAAAGGAGTCAATGGTGACACATTTCATAAAAATTTATAGCCACCCTTATCCCAATCTGAACAAAACGGTTCTTACAAACACGTGAAAAACATCCCCTCCGAGAAACCATTTAAAATATTCCGACGAACAAATTCGGATTACGGACTATTTACATGTCCCAAAAGGGGGAAGCCATTTAAATGCCTGATATCTCGAGTTGAACGAACTTTTGACATCGTGCTCGACAACTGCACTTTGAGGGCAAGTGACAGTTTCACACGAATTTAATGATCTCGACAAGTGGGCTTGTTTTGGCGGCGGAAACACTGCACTGCAGTTGCCCTCATTATTGAATCGTTAAAACGTCTGTCATATTTTAGTTTTACGATTGGGAAAACCTGGGGTGTTTCCTTATATAGTTGAGGGGGGATTCAAGCCTTTGAAAACTCCAGGAAGAAATTTCGGGGGATTGTTTTACAGGAAGTACTTGACACAGATGATGTAGACTCTGCAATACCCCTTTTCAAAATACCTCTTTTGAAGTATTTTTTATAACAACGCGCAAAAAAGATCACTTTTTTGTATCATATTTATTCATAAATCGCTTCGAAAGTGACACTTTACGTGATAACGTCACAGACAGAGGCGAAAATGCGATTTTCGGCACTAGTGCGGTAAAGTAAATAAGAGTATCTGATTAGTAGGAAAACAAAATGTCATGAATATCTCCATGGAAACTAAATGATGTCACGAAACTCACTTATTTCAATTGGTTCATTACTTTTGCATTTTGTAATATATCTCCATGGAAGGCTACAAGTGCTACAGAAATTATTAAAGGAAATTAAATAAGACTAAAGTAAGAACACAAATTTCACGCTTTTGTACGTTATTATAAAAAATATTGTAAGCAAGCGCGTGCCAAATAATACTTTATTAAGCTCTTGTCATTATTTCACTCGCTCGTACCTCGCTCGTGAAATAAAAGCCACTGGCTTAATAAAGTATTCTTTTCGCCACTAGTTGCTTAAATAACTATTTCTTAAACCATTTCTATACCTGAATTCTTGAATGACCCGATGCACGTCTGATATTCGAAGGAGAGCTCAATCGAATAATAAAAGGTAATTCCGTCACACAAAAAGAAATAAGTCGAAAATGAAATAATAAAATATTTTTTAAAAAATTTCATTTTTAATTTTTTTGTATTATCTTATCATCACTAACAGTAATATATAAACCTAAAAACATTTTTCTTTGAAAAATAGCTTCACGGTAATTGTTTTACTTCTATTCTACAGTTCAAAATGTCCTTCTGTCGCACTTGGAATTGAACTAAACAATATGCTGGGGTTGCTCAGCATTGTTATATTACTGTCTGTTTAATAAATTCCCTACCTTAAAATAGTGATCACTATAAAATTCTTAAAAAAGACTGCTCAGGATATCAAATAAATTTCAAATACCCGTGAAACGAGTACTGCAGATTATGGCCCCGCCCCCAGTTTTAAATTAAACTTTTTTTTTTAATTCAGCATCAGTGAAATGGTAATACGATTGTTCAGTAGGACTATTAAAAATTCGTATGTTACTACAGGGTGGCGCAAATAAAAGTGGCCCCGTCGTGGAGATAGGAATACGATAGAAATGTTGCCACGTCAAAAACCTATGCATAAGCAGGTTTACTAACTGAAGCTATTGATCGCATCAATATTAAGCCCAAACAGACGCTTGGGAAATTAATTTACACTAAATATACCATCTTCCCCTGTGCACTGATCTGATCAATAGTCCATGTGCTGCTCTAATCTAGTAACAACCAAACCAACCAATGGTTAGGTTATGTTTGAATTATCGGCGCACTAGAGCTACACGAGGGCTATTGGCGACGGGCGTCGTATTTTAGAGCCACAGTCAGGTACAGCTGTGGAAATAAAAAAGTACCCACTTGAGACATATATTTTCAGGCTTGTGTGCTTGGTCGCAAGGACCCGCTTATAAACCATTGTCAAGTAGGACAACACAAGACACACACATACACAAATGACAGATGCTGCCATCTGTCTCCACCTCCACAATTTCGACATGTCCCTGAAGGGGAGGGAAATTTTCTCCAGGAACCTGTACCCGTGGGAAACTGCGCAATGACCGCCCACGGTACTTTTGGACCCAACAGATTTAACGAGCATGAACTCCGCATATACTCGACAAACACAAACATCCATGCTTCAACGGGATTCGAACCCTGACCCAGCAGCTCCAAAGGCCAACGTCTTAACCACTAAGCCGCCGGATCGGCCCTAATTTATTTATTTTTTAGTAGTGTGTTGTGGTGTAAAGTACTTTTCACCCTAGTGCTATAAAATAAAATTGCTGCCCTGAAGAAACTAATTTGATTGTTATATTGCTGTACGCAATTTTCAAATTCCTCCATAGAAATATCAAAACCACGCCATGCTAATAATTAAAATTTCCAATGAACAAAAACATGTGATTTATTAAATTATGCATCAACGAAAGAAAGGGAACTTGGGGGTATAAGTGAAATGTTTGTCTGGAATTTCAATAAAACAACCAGGTTTTTTTTTACATAAGTTAAATAATTTTCTTGTCTGAAAACCCTTTTAAGATTAAATAATTACAATAGAGTTATTTGTAATAAGTCAAATGTCATAACATTGAAATAATAAATATATAATATCTTCATAATCCCACTCCATATCACAGCAAAACATCCCACCTTACGTGCACACCGACTGTAAGCTGTTCATTTACAATTGTCGCATGAAATACAATTAAATATGATTCAAAGTCAACCCAGGAAACGAAAAAAAACCTCTACACACCACAAAAAAAACGACCCACAAAATCTAATGTAACGGCGGCTCGTCAGAACAGACTTTTTTAATGTCCCAAGGGCCATTAGAACCCAGAGACGTTTTAGCAACAACACGAAATGTCCAAATAATGTTGATGACATATCCAGACAGAAATAGCAAGTCAGTCCTCGTGGAGGGAAAAAAAATCAGCTTGGCAGATTCTCAAAGATCTTGACTAGCGTCATTTTCCTGTGGATCGTGTAGTATTTTTGACACTTTATCTATGGTCCTGGGATGGCGAGATGGTCAAAATTATTAGGCAATGATTCATGGTCTGTTTCGTCAAGAGAGTTCGATGGTAGGGTAGAGTCTGAACCTACCAACTGCACCATGGACCAACACGCAGACAATATAGGGTGGCATGTGGGGCCGAGTGGTTTGGATCGCAGACCAAAACGCTAGCAGTCCGAGAGCTGTAATGGGTGCGGATTCGATTCCCGATTTTGCCCTAGGTGCACTTCCTTTCTTAGTATCATAATTATAAATCAACTAGCACTTAAGCCCCTCTATTCGGGCTCCGTAGTGAGCCATAGCTGCCGATGGCAACTCAGTACCGAGTCGTTCCTCTACCCTACTATAATAGAACTTTTTGATGGTTTCGTCGCTTATTTCTGGTTGTGGAAGTGGTGGTATATGGTGGATAAACGCATCTGACTTTCATGCCCTGTGTTGGTGTATGGGTTGGACGGGTAGCTGGTGATGAGTTCACTAGGTCCTTCTGGGGACGATAATGTCCCATTGTTGAACTTAGCAACTCAGTTTTATTGAAACTATAGGCCTTATCACACGAGAGCTCGTTCGTTCAGCGACGTCAGTACGCTATATCTATATCAAAAACTGGTTATTGTTTGGAGCAGGTTTTTGCTGGCTCAGCTTTTTCGAGATGACCTGAAACAATCCTGATCCTTTTTGCTGTTCGAACGGCTGCTGCAATCAGAACGAAGTTAAGTCGTGACTTCATGACCGAGCCTCCTCCTTGTACCTCTCCTCCAATACCGCGATAATACTGCTTTAAAGTTTGTGATGCCACGCATAATGACGTAGCCGTTCTCTTGCTGACGTTTTTGTTCGACGAGCAACAGAACGGCTACGTTGCGTCATTGCGTGGCATCACAAACTTAGAAGCAGTATTATCGTGGTATTGGAGGAGGAGGTACAGCTGTGGAAATAAAAAAGTACCCACTTGAGGTTATTTCATCCGTTAGTCACCCTATAGAATCGGACCTTTTTGAAATAGTGTACAATAAACATTCCGAGTTAATTGCACGATACAAAATTTGCATAAGGGGCCGTCTTCATATTCAAAATATTACGATCTTTGAAATTTCCAATAGCAACACCCAATTTTAATAACTTAGAAATGTTAAGCACTCTTGAAAACCCTTAAATCTAAGTTTTTGTTACATTTGGATGAATATTTGACGACTTATTCAATCGAATCACTTGTGGACCCTTTGGGGACCATCTCTAAAATGACAAGCAAGCATGCATGCAAAGCCGTCTTTATTTATCAATTACATCACGTAATCTTATACACAGTCCCCTAAAGGGTAATTAAAAAGTATTTTGTGATTTACTCAGCAAATTATGAATAAAAAATTTTAAAAATTGGGATTTCGCTTCAACTTCTTGTCTTAAATTTATTTCTTTAAAAATATTAAGGGGTTTCTATTCATATTTTTTAAAAAAATTAATCTAATAATTATTTAAAAATATAAAAATTGTTTTAAATACCCCAATATTGAATGCATTTTGTTTGGGTTATTATAATTTCTTTTCAGTAAAAAATTAGTTTCATTATCTTAATTATTTATAGATCGGGATAGTTTTTTATGTGCAACTCATTTAACATTATGGGACCTAAACTTTGCACGTCTCTAACTCCTCTAATAATGCTTAAAAACTAACAAAATTTGGCATTTCGTATTAACATAGGTCAGAGATTTGAAATATGGATTCAAAAAGGGTGTTGCTATTGGAAATTTAAAGTTAGTAACTTTTTTAATATGAAGATGGCCCCGTATGCAAATTTTGTGCATTCATGCAATTAATTCAGAATGTTAATTGTTCACAATGTCAAAAAGGTCAGATTCTATAGGATGACTAATGGCCAAAATAACCTCAAGTGGGTACTTTTTTATTTCCACAGTTGTACAGCGTAAAAAAAACGTTCCACCCTTCGTTTCTCGGCTGCTGTTGGTCAAGGAACTTAGTGAAAGGTGTCATTTTTCAGGAAATAGCGCAGGGAATTGAGAACTGGCAACAAAAATTACATAAGGGGTCGTCTACATATTAAAATGAGCGCCAACTTTGAAAATTCCAATGGTAACACCTAATTTTTTTACTCAAAAATGTTCAGCACCTTCAAAATACCCCATGTATAAAAAAGTATTATTTATTTTGCATTATTTACTGAGTTAATTAAAACATTAATTTTGAACTCGTTTAGGGGGAAATCTCTAAAGTGAAAACAGTAATATTTGGATTGGTGTCTTTTCAAAACAACAAGCTAACAGGGTTAGCATAATCTCGCCAACGGATGCTAGAATTTAACCTTCTTCACTAATATTGTGATTTTTTTAATGTTTTTTTTATTTTGGATTTTAAAATTCAGAAATAAAATAAAGACTAAAAGATGAAAAGTTTTAATTTTAAATTAAGTCGCACGGTTATTTATAACGAACAGATTTTCAAATGCGATTAGTTACAATCACATTGACAAACATGATTATTGCATTTATGTTTTACATTTTTATGCAAATTTTTGTTTCATTCATATTGCTGCAAAAAGTTTGTTTACAATTTGTCGCACTTTATCGGTAATATAAACCACGAATTACAAAACGAGGTTTACAACCTTAACACGATATTTAAGGAAAGCAACATAAAATTATTCAGAATGATTGGGCAATGATTTTTAATCAAGGCAAGTGGGCACTAATAATTTTAAACAAGCAATGTGGTAACAATAAAATGTTCTGAAAACCGAATTCCAGTAATATTTTAGGGTACTTAATTTTTAATATTAAGCTCACTTTTTGAAATTGTATCGGAAAAAACACATTTAAAAACATAGTAATCGATATAATTTAAAGTTAATTCGACAAACGAAGTGCATTGTATGCACTTGAAATAAGAAAAGATTTTTAGATTTTTATCAGACATCAATAATTTGAATAAACATTTATCAACAAACGCTTTTCAACCACCAAACGATAATGCAAGTTATGATCAAATTCGCTAAATAATTTTTATACGATCCCTAAAATTCGTCTTTTTCAATATTTTTACAATAACTCGGCAAATAATTGTTGTTGAATTAACAAATTTGGGATTTTGGTTCTACTTGATCTACTTTATCGATTTATGTAAAAAAAAATTGGCGTTGCTATTCATGTCTTATTTTTTTATTATTTAAATAAAAAATTATTAAAACTGAGAAATTGATGAAAAAATCTTTGTTTAATTCCTTTTATTTGTGGAGGTATGAATAAAAGTTTATGAAACTGTTTTAACATTATGGGCGTTCAACTTTGAATGCTTATAGCTCAGCAAATAATGCAAAGTAAATAATTATTTTTTATGCATGGGGTATTTTGAAGGTGCTGAACATTTTTATGTAAAAAAAATTGAGTGTTGCCTTTGGAATTTTCAAAGTTGGTACACATTTTAATAAATAGATGACCCCTTATACAATTTTTGTTGCCAGTTCTCAGTTCCTTACGCTATTTCCTGAAAAATGACACCTTTCGCAAAGTTCCTTGACCAATAGCAGTCGAGAAACGAGGGGTGGAACGTTATTTCCCCCCTTGCTGTACAAGGAGGAGGCTCGGCCATGACATCACGACTAAACTTTGTTCTGATTGGAGCAGCCGTTGGAACAGCAAAAGGGTGCCGGATTTTTTCAGGTAGACTCGAAAAAGCTGAGTCTGCAAAAACTTCTACAAAAACCAGTTTTTGATATGTCGTACGGACATCGGCGAAAGAAACGAGCTCTCGTGTGATAAGGCCTGCTAGGGTGACCAGGTATTAGCAACATCAATGCAGTACAGTGTTAGAAAAGCAAATAATATGTAATCTCACGATATCTAGTTTATTTTGCGATTTATGTTAAAATTATGATGTCAGTCCCAATTATAGTCTTGTAATACTGCGCGAAACAGTTATTATAAATAAAATCTTGAATAAAATATTTAAAATTGTGAAAATGAAAATAATCTTTTATGGTCCATACTTCTCAATTATTTGAAGCGCTTGTTGTAAGAAAAAATATCGATATATTATACCCCATTTTTTAACACACAAAAAATAGAAAATTTCTCGCGTAAGATGTTCTAAGGCGAAACTAATCCATATAAATAATGCAACTCATTTCTCAGTACATATAAAAATATACATTTTTTTTTCAAACATTAAATATTCAGATTATAAGGATTGAGATCTGGCAAGAGATCTAATTTTTTTTGAAATTCTGACTTTTTTTTTAGCTTCCACGCTACGTTTATAACGTAAAAAATTGGACGGTTTTATAATCGTTCTGTCTGTCTGTCCGTCCGTCTGTCTGTCTGTTCGTCACCCACTTTCACAGAACGAACCGCAAGTCTCACAAACAAGTGGGATACATCATTTTGAAGCAAAAAATCAGTTGAGGCTACATTCCAAATTTCATTAAAAAAATTAAATTTGAAGTTTATATAAAATTTAAATAACTAAAAAATTAATCTACATTGAAATAACATGCGAATTCCATTTTATTCAATATTTCCACTGTTGCCATGACATCAAACGTACGAGAAACTTCATTTAAAATGAAAATAAAATTCTTGAAAAAAATATGTATTTTTGTGTAATAATTAAATTTGGATTGTTGTAATAGCACAATAAAGTTATTTGGATGGTTCGTTATATTTTTGGGAAGAGAGATGCATAAAAAATCGAAATTTGCAAAAAAATATGCAAATTTTCGCTTTTATTTTTAAAGCAACCATTTTACTAATTTATTTTTCGAAATGTATACTTGTGACTGCACAAAGATATTAATTAAAAAAAAATTCATCATTATTCTTCTAAATTCAAAAAAAATAGCAAACGATAAAGATTAATTATCAAATCTGCAAAAGAAGATTAAAGAAAATTATTAGTTTTTGCTTATAAAAGTTTGAATTAGAACTAGCCAAAGGCCCTGTTTGGCGAATTTCTTTTTGAGGTGTTAGTGTTTCCTGTTGAGCGTAAAATGCTGTGTGGAAGCGGTGTAAGTGACAGATTCTGTAACAAACCAACTTGTTTTCAAATCTGATTTTTTGTGTGTGTGTGTGTGTGTTGGCACCTGGACATGTGGCAGCTGAATTGAATAAAACAGCTCCGAAAATCCAAAGATTATGCAATTAAAAGCATTACACAGAAGTAACTTTTTTAAATCTATTTACCAGTAGATGATATCGAAAAGAAAGACATTACCTTCAGGAAAAGTAGAAAACGCGATCATTAGGACATATATAAACGCTTTATTTATTTATTTATTTATTTTTTTATTTATTTATTTATTTATTTATTTATTTATTTATTTATTTATTTATTTATTTATTTATTTATTTATTTATTTATTTATTTATTTATTTATTTATTTATTTATTTATTTATTTATTTATTTATTTATTTATTTATTTATTTATTTATTTATTTATTTATTTATTTATTTATTTATTTATTTATTTATTTATTTATTTATTTATTTATTTATTTATTTATTTATTTATTTATTTATTTATTTATTTATTTATTTATTTATTTATTTATTTATTTATTTATTTATTTATTTATTTATTTATTTATTTATTTATTTATTTATTTATTTATTTATTTATTTATTTATTTATTTATTTATTTATTTATTTATTTATTTATTTATTTATTTATTTATTTATTTATTTATTTATTTATTTATTTATTTATTTATTTATTTATTTATTTATTTATTTATTTATTTATTTATTTATTTATTTATTTATTTATTTATTTATTTATTTATTTATTTATTTATTTATTTATTTATTTATTTATTTATTTATTTATTTATTTATTTATTTATTTATTTATTTATTTATTTATTTATTTATTTATTTATTTATTTATTTATTTATTTATTTATTTATTTATTTATTTATTTATTTATTTATTTATTTATTTATTTATTTATTTATTTATTTATTTATTTATTTATTTATTTATTTATTTATTTATTTATTTATTTATTTATTTATTTATTTATTTATTTATTTATTTATTTATTTATTTATTTATTTATTTATTTATTTGACAGCTAGTATAAAAAAATGAATAGCAGCTCTTACGTGTTTGATTAATTTTTTTAATAATATGGAATTCTATAGAAATTGACAAATCAATAATTTTTTTAATGAATGCAAAACAGTAAAGAAATCTATTTCTTGCAAACAATTTACACACATACATTAGGAAATTTAACAAATATGCACATATTCTTTATTAAACCTCATTTGGTCCGTTTGAAATTATTTTCACGTATAAAAAGTAGATGGCGGCACGATGTGAAAGTAATGTCATATTTACGCTATTTTAAATGAGTATTTGATATTGCTCCTGTTCTTTAAAATATAGTAGTTCTTTGAATGAGGTGTGGCATTTAGGCAAAAAAACAAACAAAGGAAACCCTAAAATAACAACAAACTTTTGACTCCAAGTTGGTAATATTAATAAATAATATAAAAGAATATATGAAGTGTATGATGGATATTAAAGAACATTAGTATAAAAATTAAATAACTTTTTATTTTGAGAGAGAGAGAGAATAATACTATAATTTACTAAGAACGTACCAAGGCATTGAAGTATTTCTCGAATGAAATACATATTTAAGCGTATGATCGAATTATTGGAATGACGTTATTAAATACAAAGGGCATGTCATGTTCCACGTATTGAGTACGCGGCAACCGAAATGCAGAAGGATATGAAAATAAATTCCTTCTTGTGCTTCGATTTGTGAATCAATGTCAATTATCACATGGGATTTTAAATAATTACCCCCAAGAAGGGTCTCGTTGGCCTAGTCAGGGTCCTATTATCAGGACCTGAACTAAGGGATATCGTGAAATATAGATGTCCCTTGCGGGCGATGACCCGATTTAGCCCGATTCACTTTTTGATAGCCCCGCCTGAGCACCCATCTAAAAGGAGAAATAATTATTTTCATTCAACGTTTCTCATACCACTCAAGACGTGAAACAAATGATATTTTATTTTAACTTCGGTAAACACAAGATAAAAGATTTTTCCTTAACCTGCCAACACACGAATCATACTGAAACAATCATACTGAACATTTTTTCCTTAACTGGCAACGAATCATACTGAACAATAATGTTAAAATCTTTATAAATCCAATGAATGGATATTTTTTAATCATCAAAACAGACTTAGATGAATAATACAGACTTTAGTTGGGTGGTCCAAAAAGCTAAAATGACCCAGGATCTCTGGTGAGTTTCTGAGTGGCAGCTCAGTTGCTGTTTTCGTTATATTTGGTTAAAATCGAAAAACATTAGCATTACATAAGTCGTTGCTTTCCGGTAAGATGCCAAACTGTCACTGATTTATTAATACGATTTTAAAGGGCTTTTTTTTTAACTAACATAACATAAAAGTCCACTGAGTGCTTCAAAACTTGAAACAGGCCAATCAGGTACCCTACTTATTTTCCCAAAAGCGTACAATAAAGTTAATATTGTCTTTTATGGCAGAATATATTTTTAAATACATTATATGCAATATAATGTTTTATTATCGAAATAAAATAGAAAAGCGTTTCCTTTTCTATTATTTTAAAAAAGTTGTTTTTGCTTCACCATTTATTTTTGTGAGCCGAACCAAGTTTTAAAATTTCTGAATGGCAACACCAGTCTCTTTTCGACGATCGCGAAATTAACAACACACGCTCTTGAACAAAATATCTAAAAATGTCGAAAAGAGGTAAGTTTACAATCTAATTAATCTTTATTAATGACTTTTAATTCTTATTTTTAGTTTGAAATTTTTGATTCATTATACATTAAAGTATTGTTTGTATGGGTTATTTCCGAACTGCAGTGTTATGTTTATTCGTTTGGCTTAAGTTAAAAAACAGTCTCGTTAGTAAAAATGGTCGACGCCGTACAACGTTATAATTCTGTTCCTTATGCTGTAAATTTAATTTCGTAATGTGTTTTTTTTTCAATTGTCAATTGTTTTGCGTTCCTATTAAAAAGTATCTTGCATGTATTTAAGATATGTTGACCTTTATTTTTACCATATCCCGCGTTGCACGCGTCGAATTGTGTGAATGTAAAATAGAGTATACTTGTTGATGTAAAGTTACCTGTAAAATATTAAAATGAAATAATCTTACAGGACGTGGTGGTACCGCAGGAGCGAAGTTCCGCATCTCTCTGGGTTTACCTGTAGGTGCAGTCATCAACTGTGCAGATAACACAGGTAAATTGTCATAACTAGTTATTGTTATCAAGTATTACCATTTGTTTTTAAAATGTATTGTAGTACCTCTTAAAACTTGACATTATTGTGTAGCTAATATGTGTGAGTTTATTGTGTGGTCCTTAAGATTTGGGTGGGAGCTCTGTTACAGCCAATCTTAGACAATATTCGACTAATTTTTCTTTTGATGTATAGTTCATGTATCATTAGAGTAATGAGTGCATCTGTAAATCATATTTTCTGTCTAAGATGTCATTAGTTCCTATAATATATTTTGGACTAGACTGATTCAACTAGGTTTTTTGAACTCAATAGGTGAAATCCTAGTTACAGGCCTGGCGACAAAATTATGCTAGTTTTTTAGTGATTAATAACTTTTTCTTGCAACCATGTATACTAATCAAAGATGATGTTGAACTAATGTTTGCACCCATTGATAAGAAGCTGATGTAGTAAAGTTAGGGTAAATCCAACTGAAAGTGTAGGTTTTAAACTAGTTAACTTTGAATTGGTGTATAAAAAGCCGATTTGTGTGTTATCTTCAAGTACAGATCCTCTTTCAGGCATCAATCCTCTTTTCAAAAGCGGTATTGAGTTCATGAGGAGGTACAAGAACCACAGGTGTCGATTAGGTATCCTTTCTGAAGGACTATCTTTAATCATTTGTAACAAATTTTAATTTAGTACTGTACTTATAATATCTGATGGGAATCTATAACCATGTGCTTTGAACTAGAATTTGATACTTAAGGTTGGGATTAGGGCTTTGCAAACATGGGAAATGGTGTATCATACCTTTGGAGTGATTAACAAATAAAGGAAAAGCTATCATGTAATATCCAATCTTAATTTGCGTTGTCAATCAAAGGAAATATCTGAAATTGTTACCGTTAACCATTCTGCTTCATAATTCATACAGGTATAGCGAACCAACGTTAAATATCACTCACCAAATTGAAACCTGCCTTTATATCAAGTGTTCTAGAATAATTGACATTTATGTATCCATGCCTAGAAATTAAGACTAATTCTTGTAGTTTTTCTTGTTATACAATGGAAGTCAGATTTCTTATTTTGATGTTTTTTATTCTTATTGTTAGCATTTGTAGTCAAATAAACATTGCATAAATTTTGCTTTGTTTACCGTAACAATGCAATATAAACTTTTCTGCTTTTTTTATGGAATGTAGTGTGTATTTGTATTCCAAATAAGTAGACAATACATTCATATGCAATTCATGTTTATATCCCAAACTTATTATTTATATATTTTTAAAATCTTGTCAATGAATAGAGCATCTAGTCAAATAAGCTTTGCATGTTCTGGCATTGCTTACCGCATTGATGCAAGAGTAACTTTTCCTTTTGCTATGGGGTTAGATTTCTGTGTATCTTTTTGCCTGACAATCGGAAAATACATTTATTTGATTTGTTAAACTGATAGATATTTTTCTTTAAACTGAATCTGTATATTTTAGGGTTTATCGGTTTGGTTAAAGTATACATTGGAGCCCGGGTTTGGCGCCAAGTCAAAATGACAACAAACTTAGCTTCAGCCAAGTCTGTTGCCATCTTGAAATGACAACAAATACTTACCAAATATATTGCAGATACCGAAAATAATAGGGGTAAATGAAAAAATATCAATATCTAATACACTGCTCAAAACAATTAGGGGAGCACATGTTTTAAACCCTTTTGCTCCCAATGATTCCATTGGGAATCTTCAACTTGTGATTTCTTTCTGACTAAGTTAAATTCGACACTTATGTGTCGTTAGATACATCATTATGTGGAAGAATAACGTATTTTGAAGAATTTAATATTTTTTTTAATATTAATGAAAATATGAAAAATATGGTATAATAAATTTCACTTTAAAACAGTTTTAGAAAATAAATTGACCCTAAATTTTTCGAACCCCTTCCCTTATTTTTCGGTTGTCGAACTTCGGAATTCAGGTTTTTTGGCGAAAAAACATTGGGAAGGGTTGAATTCTCGTCGCCAAGGGTTGCCGTAAACCGGAATCCGGCTGGGTTGCCAACTTGGCGACTTAATTGCCGGGCTCTAATGTATACTTCAGCCTAAAGATGGTGTTTGCTTATCCTCATGGTTCTGTTTGTTTTTCAGGCGCCAAGAACTTGTACATCATCGCTGTGTATGGAATCAGAGGTCGCCTCAACAGGCTGCCAGCCGCTGGTGCTGGAGACATGATTGTCGCCACAGTCAAAAAGGGAAAGCCAGAACTCAGGAAAAAGGGTGAGTGTCATTTAAGCAAAGTAGAATTAAGGCTAACAGTATACTATACCGAAAATTCTTTGAATGCTAGCCCATTTGTAGAATTTGTTGGCACATGTCCTGTCATCGGGAGAGCATTTTTAGAGACCCCCCATGTTAACATTTTTGTTTTGGTTGGTGCCAATGAAAGACAAAAGAATAAATTTATTGTAGGTAGTACCGTCAGATTTGTTTCTTTTTTTATATTCGGTATAAATCTTGGTTGCTGGCCAACTGACAAAGTTAAAAATTCAAGACAAGTTATTAACACCTTTTCTGGCAAGGCAACCATGTACACCCTAAAAAAAATCCCAAGCAAAGACAGCATTTGGGAAACTAGAACAGAAATCTAAAATTTCCATATCCTCTTTCAGGCATCAATCCTCTTTTAATTTAATTAGAGGTCATTGAGTTCATGAGGAGGTACAAGAAACACGGGTGTCGATTAGGTATCCTTTTTGAGGGACTATCTTTACTCACCTGTGACAATTTCCAAATCAGTGCTGTCATTAATTAAATTATCTCTAATGTATTTGGTTTTTAAATAATGGGAATTCTGTCTTACTATGTTTCTTGAATTTTAATTTTGTAGTAAGTTTGTGATTTAAGCAAAAATATGCCAGGGAGAGGATCCTTCTGTGTATGTAAATAATTCCATAGCATGCATGCCAATCCACCTAAAACATTAAGGTTTAACAGGTTTAAATATTTTTTGTGAATATTGTGTGATTTTATCATGAAAGTATATTTTATTTTGATTGAATCTTAAGGTAGCCTTTTGTTAATTTTTCCTTCCTCTCGCATCTTTTGCTAATTTTATTAATTGAACTTGGTAAAAGACTATTATAATTCCACTTAGTCTGTATTTATTTATGATTTTAATTATTTCTCCTCCTTTCAGTAATGCCTGCAGTGGTGATAAGGCAGAGAAAACCTTACAGAAGGAAGGACGGGGTGTTTTTATATTTTGAAGACAATGCGGGGGTCATAGTGAATAACAAAGGAGAAATGAAAGGTACCTTGGCTGCTATTTTCCTAACTCTACAGTCTTGTATGTTGCCATTACATAATAATATCAGCAACATGTGAAGGCAATGTGCTCTGAATTTTAATTTGAAAGTAAATGTTACTGAATTTAATATTAAAATTTGCCGCCTTGAAATAAAATCAATATTTTAAATTTTTGCATGGAATAACTAAATAATATTGAGATACAAACAACCATGCTGCTGTTATGTGAACATTTTATTATTTTCTTTATAAATGCTGATATACACTTGTATTGTGGTAAGTTATGGGGTCTTATTGTAGTTTTTAATTGTTTTTTTCCTAGGGTCTGCTATCACCGGACCCGTAGCAAAGGAGTGTGCGGATCTTTGGCCCAGGATAGCTTCAAACGCCAGCAGCATAGCATAAAACATCTTGTACAAATAAATATAAACAAAAACCTGTTCATGAATAAAACTCTTGAGCAGAAACATTGTTTCTCTATTATTTGGTAATGCTTTGGTGTACTTTTTTTTAAAATGTTTGCTATTAATTAATTTGAAACAGAGTGGAGGCTGCTTTCTGGATTTACTTTGCATGTAAGACACTTCATCATAGTCCTGTGCAACATTGCTTAGCCCTATTGATCCGTTAGATTTAGCTTCCATACAACACAACGTTTACAATTATTTAGTAGATGCTTTTACAAATATTAAATCGATATCTCTGTTGCCTTTTATCATATACATTGTATTGTTGTATTTAGGACAAGTTTTATCCAACACCATTGTATCTTGAATTTAATGGTTCCAAGATCCTCTATTTTTTTTTTTTCATAAAGGTGCATTTTAAGTTGTGTTGGTATAGACAGAGAACTACCAATGAATTATAATTTGATCTAACTTAGTTAATGCGAGTAGTTTTAATCAGAAGGAAAAATGTCAGTAGTATTTACAATTCTATGTTTTGGGTATCGGAAGAGACTTGACACCAAACATAGACTTGACTACGGGAATACTCGTTCATGAAATTTGTAAGTTAGAAATTGATATATAATCTTTTAAATATGACACAAGACCAACAGTTTTTGAAAACTGCTTTATTCAAGTTACGGTTGAGTGTGTGCTGTGTACGAGTAGAGTACCGTAGAGCTGTGACATTGCATTGAACCTAGAACCTCACATTTGTCATACACCCTGTAACAATAGTAATACAAAACTATTTTACATTTTATTTGGTGATTCCATTTCATAATCATCAAAGAAGATAAACAAATTATGAAAACATTAAAAGTAAATCTGTGTTTTTTGATTTTAATAAGACAGTAAAAGTTCATAATTAGAACACTACATTGATAACTAAGTAAATGAACATGCTTAAATTTTAAAATTAACCGTAAATATGCTTCATACAAAAAAAAAAAAAACCCTTTAAACCCAGATGATGAGTATAGGAATGAGCTTATAATCTAAGATATTTTTGCCAAATGTAAAGAGCATATTTATCTTGCTCAAAAATTCATGATACATGTTAACAGAAATTATAGAACTATTAAGATTCTTTTGAAAAAAAAAAAATATATTGAATTAAAACTAGTTTTAGCCTAACACAATAAAATTAAATTTCAACCCAGAAGGTTACAACTCAAGCAAACATTCTCTACTTACACATTTTAATTTCTTAACCCTTTCACTTTAAATGACAATTTGACATTTTATAATGTTTTTTCTGATCGTCTATAGCCATTTATGATATCAAAAAGCACATCATTTGATTCTTCAATTTTTTTTCCTATTAGAAAATATTTTTCGAAATCCCAATATATATCAGCCCTATTATTTTTCTTTAATTATGATCAGAAACATGATGCCAAATGGCATCACTGGGACTGAAAGGAAGTATGAATGATTCAAGACCAACAATTTGTGAAAACTATTTTATTAAAGTTATGGGTAGGGTGAATGCAGAAAATCAATGAGATGCTGTGACATTGCATTGAGCACGTAAATAGAACCTCACATTTTTTACATTTTGTTTGTATTTACATTTTTGTTTGATGATTCCAATTCATAATAATCAACAAAGTAGATGAACAAATTATGTAATGATATAAACATTAAAGGTAAATCTCAAAAAGTGTTTTTTGATTTTAATAAGCTAGTAAAAGTTCATAATTGGAACACTGCATTGATAACTAAGTAAATGAACATGCTTAAATTTTAAAATTATCTGTAAGCGAAAAATTCAACTTAAACTTAGCTGATGAGTATATGAATGAGATTATAATCTAAGATATTTCTGCCAAATGTAAAGAGCATATTTATCTTGCTCAAAAATTCATGTTAAAATATGTTAACAGAAATTATAAAAATATTAAGATTCTCTTGAAATAATTATAAAACTAGTTTCAGCTTAAGATGATGGATGCCACTGACTCCTTAAAAAACAGGATGTTTTTCTACTTCAGCAGCCTCTATCGATGATTTAGTGGCAGCGAATGTGTTAACACAATAAAATACAACCCAGAAGTTTACAACTCAAGCAAGCATTTTTTACATGTACAAATTTAATTTCTTAACCATTTCAGTTTAAATGACAATTTGACATGATTTTTTTAAACAAATTCTGATCGTCTATAGCCATTTATATCAAAAAGTACATCATTTGATTCTTCAACTCATGATCAGAAACGTGATGATGCCAAGTGGCATCACTGGGACTGAAAGGAAGTATGAATGACACAAGACCAACAATTTGTGAAAACTATTTTATTAAAGTTATGGTAGAGTGGATGCAGAAAATCAATGGGATGCTTTGACATTGCATTGAGCACGTAAATAGAACCTTACATTTGTCATGCACCCTGTAACAATACAGATGTATTTACATTTTGTTTGGTGAATCCAATTCATAATAATCAACGAAGTAGATGAACAAATTATATAATGATTACACATTAAAGGTAAATCTCAAAGTGGTTTTTGATTTTAATAAGATAGTAATAATAATTGGAACACTGCATTGACAACAAAGTAACTGAACATGCATAATTTAAAATTCAATTTAATCTTTAATCTGTAGTTTTAAATTGCATCAAAGTATAAACAAAAAAAAAAATATCTGTAAGCGAAAAATGAAACATGCTTCATACAACACAGAAAAACAAAGTTTAAACCCAACTGATATAGGAATGAGATAATCAGATATTTTTGCTAAACATAGAGAGCATATTTTTCTTGCTCTAAAATTCATGGTAAAATATGTTAACTGAAATTATAAAACTATTAAAACTTTTTTTTAAATATGTTTTGAATAATTAAAACTGGTTTTAGCTTTACACAATAAAATTTAACTTCAACCCAATAGGTTTTAACTCAAGCAAACATTCTTTTCATGCAAGTTTAAAGTTTTATAAAGTGAAGTGGATCATATTGAACTTCTAGTAACATGAATGCAGAAACCTCCAAAGTTTTTTGTTTTTTAATAATGAATATTGCATTCCTTGATTATCGATTAAAAAGAATTGGTTCAATGCATTACATACCATTCTTAATATGTAATTTTAATGAATTTTTTTATATTAATGATGCACATATTGGCACAGAATATAATGTATAATCTGGCTAGCCTAATTGGCCTATTAAGCTAATTATCAGTTGAGATTCCATGACTTATTTAATATTTTTATACAAGTAATGCACCACATTGTGGAAGAAGATTTGTAATTTGGAAAAAGCTCAACACTAACCTAAATTCTTTTAAAATTCCATAAAGGAAAAATTTTTTGTGGTGTCACACATACATTTTCAGCATGTATAATGCTTATATCAAATAATATATATTGGTTTTTGTATTAAAATGAATAAAATTTACAATATTTATACAAATTTCACAACACTCTCAGGACGCATACTCAACATATTTTTGAACATTTATATAAAATTGTATTTAGGTGTTTATAACATAAGTTAGAATAAGTTAAAACAACCATACCGATTTCATAAAATTTTGGAAAAAATGAGTAAACGATGAGAATAAGTATTAGAATACTTATAATCATAAAAAGTACATAACTTCTTGATTTAAGTTTTGAATTTTTTTTATTTAGTTGTGGACATCTCATAGCAGGGCAAAACTTATTTTACCATCTCTACTTTGTGTCCTGACACTACCCCACAAAATTTAATCTAACCACATTTTAAAATCTAAAATACAATAGTAAAATATTTTTTTGTTCATCCAATAAAAATCACACATAATATATAATTTCTCTTTAACATAGAAAATAAGTCACATTTAAAAAAAAAAGTGTGTGTTTTTGTTTAAGTTGCTGTTAATTTCTACCTCCCATTATTCTGATTATTTTTTCTTTAGCTCAAACCTTTAAAAAAAAAAAATAGAGACTAAATACATTTAATATACTTATAAAGTATGTGGTACATTATTCATTTTAAGTTTGACTGTAATAGGAAACATTGGCTGTCAAAGGAACAATCCAATAAAAAAAATGTTATACAATTTAAAGAAAACAAATATTTTGAACTTAAACATAATATTTGAGAACTTTATATCACACGTTCTTCACAGACACCGCACACTTGAAGTACATAAAACTCTAGAAGTAGTACCTTGAGTGACCTTAATCTAAAAAACTTACTACAAGCAGTTTTGCTGATGAGTATCCATAAAATACAACCTTCCAAAGAGTACAGGAGTTTACAGGAAAATCTTGATCATCCAATTCTCAACGAGTTAAAAAATTAATTTTTCTTGTGTAAAAAGAAATGACTTAACTTTTAGAATTATTTAGTTATTAATTTCAACCAGATAATTTATTACATAATAAAACAAAAGTTATTCAATACAGCGAGAGTGTGGCTTAGAAAATTATTTTGTCGAATTGTATTAACACAGAGACACTTCGATTTGGTAGGTAGGTTTGAATTATCATCGCACTAGAGTTACACGAGGGCTATTGGCGACAAGCGTCATAATTTAGACCCACAGTCAAGTGACAACACTTCGGTTTGAAGACTACCTTCCATTCTCCATTAAACAAATTTTTATACAAGGTTCACTTCAAAATAATATGAAAAAATATTTTAGTTTTTAAAACGTTTAAAAACCACATCAAAATAAAATTTTTTGGTCATTATACACTGACTTGCATTTCAAAAGATTTTTAATGAGTTAAAAACTGGATAATCAAGTTTTAGCTGATAGGTTTTTTTTTTAATTTATACAATCTAGCAAGTATTTAAAAATTCTAAAAGCTAATTCATAGCAGTTTTTGAGCGGAACTATTTCATTGCACCAGTTAGAAAAAGAGCTATGTACATTTAAAAAATATCTTAATCACGTGTTTAATAGGTTAAACTTTGAATGAGACGAAACAATTAGAACACACAAGCTGTTACGTTAACTAAGTTTCTTAACCAGAAGAAATAAGTTAATCACCAGAAATACCAGACTCACAATGGAAATATATTTACAAAGGACTATCCAAATTACAATGGACCCTGTAAGTGTGACCTCACCGCTAGCAATGCTTGTCGGATAAAATTAATGATTTTCGCATGTAGTGCTGGATTTCGGCCAAGTCAGGAAGAAGCCCTTAAAAAGAAAAATCGCGTAAAAAAATTTCGAAAATCGCCAAACTCCGAAAACCTATCGCCCGACGGCCTCAAAAATTGCTAAAAATCGCCAGACCTGGCAGCCCAGGTTCGTTCCCCCTGAGAGAAGAGAGGGGAAATGCAAACAATCTTTCTGTAATATTCCTATTAGGCTCTCCTAATTCTGACAATTCGGTTGTTTATAAAATCGATTAAAAATTATATGTTCTGTACAAGCGTATTTAATTTCCAAAATAGCTTTGAGATGGTTGGGACCCCCGAATGTCAAGTGCCTAAGGGCCCTGGGTCTTTAAATCCGGCACTATACTTAAGATGCAATAACAGGCAACATTCTAATTAAAGTTGAATATTAAGTATAAGAAATCATGTATTATGTACTAATATTATTCATCAAAGTTACAAAATGATATTGAATACATTCTCACCTTACGTGCTATTAGTGGTAGTTTAACTAATTAGTAAATAACAGTTAAGGGCAAAATAAAATAAAAAGATCTTTAAGAATGCATTTTGGATATAATATTAACGTATATTTCTATCATTATAACCAAGGAGTTAATTAAAAATTGCCTTTACAAGCATGATGTTATAACATTAACATCTATAGGAAATTTAAGGAACTGTCCAGCGTTTAAAGCATTATAAACAAGTTACCCTTTGTAACAGTTTGACTGTATATAAATTAACCCCCACGCCTACTTTTATCTACTTTAACAAAAAAAAACATTTTTAGTTTGTATTACTTGAATATGATAATTTAAATATTTTTTTAATGGCTTAAAATCAAAAAGCAGCTAGGAATGATGTCACACATGTAGGCATTACTTACAGGGTCTATAATCAAAGAGTTTTCAGTCTTGATGATGCATTTTTGTGACACAAACTTCAAAAAGTTGAAGAAATGATATAAAAAATAAATCAACAAACACACACAGGAAAAATTAATAACAATCTGAAAAACTTTGACACATGCAGTCGTAACAAAACTATCACCCAAATCAGCAGAGTTTGGGAATGCTTGGCTGATGATGCCTGAAGAACTGGTTATATTTGCTTGAAAGTGTTTGAACAATTGCAATACTTAAAATAATATCTGAAAAAAATTTACTAGATCTACTGAATAGTAGAGCACTAACCTTTTATATATATTTTTTTCAATCAAAAGCATCACTGTTAACTAACAATGATTAGAATAAGTAAATTTCACCTGCATAACTTTTGTTACATATTAAATTGATTAAATTTTTTAATTGCAGAATTACTTTAACTTTTAGTTTAAAAATGCCTTGTAATTACAGTTTGTATATATACTAAATTAAACATAAGGGCTGTTATTGACTTGGTATACAAACGTATAAACCCCACAGGGTATTGTCAATTTACCAAAAAAGACGAACATTTAAAAAAAATTATAATGATAATATTAAAGAAAGATTAAGTTATGGGCCTACAATTTAAAATTCATGCAGTAAAAACAAATGTTAACCTTGCAAAAAAGCTTATCCCTCACAGAGATAAAATCTAATATGGTCCTTAAAATTTTTTTAAAAAACTCCACAAAATTAAAAACAATTAAAATTCCAACATTTTTGTGAAACCTTACAATTTCAAAACGTATAACCAGGTGAGGCATAATCCCAAGATTCCCTACACGATAACATTGCAACCCCCTCCTTCGGTTAGCTAGAAGGTGGTGCAAAAATGGCAATGTCCTCGTCCTCCTTGGCAGCCGCCTGTTGGCGCCCTTTCTTTTTCGCCGCCAACAGCTGTCTCCGGGCCTCTTCCCTGGCTTTAGAGAGCTCAGCGGATTTTGCGGACTTCTTCGGAGTGGAAGGGTTGGATTTGGATGATCCGTTCGGATTGGAGTGGCGGATTTTCGTGACTTGTGTTGTGGGCTAGAAGGAGAAGGAAGAATGGCAATAAGGAGATGTAAGTTTTTAAAAAATCAAATTAAATTTAATAATAATACTAAAAATTAGATCCTTTAAAATGCTATGTAAGAAGTCAAATACTAAATAGCATTTAACTAGTTCTTAAAAACAAAAATCCTTCTACAAAACTGATTATGTCACTTTACTGCTAAAGGTGGGTAAACTACAGTATCTAGACCAGTGACTTGGATCATTGTTGTAAGTGCTCAATAACTCTGCCCTGAAAAGTATACTGAAACGCTGATTAGTTCAGAGTTGAACATGGTCCAATTTATAGGTGTGGTTCCCACTGCAGTTTAGCCTGCAACAGCCTTCATACTCTATCGATGTAAATGAAATTCAGGAGTTTCTAAGGACTTTTTCAGGAGTGCAGCAATGTAAACTCAGGAGGCAAGGAAAAAAATGCAATATGTTTGTTTATTATCGTATTTGAAGAGTACACGGGAAAAACCGATTGATTTTTCAGAGAAGTTTCCAGAGCAGGACACTTTGGCGATGATAGCGAGTGATCGCCTAAACTTGTGTAAGGAAACCAGTTCCTACCATAGATATCATAGTTAAAGTAATATAGTGGCAGATCACGTGACCTCCAAATGCTAACGACGGGACGCCCAAGCAATGAAGTCAGTGTTGTAGGTCACATGATATGCCAATGTAGTACTTTAACTACTATATCTGTGGTTCCTAGCTACCAAGTTCAGGCGATTGGCGATCCCGACGCTTGGACCAAGCGAAGAAGAAAGAGAGAAACCGGTATTATGCCGCCAAGCAGACAGTTGCGGGCGACCGCCTAATGAATCAATCGCTTCTTCCCGTGTACTCTTCATTTGTCTAGTGACTTCACTGAACTTCAAATGATGAAACAAAAGAAAATATTCTAAAGAGTTGTGCAGAGCATTCTGGGACATTAAGTAGTATCACTGTGTCCGAACTCTACTTTTTTTACTGCTGTAGATTTCTTCCAAATAAAATACGGGAGAAAAACAACAGAGAAAGGAGAAAAAGACTCATTCATATCGATAATTTTTTTCAGGATTAGAGAAAAAATATCAGGAGCCAAGGCACAAATTTCAGGAGTTATTAGGGTCTTTAGGAAAATAAATATGAAATTCTGGAGTTTTCAGGAATTTCAGGAGGTGTACAAACCCTGTTGAAAGGATATTTAGCTTAAATTTTTAAAACATTCACTAATGAGTGCAGGAATGGCTATTATACGAGAATTAATACAAGATCACATTATATCACTAATTAAAATTTAATACCCTAATATTAGTCATATGTAAAAGAAAATTTCTGTTAATTATAGTAGAAAGACAGTTTAACCAGCTTAAGTCCAAAGTGCTTTTGATTGAAAATTCCACTTTAACACAAAACTGAAAATATTTTCGTACATAAAACAGTAAACTAGCGTCATAACATCATTGAATTTTAAAAATACATCATCTAAAGTTTTAAATTGAAACATTTTTTCAGAACAATTCAAGAACAATTCTCAAGTCATGAATCATTTTATGTTAATAAATAATAATTAAGTTTCAATAAATATCCTCTGAGTAACAAAAACCTAACAAAGATTGCTACCTTTTCGCACACCACCTCTTTCCAGCCATTTAGTTGCATGGCATTAATTTCGTTGAAGGTAGCATTAATGTCGTCCACTTGAAGCATCACCAAATCCCAAAACCCTGCCAGGTCAGTGGCAGTTGTGTAGAAAGGTACGCTCGGATTTTCTTCCTGAGAACGACAAAAGAATTCATTTACAGTAAAGGTTAATGAGTAGTTAATGTTTGATGAGTTGCATAATTATACATACAACGCTATGAGTATAACGTTGGGTGAATTATTTAATTCATTAACAAAGATTGTCTAGAAAATTTGCTGTATATTATAAGTGCATGCATAAGTTTATCCAGTTTAATTAAATGTAAGACAAATGAAGACGTGTATAGTGAATGCTGCCGTGTGTGACACAGCTGATCAATTGAAATCGAACAAAATTAAGTTACAAGATAAACACAGTTTAAAAACTTGCAGTTAATATTTTTTATTTGGTAAGGAATATGTAAATGGCACTCTCAAATGAGACATTACAGGGTAAAGAGGGATGAACGCCACAGTTCTCCAGCTGTATAAAACATTTTTACAAACGGTTGTTTTTAATAATAAATGTAGATAACTTAGAGATCTCTATAAACCCACTTTTTTTAAATTGCTTCGAATACTTTTTGTGAAATTATTTATTCAAAATTTTGAACCAATTTCAAAAAGTGGGACTGACAGGATTTTTACTACTACATTTATCACATAAAAATATGCTTGCATAAATATTCAATAAAGCTGGAGAAATGTGTCAGAGAAAATATTTTTTTCTCCCTAGGATTAACACACTGATACACTTTGCTTTGGAGACCCCCAGTCCAGAGCACTCATTTCTCCAGTGCTTGTTTTGGAGTAAAAAATCTATTGTCTATACTATTCAAAGCTTTATTGTACCAAGTAAGGTAATCAACTATGCAACCAAAATTAAAATTAAAGAAAGACAAGTTTTTGTTTCAATGTCTCTAATAGTTTTTTTTTGTTGTAATTTTTGACTAATATTTTTTTTAATTGAATATTTTTGTTAAGTTCTTAACTCTAAACACACATTTTGGCAACAACCATTTAAATTTTATTCATACTCTTGGATACATATTGGCGAACAAGTGCTCACTAGTTTATAACTAAGATTAAGGATTAATATCCATTGATTTAATTACTGATAGGATTTAAAAATAGTAAATACAAAACCAATACAAAACAACTCACTATATGCTTCCAGCAAAGCCCCCTGAACTGTTCAAATTTCTGCGTTATCAGAAGATTTGCTTTTCCGCATGCAGCCCTGATTTTCCCTAGGGCCTCCTCGGGAATAGAAGCAGAGTTGACGGCCAACTCTTCCTCCAGTGACCTTACTTGACCTTGGATTTTTTCTTTTTCAACGTCAATAAGGTTCAGGAATCGGTAACCTTCGCTGTCGTCTTTTGTCGGTGTGTCTGGGGCTTTTTCTTCGATTATTGACTTTGATTTCAGGGGTGGAGGGGTCAGGGATTTTATTCTATCACCTGCAAACGGAAGTAAAATATTAATTTTTAAAGAAATAGTTTTCTTATATAAACAAAGTAGTAGAATGCTAATATTTCTCTGTAATTAAGTACAATTAATTGTTTAACTAATTCAAAAAATGGGATCTTTAGGCTGTCTGAATACAAAACGCCAAACTAATGGTATAAGTGGACTACACAACTTAGGCATATTTTCTAATGGATAAAAATTCATAGCTTTATATTTTACACGATTATATTATGCTGCACCCATTGTCACGAGCACAGTAATATGTATTAAAGAAGAGACATGATCAATATTTAATTAAAACTTAACTATTTAATAACTAACATAAAGAACAGAACATAAATAACTCATAAAAACATAAACATGCTGTAAGGTGTACACGGTTAAAATAGCAACTATTATAAATTTATCAAAGTTGAAATATATACATGTTCTAGTTACAGATACAGAATTTTAAGTTATACAAATATTGGCGGTTGTAGAAATAGATAGTATTCGAACTGCTTTCGTTTATGCCGCCACAATACATTTTTTAAAGATGATTTAAGCAATTATCTATTTTTTAAAAACTAAAAAAAAAAAGCCAAAGCAACGAATTTGTCAGTCCCAAGTGTCAGTGCATAGTTTCCTCAAAGATTTTTAAGAATTTAAATTAATACGTAAACACATATTAGGGGCGTCAAAACCTTATCTCTAAGCATAAAAGAAAAGCATCTGAGGATTCAGCAAGACTGCATAAAGTATTTGAATCTCTTAAAATTAAATATTTTCACATTGCCAGCAGACATTTTATCGAAATATATTATAAGTAGAAGTTATGAAATTCATTATAACAATTAACATAATACAGAAATTTTAAACAAAGTTAGAAAAATAATATAGAAAAATTACAGAAATATATATCATTACAATAATAGATAGAAGACTTACATTCATCATGGCCGTTTGAGATCAGGGGAAATCCATTCTCCTTCTTAGAAAGAAGCTCTTTGCTGACATTACTGAGAAGCTTGGACTTTGTTTTGTCAGCATCTGATTTCTTGGGAATGTTGATTTGAAGTTGTTTGCGGAAGTCTTTGTTCAGGTGCCTGAATACAGGGGGACTGACTGAGCCTGCAAATAGTATGGCAAAGTATCGGTATAAAAGGGAACATTAATGATGCAAATAGGTTAAGTCAAGTACTAAGCTAAAGAATACATTTCATATATAAAAAAATATTTTTTTTTATATCCTGTTACTTAAGTTAGAAATTATAAGGGCAATTCCATAAAAATGTTAACTTTTTGAAATGTCATTTTTAAAAAATCTTTACTAATTAGGTTTCAAAATATATTCCAAGCTTTCAAATTATGGTTTAAGAAAGCAGGGCGATAAAGGACATGTATTCACATTTCCCGAAAAAAATATACATAGATGGCGTGTGGACAAAAAGGATTTCTTTTTTAAGCAAATTCGGCCTCATTTCAACTAGTTGGAAACCAACCTCGATAAGTGTTATGGAAAACCTTTCACACGAAAATAAATGTATTTAATGTCTTTTCAATATTCTAGATAATAAAAAATATTAAATTTATTACTTTACTCTTTTTATTTAATATATATGTTTATGAAACTTTTAGTCTTTCATAATGGTCATTCCCCAACCTCAAATGACAGTTAATAACTAAGACCATGTTCCAGGCAGGTTGCTCTAAATTATAATTTAGGTAGCTTATATATCATATTTAAGAAGTGCATTATTT
Organism: Hylyphantes graminicola; assembly: GCA_023701765.1. Lineage (NCBI taxonomy): Eukaryota > Metazoa > Arthropoda > Arachnida > Araneae > Linyphiidae > Hylyphantes > Hylyphantes graminicola. The sequence continues at coordinate 8,438,410 of CM043118.1, read as the reverse complement.
TAAAAACCAAATGTATTGTCAATTCACAGAAATTTCCATTTTTAAGAGCCAGGATGCAGTTGTGATTGCAAAAATGTCATTCCGTAACACAAAAAGAAATTAGCCAAAAATCAAATAATAAAACAATTTTAAAAAAAAATTCAATTTTTTTATTATCTTTTAATAATCAACAGTAATATATAAACTGAAAAAAAAAAAATTCTTTGAAAATGGCTTTATGGTAATTGTTTTACCTCATTTCTACAATTCAAAATGTCATTCCGTCACCATGGAATTGCCCATGATGATAATGAGGCATTGCTTTATGTTAAATTTAATTCCACATTCAAATGCAAGATAATAGGATTATTTTTCTTAGAAAACAAACTAATTAACATTTTACACAGAACAGTTTATTTTGTAGGTATTGATTACAAAAAGAAAAGAATAAAAATTTATTACTGTCAAATGGGGTAACTGTGAACCGAGCCCATGAAACCCTAGTACACTGTCTTTTTCTTAAATATTTTTTTTTTTACTTGAAACAGAATTGACCCAAATTTAAAAAAAAAAAAAAGCCACCACAAAGAACGTATTCAAATTATAAGCATTCACCTGTTAACTTATTCAAAGGTACCTTAAAGATTAAAGCACTAAAATAAACAAAACAAAATTATTTATATTTGCATTATCAAAATGAGAAGTAAAATAACCTAATTAGAAGCAAGTAGAATCATACAAAAAGTTATAATGCAGATAGTGCCAACAAAACTAAAATGTGAGATTGCAAAATTACAAACAAAAACTCCTTTTTGTAGGGCATCTAGCACGTTTAAGTAGCCTTAAATATTTCCTGTAACTAGTATTATCCATTAGCTATAGTCCTTCTGATTTCAACACAAACCTCGAAAGTACTTTCTTCCCCTGTCCCCTTGTTTGGTTTTTCATAAAACATGAGCATTGTTGTACCAACATCCTACCTTGTTTGAGGCTCCTCTAAGAGCTTGATCGTATTTGCTTTCAAAACCTAACAAATTGGGCCATTTTATGATGGATCCGCTGGACTTTTTATATCATTAATAACATTTTTAATGATGAAAGTTAAGGTATTTTTATCAGACAAGGTTTGGTCATAACGTGAATTCATAATATTCAAAAGGTAAACAAGTTCATGTTAAAAGCCTATAAACGACCATTATAACAACCTAATGTATTATCCTGCCTTCCAAGTAAGGTGGGGGAAAAGTGAGGTAAGAAAAAAATCAAAACAATGTTAATCACTATATTTCCTGAAAAAACCCACCAGGGAGTATGGGGGAAAAATGCTTTCAAAGCTTGTATTGTAATTGGAAGGACTACAATACAGTAAGACAAGACCCTTCTCTCATCACCTTTCATCTAACATACCTAACAAAGGTAAATTTATTAGTTACCTTCCTTAGGTTACCCAACAAAAATTAACTAACAAATCACAATAATCTTACCTATATGATTCTTCCCATTAGGGGTAGAAGACCTATCCGTAATACTGTCATCTCCGTTCAGATGAGCCTCTTTTCCTTTCCGTATGTGAACCTCTTCACTGACGGATTTACCATACAGACTCTCTATTCTCTGTTGTACCAACGATTTTGTACCGTCGGTACCAACCTCTTTTGCAAGCATCCTTGTTGTGGTTTCGTGTCCGTTGGTAATGACAGTCTTTTCTTCCTCCAGTGTTGTTGTAGTTCCGTTGCTGCTGAAGGTTACCTAAAGGGTTTGGAAAATATAATGATTGGTACATATTTAAGTATTATAAAATTGGATAGTTATATAAAATCCAAAATAACAATAATTAACTACAGAAAATGTCGTTTAATAATATGCACTCTATCCAGGAAACAAAAGTTACTATTTTAAAAAAATTTAATTATCAACAATAACTAACAAATTGCAGAATTGACTATTATAAATATTAACTACTGTATTTGTAATAGTTCTCTGCAGAAACTATCAGACTTGTCAATTGTGGTTCTAGCGCGATGTTAATTAAACCAACCTTCCAGCACTGTGGATTTAATTCTGTAACCATCATATTCCAAACTTCAAATACAATTTTTTTTTTAATATTCCCGCTTTAAAAATTCTGGCAAATGGTCACATGACATGGAAATTCAGTAAGAAAATAAAAATCTAGGAGAGTTGGAAACTTATGAACTTTTAAGGATCCAATTGTACATAAGGACTTTGGATTGAATATTTCAAAAAGATAATATTTTGTGATCAATACAATAATACTACTTCTATCTGAATAAAAACATGCTTAAAGCCTACTATAAGCACAACTAATATTTTTAGAATACAGCCCATTGTCTAGTATCACATTAATTATAGTTAAAGTGTTTAGCATTATACCAATTAGTTAACATACAACTCTAAAAGAAATAATAACTTTTGATCTTTTAATTCCGTATAACAGAATTAAAAGGTTTAAAAAAATATTAATAAAACTTGAACTGAGTTTCAAACAATTTTCATAATATAACTCCAAACATAAAGGTGGTAGACAGCATCTTACTTCAGTTGTACCCTTTTTGAACGACTGCAACATTATCGTTATCTGTTTACTAACAGTAACCCGCTTCGACTCCTTAAAAACCAACCTATTACAATCACTCTGGGACCTCGAATATCGATGGGCTTAGTAAGCCTCTTTCTGGCTACCGTGGGCCAATATACTGGGTTCAAGGCTAGATTTCCTAAACAAATTCCGAGCCAGGCTGTTGTCACGAACGGAAGTATGGACTGAAGTTAGGGTAACAGCTTATCGGTTTTTAAATACAGTCTTAAAGTTGTCTATTATCACATTATTTTTGACTAAAGGGTTTTGCATTTTACCCAAGATTGAACATATCATACAATTTTTTTATTAAAATTCTTGAGCTCCTAAATCAGTAAATGCCCATTAAAAGGTTTAATAAAATTGTTTAAAAAAACCAATGACTTTCTTAAGAATTTCCAGAATATAAAAAATTAAGGGATCTCACCTCAGTAGTATACTTCTTGAACGACTGCAACGGTATCGTTATCTGCTTACTGACAGTAACCCGTTTCGACTCGGTGAAAACTGACCCGTTACAATCACTCTGCGACCTCGAATATCGATGGGCTTCATAAGCCTCTTTCCGGCTCCCATGGGCCAACATGCTGGGTTCCAGGCTAGATTTCCTGAAAGAAGTCCGAGCCGGGCTGTTGTCACGGCTACGGCAGAATCGACTGAAGTTGGGGTAACCGTTGATCGCACAGCTGATGCTCACGTAAGAGGGGAGTTTGATCTCAGCGACGGTGCATTCTTGCTGGTCGCTGGGTTTGAAGCCGTTGAGTTTTAGCTTGTCCAGAGATTCCCTGGAATGAAAGTGTTTTGTTAGTTTTGTTGATTTATTTACCTAGGTAGTAATTTTTTTAATATTAAAAGCATTTGGTGGGAATAAAAAAGTTATATTGTAGATAAATAGATGAAGAATACAAGGCATAACTCTTAAGCTCAAACTAACACAAAATTTTTATAAATGTCCTTCATATTTTACAAATTTAAGTTTTACTTTTTTTATTTAAGACCCAAATATACATTTGTATAGCATTTCTAGAATACAACACAAACTATAACTATGGTTATATTTATACCATTTATAGCCCGAATGCAAGCTTCGAAAAGTCTCTCTTCCCCCATCCCTTCACTGGGTTTTCTAGGAAATAAAGGGGGAACATAGCTTATCTAATCCTAGCGTGCTTGAGGTTTACAATCAAAACAGTTAGTATTCCCCCATGTAGGGTGGGGAAAAAACCAAAACAGCTATAAATCACCCCATTTCCAAGGAAACCACACTTGTGGATGGGGAGTAAATGCTTTCCAAGCTTGCATTCTAAGTAAACCTACTATAGTGGATCATTCAATAGAAGCGACTTAGCCAAAATAACTAGCAACAGCTAAAATTTTGTTTTTTCTGGATATTAGATTTTTGAATCATGAAGGAACTGGCTAAAGCAAGTGTTTGAAAATAGCCTAGTTAACAATAGGTAAAAGTTTGATTTAGAAAAATTTAATACAACATTAAGATTTGTTTTAATAAAACACTAATAAAACCCCCAAAACAAACAACCTCTGCTCCGCCAAATCAACTTCCAAATCCCCATTGCTATGCAGGGTACACTCGGAAGCAGTGAGATCTTTTCCGAAATCCGCACCGCTGGCGTCGAAATCCAGGGAGCAGGCTCCAATCGACTCCACGGAGGCCATTTTGTGGTGGATCCGCTGGTCTTGGTGTCCCAGGCTGAGCGAGCTGGGAGGCTGGGCTCTCTTAGGGAGGAGAGTGCTGGAATAGAGGTTAGTAGGGTTGCTGTTAGTTGGTTAGGCGAAGCAGAAAATGTAGTATGGTTTTGTTATTGATATGCATTAAAGCTATGTTACAGTTTAATAGATGACTTATTTTGAGGGATTGTAGTTGCACCCAATTAAACATGTATGTAACTAAGGTACATACAAGTTTAATTTAAATTACAAGTTAATAAAAATTACGAGTTACTTGTAATTTTTAACTTGGATCAAGAGATAGGGGTCGCCAAGATACATAGAGGGGCAATCAACATAATGTGTGTAATGTGTATGTAAAATTGAGCAAAGTTTAAAGAAATAAATTTGATCAAAAGGATTAACAAGCAATAGCTCTGTTTATAAAGTAATACTTGTTATTATTGTTGGGATCTCTGCTCTGGACAATATTTCCAACGTTGTACTTTATATGCACAGTTTATGGCAAAAATAGCCCCTTTCTAGCAAAGTTAGATGAAAAAATAGTTCTAATTTATTTAAAATTATTCAATTTGTTCACATTTAATAGACTTTTAACTATCATTTTTTAAAACAAAAAAAAAAAACATTCAATTGCATTATAAAATAAAATTCTTTTTTTTTTAAAGCAGAATAGCAGTAAAAAAATATTTTAAAAAATATATTATATCTTTCCTTTTACAAATTATGTGCAAAATAAAAAATTAAAACAGCTAAAATAACATACCCCACATAATATTCCCCAACTCTCCACAGCACACCATTTCAAAAACAATAACTTCCACACAAAACAACTTCCCTGCTAAACCATTTCGTGAATAAGAGCCTCAGTGAAAGTGCAACAGAAAGTGTGTGGGGTTGGGCTAACCTCAAGGTCATTAATGACAATCTTGACCAGCCCACACACACTTGATACCTTGAATTTAGGGCAATACAACTCTTTCTACTTTTTTTTGTGGCAACCAGTCAGTGATGGATGGACAAAATTGTCTTTTTAAGATGTTTGTGTTTTTGTAATGAGGGTCAATTTTTTTTAAGGTTGGTTTGATCTATTCAAGATATGTTGTAGGTCGGGTTAAGGCAGTAAAATTAAGTTTGGGCTTGCAAAAGTATTATGGGATTTTTTGTTCAATGTTATTTTAATTGAGTTTGAAGTTTTTGATAGAGTCCTGTTTATCCGAATCCGGGTTATCCGATTTTTGGCTTAATCTAAAGGCTTGGGATTTTTTTTGGTAAAATATGAAATGTATATACATAAATACACAAAATAAATACACAAAAAATAAATACAGACATACAAAGTAAGATTTATTTCTCAAAATATGCAGTAATTTTTTTATTTTTGCTGCTCGATTTTAGTCCGGTACCTTTCGAATAAGCGGGACTCTACTGTAGTTGATTTTGTTCGAAATTAAAATATTTGATAGATGAACTCGAGCCTCAGAGGATAGCCAATTGGCTGATTTCACTGCATGAGATTAAAACTTCAAATTTTAACCAAAAATGTATTTTAAACATTATACTTCTGTTGCAGATATGATTATAAATTAAACCTCCTTTCTTTAAGCTTTAAAATATAAAGAATTATACGTGTTGCTGGAAAACCAAACAGGTGAAAGGTTTTGTACTCCTCAGATTATATTTTTACTTCTTTTTATTTTTAAATATCTTTATTTTGATAAATCAAAGAACTTTAAAGCTATTAATATCATTCAAAATACTCAACAGACTATAAATTTATCACTAAAAAAATAAACCTCTCAGTCTCTAAAACTCCCAATATCCAATTATAAGAAAAAACTTATTAACTGAGTAATTTTACAGAAATAAAAGTACCACCTCACATTCCACCGCTTAATATTTCCAAAAGTAAAGTTAGAATTAGTTTGCTAAGCAAATCAAAAAGCAGAAACCTAGTAGAAGTAAGCCTTGGTGGATATCTAAGCATAAAATTCTCACACCGACTTTTTTAAATATACATTTTTATTCATACGTCAAGACAGTTTCCACTAATCGAAAATGGCATGCATGTTTTAAAAGAGTGTATTTAATAAGGAATTATTAGCTTAAAAAGCTTGCAATAAAATTACCGTATTCAATGGCATACATAAAAGTATACAAATTAGTATTATATTTCAATGGTAATACCATCTGTATACAATGGTGCTAACAAATGGTATTAACCGACTCAAATTTATATAAGAAGTAAATATGAAATTACCTGTCTTCTAGTACAGATGAAAGACTTGCATTTGAACTCTTACTGTTGGGTATTTTAAGAAGGTAACTAATGTCAGCTGAATGTCTCAAGCTCCGCTGCAAAAAAAAAAAGCAATTTCTTAAACATAAATATCAAAATAGTAAAAAAAAATCAGAGCCAAATTTAACTAAACTAAATTGAATCCATCGTTTGCACTAGAGCTATGTAATGTTCAACCAGGTTCAAGCGACAAGGGAAACACAAGCTGGCACCCAACACAACCTGGCATTGTACACAGCATTACTACTTTGATCTGCACACATATGAAAAGAACACACGTGTCCCAGATCACTCAGAATATTTTTGTTGGATTTTGGCTGCATTTTCTGTTTATAGGAAAGCAGTGTGGGGAAGTAGGAATCAATCTGAGGTCAACATATGCTTGAAACATAGCATTATGTCCAACGCTATACCAATTTTATTTATTTACACAACAGATTGAAAATCCAATTACAGGTGTTGGAAGAAAATTAAGTAAAAAAAAACACAAACAAAGTAAAAGCACAGAATATTTAGTTTTAAAACATTTCAAAGACATGTTAAAAACATCTAAATCCTTGCAAATGCAGTTTAAAATCCTGTAAAACTTATAAAGGCAAAAGTTATTGGTATAATTATGTTTCACAAAAAAGTTATGCCTATTGAAAATCCGACTAGGTACAGATATTTGTATAGTGCTCAGTATTTCATTGCAGTCTATCAAATTATTACACACTTTAAAGAAAAACAAAATGCAAGATAATTCTCTTAAAGATTTTGTAATATAAATAGTGTGTAAATTTGGATTAAACTTGCTGAATAACATCACGTCTATTGTCATAGTAGGGGAATGATACTGCAATATTCGAGATTAGAGCATACAAGGCTGAAATATCAAGATTTAAAAGCAACTTGGCAACTTCTTAATGCTCTAGACTGGGAATTTTTAATAGTAGCCAGTGGCTACCAGAGTGAAAAAAAAATGGTAGTCACATTGGGATCTTTAGTAGCCAGTTTTAAATTTAAGTATATGCGACAATAAAAGAAAGTGCGATTTTCCACAAAAGAAAATTTTATTAATGACATTTTTGATAGGAAAAGATTGTCAGTAAAAAAAGTATCATACAAAATATGTAGTATTATGTGATTGGCCATTATTGTTAGGAGAAAATTATTTCATGTACAATCAGTTAAACTACTATTAGCTTCGGAGAATTCTTGACGTCGCCCACGACCCACGATTATTCATGAAATTTTCTCGTATCAAAATTGTTTAAATGAATAGGTAGTTGAGATCTTAATCAGATGTAAATCCATCACCTGTAGATTGCCGAAATCGTAAAGCAACATTTAAAAATCATATTTGCATTTAAGAGTTTCATCGTCCAGCTCCATTTACGTCACACAAAATATTATGATAGAAAATTACACCCATGAGCAACAACTACTGTCATCAAGTCTTTTTTCCCGACAGAATCGAATCGGAGCGTTTTACTATTTTAGAAATGCAGCTTCAGTATTAATTATTTGTTGAACAAGAAGAAAAAATTATGATCGCCACATTTGGCGACTGGGGTTCGATTTTTAGGTAGCCACTTTCGATGCAATAGTCTCCAGTTGGCGACTGGCCACCGCTAATCTAGAGCTTTACAACTCTCGGTCACAAACTATTTAGAAATATTAAGACTGGTATTTTTAGTTTTTAAACTTAATGTACTGTAAAATAGGATTCCTTTAAATTAAAAATATTTCATAATGGCAGTTAATTTTTGAAAATATTACCAGATTGTCTTGCCTAGGTGGTCGACAAAATTGGAATACAGGGGAAGAAGCTCTGTCATGTTCTACCTACAAAAGAACAAATGTTATATTAGAAAATAAGTACCTAAAAGTAAAAACTTAACTCGTAAACAAATTTAGAAATATTCAAATAATATTAATAAAATTTAAAATTAAAACTACTTCCAATTTCAATAACTAATCATTTTCAGGACTAATTTTTTTTTGCTTGATAAGTAATTAAATTAAAAATGAGTAATTAATGACATAATATTCAAAATGAAATCGGTTATTCATTTTTTTTTTAAGTAGCTCCACTAAAAGAAAAAAAAAATTGGTTACAAAGGTAAAACAAGGATGGAAAATTAAAAAAAAATCAATGAATAATGAGATACCAATTTGACTTTCTAAACTCAGATATTTTCAGTTAAGGTAGGTAGGTTTGAATTATTGTCGCACTAGAGCTACACGAGGGCTATTGGAGACGGGCGTCGTATTTTAGAACCACAGTCAATATTTTCAGTTAGGAAATATAATGTATGTAAATATGAAGATGAATTGTAAATCAGTATGTCAATAAATTCACTAGGAAAAAAAGTAACAAACTATTTAATTATTAATAAATAAAATACGAAAGACAAAGTACATTACTAATCATGCTCTTCAACAACCATCAATAAAAATAGTACATGGTTTAAGATAAAATACATCATGCTCAAAAAATACTAACCACCAAATCGGTCATCAAATGCAAGACAGGAGTATTTCTAATAGGATTGGGTATTTACATGCTATCATATAGAATATTATTACCATAAATAAAACAAAAGGTTTACAAAATTGTTACGTTTATTTGCATTCAAAACTAAAAAGGTAGGGAATCAAGAACTATTTGTAAATCTAAGCAGCAATTGTAAAATGATGGAATTGTTGGATTTGTGACAGATCTACATTATTTTGCATGATACATAATATGCAATGATTAAACTGTGTAAACTAGCCTTCATTCAGATCTTTCCTATACCTTGTCTATCTAGAATGTGAGCTTGGAAAGCATTTTCCTCCGCCCTCCCTGCATGTCGTTTTCTTCAAAACGTGTTCAAGAGCGTGTTTTTCCCTAACTTAAAAAGGTTTAAACTGCTCGGATTGTTAACCTCACAACAGAACCTCAAACATGTTAGGTTTAAGCGATGCTCCCCCGTTTCCTAGAAAACCAAGCGAAGGGATGGGGAAAGAAAGTATTTCCGAGGAATGCATAGTAAATAGACAGACTATAGCAAGAAAGACATAATGAAGTGACATATTGTATCAAAGGCTGTAGTCACTGAACTTCCTTAAAATAAATTTTTGCAAATCTGCAGCATATTTTTTTTTAATAAAAGGAGAATTCGTTTTAACAATTTCACAGATTAATAAAAAAAAAATATTCTGAAGTTATTAAGGAGCAAATTTTAAAAGCTGGAGCAGAAACAAAATTTTAACAGTAATTTTATACAGTAATTTTGGCAGTAATTTTATACAGTAATCAACAGTTATCCATATGGGTTCAACCAATGGGGGATTTGTTAAGGAAATTTTAAAAAGATATTTTAAATACCCACTGAAGAAATGCAATTGCTGCTTGATTTTTAAGAAAGAAAAAAATAGGAATACACATATTTTAAAATACATTATAAATTCTATTGCTACCCAATCTAACAACAGAAACTGACACTTAAACCAACACAAGTTCATGCACACATTCACATGCCCTACCACGAACCAGTCAAACCATACCCTTACTACCTGGCCAAAGCTAGGCAAAGCACCACCCAACGATTTGACCTCCGATTTCACATACGACTCAACACCAATGTAAGCACAAGATCTTCCACTCAAGGAATGGAGAGAGGTAGAAGTCCTAAACCTCCTTCGCTTAGAAGAAAGGCTCTTAAGAATGTGCTTGAAGTTCTCGATCCTTCTTCTTGGTGACAAACGGAAAAAAAGAGAAGTTTCAGACTTGAATTTCGCTGAGTTGTTCATCGAGGTACGGCTGAAACTCCTTGGCGAATTGTCCTTCCGCAGGGGGCAGTTGCATGGATCGTTGCTATGGTGATGACCTTGGTGAAGGTCCTTCAAGGACGTGAAATGCTGGGCCTTCGATTGGACGGCTTGTTCGATGGAACGATCACTCTTGTCGCTGTCCGAGGAATTGTCATCTGTGTCGCCGTTGTGCGGAGCGAATTCGATCACAATCCACGGATTTTTGGAATCCGACGAGCTGCGGTGGAATTTCGGTTTGAACTTACGGAAGAAACTTGAGAGGCTGGAACTACGGGTTTTCTTCGAAGGAAAGGATATGCCGTTGCCAATCGGCAAGGTAGAATATTTCTCGATTTCTATCTTCTTTGGGGTGCAAGGGGTACTGTTAGATGTCATACGAGCCGCCCTGGGCTTTTCAGCTGTGTTTCGGATTTTAGCATTTGATGCATTGTTGACAGCCTCAAAGTAGCTGACTGACCGAAAGTGCTGAAATCTTTCATTTGTCTGCAGTGATGAGAATGAAGCACTGTGGGGCTTGTTCCTGTCTTCGGCCATTAAGTTCATTATGGCGCAATCAATAGCTGTGTTAATAATATACTTATTTCATAATGAGGTCAATAAGCAGACAGACCACATATTGGATTCCTGAAAAATTGCACAAATATAAATTTGATTGATCTTTATTAATGGCATTGCTTTTTTAAGAGTTATTAAAAAGAGAGAAAAATTTAAGAATGTTAGGCGAGTGAGAAATAAAACTCATGCAAAATCTATAAATAGAAACATTGTTTGAGTTTAATATTGTCCTTTGACAAAATTTCCAGAAAAGAACAACAATTTTCAGAAAGTTATAGTTAAAATATTTCTCAAGGGAAGCGTGTCCTATTGGCATATTGGGAAAATGTAAACTCTTGCTAGATTAGTCATCAAATGAAGCAACTTGGAGGGTTTTTCCCATGATACATTTCATGAATTTATAAATCTGGTCCTGTTTAGTTTTTAAATTTTAAGTGCTTTTTTATCAAAGATAGGTAGTGCATTAATATGCCTTATATTTAGTGATAACTAAAGCAGCAAGTAATTATTAATATTATAAATTCAATTATATTTATAATCATAAAGTAATCATTAGGAAAAAAAGGAAGGAAAATGTGAAATAAAACTTAAATAATAAGAAGAAAATTTTATTCTTTTAAATTGCAATAAAGTTTTATTATGCACAATCACTTTTTAGTGATTGTTTGCACAAGGAGAAGGGGGGGGGGGGGGTATGGATGTAAACCAAAAGACAAATTAAGTAGAATATACTAATCATGGAGAAAATGCTGACAATCTAGTAAATAGTTATAGTGTAAGTGTTAAAGCAGATTAATATATATTTTACGAAAGAAAAATCAGTAATGGTAAAGTGATGAAAAACTTACCTAATATGGACATGTATACAGAATTTTTTCAATGCATCACAGAAAACTAAAAATTCCAAAACAAGTGAAACAGGAATATTCTGAAACATGCTTTCGAAATATAATAAATCATCGACTAATCAACAAAAACGGGATATCATAACAAACATCTAAAACATGCCTGAGAAAAAATTCCATACAAACTACACAAACAAAAATACCATACAAATCAAAAATACACAATTATTAACATTCATAGTTATTTACATATAAAACTAAATAAGGAAGAATTTTACAATATCAACAAAATTGGGTAAAAAAAGTTTATCAAAACCCACAAAACACGTAGCATGTCATAACAAGGCTCGATTTATCAGAAATTTGTGAAAAAAAGTTAAAAGATATTATACGACAGAATTTGAACATAAAACAAGATGCAAATTAATAAACATAAGAGATCAAAACAAATACCTCAGATGCCAAAATCGACATAAATAGAAACTCCTGAAAATCGGCGGAGATCTCCTACATGCTGTCAGTTATTTTCCTGTTAGTTACCCGTCCACATAACCAGTTCAAACTATTAAATAACTATATAAATTGTTTTAATTAAAAACAATTGCAGTTGTGGCGTTGATTATTTCCAAAACAAGAAATTTTCTGTCAGAAGAAAAGATGAAAAGAGTGAAGTTGAGGTGCATTGCGTGAAAAGAGAACTTTTGACTTCCGAGCACAGCGGAAGTGTTGCCATTAGGAATAAATTCGTTGTTACTTTTTTCTTCCGTGTTTTGGTTTGGTTTGATTTTGAGAATGGGCAAACAATTTCATTTTGCGCGAATTCAGATTTATTTGTCTTGTTTTAGCTACCAAATATTTTATTTCCTCATAATGGACCATAGAACGATATAGATAGTTCGATTGAGAAAAAAAGAAAGGAAAAATTGGCATGTTTTCTTCATTGAATGAAAGATTCATTAAGATTATTTAAGGAATTCTCGTACTATTAATGAGCACATATCAGCACATTAAAGATCTGATTGCATTCAAAATCATCTTTTACCAACTTAATCATCATACTAAAACCTTAAATAAATATCTTAATAGTGCTCTCATTTAAAATAACCGAAGTAGATGGCAACTGTTTACTAGTTATTACGTAGATTTAAACTTTGTGTTAATTTTCGTTCTATTAAATTCGATTGGATCAACATTCCAAGTGACGTTTGTTAAAGAAGTGTCATTAATGTACAAGTGTTTCCGTGCCCGTAACAAAAGTGTTAGCTCATTCATGGCGGACCAAATTATATAAATATTTTTATAGCCAAATTTTAGTGTAAAAATCTTTACTATAAAATTAATTGCCGTGTTTGGTCTTTTTTTCCTGTTTTGCACAAGTGCTGTGTGAAAATCGTGAAGTGACAAATTCTGTTACAAACCTTACGTGTTTAAAAATGTTATTTCGAAATGCTAAAAATATATAAGATGTTTTTCAAACAACTTAAGGTAAGGCCCAAAATTTCCCAAATTTCTAAAATGTTTACTATTATTTTAAACGGCGTTTTTCTACTAAAAAAAGAGGTTTACGCTAACAAATCTACCACATTGAATTTTCATCCCATAAACATTAATTATTATGTGTTAAATTCTTCGTTTTGAACTGATACATGCAATGACCCTCTAGAGTTGCATACAAATTACAAGAAAAGAAGTTATTAAGAAAAATGTTATAAATTTACCACAAAAAAAAGGATTATTTTCAATTAACTTACACTTGGAATTTTTTTTTAAAAAAACCTATGGATTTACACCGGATGTTACAGGTTCAAGGCACAGATATATATTGAAATAGCATCTGCAAAAAAATTCAGGTTAATTAATGTAAAACTTTTTATGCTAGAAGTGTTAGCGTAAACCCCTTTTTTTAGTTGAAAAACACCGTTTAAAACAAATCAATTATATTTAAATAAAAAAAAAATTGCCCCAAAAGCATTGTTCATTATATTTGAAATCCCTATGTCAAATTTGGAAAAGATTTAAGTAATAGTAAAAATTTTAGAATTTTGGGTACTCGCCTACCTTAAAAGAAAAAGTTTTTTTTTTGCATTAAACCACATATCCCAAAATGCTGACATCAGTTTAACTGATTTTGTGAACACCTGCCGTTACTTTCAATTTGGCTTTGGTGATGTGAAATTCTCCGCTCCGAATGTGGTTCGAGGTAATGACACTTTGATTTTAATATAGTTGCCTGGAAAAAAAGTAACAGCTGTTTGTTCACGTTTGTTTCAGTATCTAATTAAAAAAATCCACGATAACAATAAAAAAAAATAATAATAATAATATAAAGTCAACCATTGCACTCTCTTACAACGTCGATTTCAACCAAATAAATGAAGTAAATACTCTTGTTTACCGGTTGACCACCTTTCCTTAGTTTTTCTCTTTTTCCCAATCTTAAAAGTTATTCATTCCAAAACGGTCAAAGGACCGAACTTTGACACCGCTCACAAGGAATTTCATTGACCAAAACCGGAAAAAAGCGGTTCCGACTCCTTCTCTCCTACTATCTATTAGATTAGTTTGGAAAAATACTTAATTTATGACTTAATTGGGCTGATTTTACTTTCAAACAACTTTGGTTGGTTCAGAGAATGGCGGCAATTTTTTATTTATTATTTTGGCATCACGGCGGTTCGCTGTTTTGGCCTTAGAGGACATCAAATTGGCACTAATTTTTTAAGTGAGGGGAAAGGAAGCGTTTTAAGTGAGGGGAAAGGAAGGGGAACAAAGGAGTGAAATCTACTCCTGTAGGAGAAGTGCATTTCCGACACTGGAAAGAAATGGATATTAACTCAGACTGAATTTAAATCACTCGTTTGGAGTGATCTTGTCGCAGATTCAACATGCAAAGTATCCACTCCTGTAGGAGAAGTGCATTTTCGACACTGGAGACGTGAAAATTAACTCAGACTGAGTTAAAATAGCTCATTTCTTTTAAGAGTGATGTCTATTTACTCTGCGAGCTCCTTGAAAGGACTTTCTTCCCCCATCCCTTCGCTTGGTTTTCTAGGAAACCGGGGGGGGGGAGCATCGCACTTACTTCTAAACCTACCCGTTTGATGTTCTGCTGTGAGGTTAACAATCCGAACAGTTCAAACCCAAGTAGGGTGGGGAAAAACACGCTCACGCCATTTTAAAGATAACCACATGCGGTGATGGGGGAGGTAGATGCTTTCGAGGCTCGCATTCTAGATGGACAAGGTATATTACTAGTAAATGTTTTGATTCTTTAGAATGACTCTAAGTTTGATCTTTTGATGATAAATACAGAAATATTTCCCTGTGAAACTTTTTATTGATTCCCAGAATTCCCACCTAAATTTGCAACAAGATCACAAAGACTTGACAGTAATATCTGATTACGATGTACAGTGCACAACTATCTCGACATCTTTTTGATATCCAATGTTTCGTTTTCGGAAACAAAGCATACGACATTCAGTACGCTATTTTCCCATAGGAAGTGAAACGATGTTCGATAAACTTTGTCGCAAACAGTCTTAAGGGATCATTAATTTTGAATGAAGAAAAATCCACGAAGCGAAGCGCATTTTCGGTTATATCACATCAATTGATCATGCCACTGAGAATACCTTCCCTGGTTTTGTCCTCGCCTTAGCCATCGTATGACCGGATCGAGCTCCCTTTGCAAAAAAAAAAAACAACCTCACTTACAAATAGCGCCGTGTACATGGGACTGGTGCACGCTAATTCTGTCATGGTCCAAAAGTCAGGATGTCATTGCTAATAGCCCTAGTGCAGCTGTTGTGCGTTGTAACATTGTTTCAAGCAAAAATTGCACATATCACATTCAAATCTGTCGATGTTAAAAGGGATGAAGTCCAGAGAAATATTCAAAAAGCGTTTCTTCATTCACTAAAATGTTAACAGGAAGAAGCTTAGTGAGATATCCTCAATAAACTAGGCCTCTTTTTTACATTTTGCTATTCAATTTGGATGTTTTTGAAGGAATTAAATATAACAAATGACAGTGAGTGCGCCCTCTAGAAGGGAATAGCTTAGGCTTTATAGCCCGTTAAACCGCTCACCAGAAGAGACAGTCACAAGAGACACACAAAGAAGGACGACACAAACACATAGACAAATAACAACATTTATTGACAAACAAAAATATTCATGCCTTACCAGGATTTGAACCCGACCCCAGCAGCTCCAAAGGCCAGCACCCTAACCATTGCGTGGCAAGGAATTAAATTAGTATTTTTTTTTAAATAGAATCTGTAATTTATACCAATTCCCCACAACATTTGTGCTCAACAAAGGGAAAAAACCACCAAACACAACATTTACACGCTACATTTGTCTAATTAAATTTATTTTCTTTCGAATAAATTCATAAAAATATTCCTATAGCTACTCAGTTGGCAGAGAGGTATTACGTATGTGTCCGCCACATAAGCCCAAGTTTGCGGGTTTGAGCCCCGGCTAAGCCGTCAGATATTCTGTATGGGAAAACCGCAGGCACGCATGTCATATGTTTGTGCTGCATGTAAAAGATAATTTGAGTACCCATTTGTTCTCTCGGCAAAATTAAATCTCGCTCGACATACTTTAACAACCACAGGGTTCAAAGATTCATTGTAATATGAGCGTCAAAATTGGTACGAAGAGTCGCCCAGACGGTCAAAATCAAGTTTCTTTTTTTTTTTTAAAAAAATTTTCAATAAGGTTTTTAACAACATAATTTTAGTGGCAAAGGTGATATCAAAGAAGGAGCAAATCGCATTGTATTATTTTTAAATAGGAATTAAATTTTACATTTTTATTTAAATAGGTAATTGAAGTACTGTAAATTTTAAAATTTCTTCCTGAGATTTTCAAAGATTTCTATTTTTGATTCCTTGATTTCTTTTTGATGTATTACACTTGACTGTAGCATTTTGTAGTCATAGGACTTTAAATGTGGGTAACGGGGAGACAGCTACAAACGGACAGATATGGCTTTTATAACATATCCACTTGTTACGATATAAATGTAGTGTGGAAGCTAAAAAAAATATTTTTTAAAAAATAAATTGCAAAATTAACCTAAGTGGTTAAGGGGAGAACATAGTTAGCTACAGCAAAAATGAGCAATTCTTAGTATTGATTTTGAAAAAGGCTCTAAATATTAAAAAAAAAATTTTAAAAAAAACAAATTGTACGAAGTTACACATTGTACTTTTATTATTATATTTATACCTAAGAATCTCAATTAATTTTTTTTTTTTTTTTAAAAAGGACATCTTTTGAAACATGCAATTACGAATTTTCAAATATGCAAACATTTTTTCGGTACCATTTTTACAAAACATATACAATGAATGTACGTAAAACTTGTTTCAAATGCAAGTGAACAGTTAGATTTATATTGGTCACCTGTTTTTTTTACCTAAAATAATTTTTAAATTAGATTTAAAAAACGTTATATTCAAAATTCATAAAAATTCTGATTTTCAACGCATAAAAGTGTAAAGCAATAAAACATTTTTTTTTTTCAATTTGTAGGACAAAATGAGGTGATCTAAATAGATCTAAAACGGTTTTATAACGCACACAAAATACTATTAAGAAATATATAATAGATTTAGATAAAAGTGTACCGATGTGTTGAAATTTATAGTTTTGAGAAAAACGCGAAAAACAAATACAGTCGATCACGTTAACACGAACTCGAAAACATTTCGTGCTAACCGAATTTCATGTTAACCGTCAGCAATTTTTTCTTAAATTGAACTAGTGAATAGTTTTAAAAAATCAACTTAAAAAAAATTCTTATTTTATAATATAATACACTAATAATACAAGCATACAATTAGTAATTCAAAGGAGGCGTGGCACATTTGTTTATTTTTACAATTTTAATTTTTTATAAGAAATAATTTACTGATCGACACAAAATTGGTCTCATTCGATAGATTGGGTTTCCATCTATCAGAAAATGCTGGTTTCGAAAATTCGAATTTTTCCGGGTTTTTTTTAACTATGTTCTCCCCTTAAAGACACATGTTCAATTTAAAAATGGTTTTAATGTGTGAATTAGTGTCATTTACGCAAAAATTAAAGCAGAAAACTGAAACTAATAACGCACTTAACTTTGCCCCCAGACACTTTAGAAAATAATAATTCCCGCGGATTTTGCTTAGGGTTGATAAATGTGTTTTGTTATTATGAGTAGCGTCTCGCATGAACGGAAGCGATAAGTTCAAATCGTTTGCTACTAATGTCTTTTTGTTTTTAGAGTGTAAAACCAACGAAATAAAATAAAAACTAAAATATTTATTCAGAATTTTTTTCTTTTAATGGGCAGGTGTAATTTAAAAACACTCAAGTGTTTTTACAACCTTATGCACGCCTTAAGAACTATACCAAAACCGACCTTAAGTTTGCAGTATACAAATGTTCGACGAGAAAAAGGGTAAATAGTTCTAATTTTCGAGTGCGAGAATCGAATACAAAGATGTATTTCACATTCAATAAACAAATTTATTTGTTATTTCAAGACATAAATTTATTATTTTTATTAGTGTACTTCTCTGCTGCAAACTTAAGGTCGGTTTTGGTAAAACTAAAAAAATTAGCATTTCAGAAATTTGACCAATAAAAAAATGTCTCCAATTCAGTGACCTTGTGACCACCTAGTGAAGAACAACAATAAATTGGAAAAGTTACAGAAATCTGTAAAACTGCGGAAAACTTACAACGTCTCTCCATATGCAATTCCTCATAATTACTCAACCCTTTCATATGTGTTTTTTTACTGACTATTTGATGAAGCAATCGCTTAATTGCTTTCGCCCGAATAGCTACATGCTAATTGCATTCATTTTTTTCTTTTTTTCATTCAAAGAAAGGATACAAATGAATGGCTAGGATTCAAAGTAGGACAAGTTCTTTGGATAATTTCCCTTTACATTTGTCAATTTCAACCTTTAAGTGAAAGAAGAAGTGTGTACGGAAAATTTCCCGTATACTTGACCCTTGTTACGTTTCGCGGTTAAAATGTGGTCGGGTTTGGTGTTAAAATAATTGTCCATTGTTTACGCAATATGTGTCAGTGAGGCAAACAATAAGCGAAATGTTTCGACTCTGTGGATGATAAAAAAAAAAGTGACGAATTTTGTGAAAATCTACTAAAAAAAGGTGTGTAAGAATGAAACATCAACATTTGTGGAATTTTTGTTCTGTTTAGAGTAAGTTTTCTTTTAAACTGGATTCCGTTTAATCGGAACTTCACTTCAATCGGGCGATTTTTTTTGCATCCAAGGATCACAAGGACCATATTGGCGAACATAAAATAGTATATAATGCAAATTTACAAACACACACACAAAATTAAATCACAAGTAAAAAAAATATTATTAAGGCAACACACACAGAAGTATCGGGGGTATATTTAGGATGGTCAGTATGAGTTAAATTTAAAAATTAGTTAAAAATAACTTGTTTCGTTATAGAACTCTCATTCCAAATAAAAAAAAAATGGCAAAATATGTTGCAAGTTTCCGATATTCTAGACTTCGACAAAAAATAAATAAATAAACGACATTTTAATGTTACTATGTAACTTGTAATGCTGGGATACATTGAATAAAATGACGCATTACCTTAATTGTGGATTTATTTCTAAGACCTACAGCTGTACGATCGTTATTGGTCACGGGCATCATAATTGAAGAGTACACGGGAAGAACCGATTGATTTCGTACAAGGCTTTCCTTAATAGCCTCTTTGGGGATGATAGCGAGAAATCGCCTAAACTGGTGTAAAGAAGCCAGGTACTCGCTTTGTTTATCTTTCGCGGCAACCCTTATTCACGCCAGAGTTGAGTGGAATAAGCCACAAGTTTGTACCGCAAATGAAGAACCATAAGAAAAACCGGTTTCCGGTCGCCAATGTCCGCCAAGCAGAGACAATTACGGAAAGACTCTAAAGAAACCAATCGGTTCTTCCCGTGTACTCTTCAATTATAATCCATGGTCAAGAGACGAGGTGGGTATTTCGACTGGCATCGAACGCAGAGTCTGCACTTGGGACCACCCAGACTTATTAACGTCGTGCACCAGTTTTATAGAAACGACATTGTTTATTAAAGGAACTCTCTTTATTTTTTATCCGATTTAAAAGTCATTTAAGCTCGCTAAGGTTCCCGAGCCCTTTTTTTTTAATGTACGCTTTGTTGATATATTCAGTGACTATATCTCATACAATAATTACATCGTAAAACTGAAATAAAATTATTTACTTGCATTTCCCAGTTTCCAGCCTGATTAATTTATAGGATGGCTAGGCAAAAACAGAAGGCTAGGCAAGGACAGAACCTGTAAGGGTATCGTCTTGGAAAACGCCTTAACCAATCAGCCTATGCCGGCCCACTTCTTTCAAGAAGTAATCACAATTATCGATGCTAAAGATATTGATAGTTCTGTCATCACGTTCTCATGAGATTAAAAATTACAAACATATAGATTGTTTGAAAAGTTGTAAAAAACTAATCGCAATTATTGAGATGTTTACAATTATTGATGCTGAAGACATTGATAGTTCCGTTATCAAGTTCTAATGCTCGAAAAATTACAAGGAACATTGTTTAAAAAGTCGTTAATATGATCAAAGTGCTTACGATCTTTCAATACGTCCTTACGATATCAACTTTTATATTAAGATATGCGATAGGGTTTATCTCTCTCACTAAAACTCGTGGTACTTTTATCGATACATCAAACAACTTGTTAAAAGGAGGCTGAATTGAGCAAACAAATAATGATATTTAAATAAGCACTTAATATTGGACTAATAAGTTCTATCTCCGTAAAAAATAAAAAAATAAATTTCTGTTGCTGTTCTTAAAAAAATTTGTTCCAAAATTATATAACAATACTCATTTGCTTTTCCAATCCAATTTAAAAGTCATTTTACGCTCGTTTAAGGTTCCCAAGTTTTTTTTTATGTACGACTAATTGATATAAACATCAGTGTCTCAATCTCATACACATACAATAATTACATCGTAAAACTGAAATTAAATTATCTATAAATGTGTCTTGAATTCCCCAGTTTTCAAATATGCTATTTATGAATTTTGGTTGAAATTTTAACCGGGTTCCTAATAAAAGAATGTATGTAACAGTGTCTTTAAGATTAGTAAAATGCTGCCAACTTATAATTGTACTATCGGGTGTAAATTATTTCTCTATAATCGTGTGGCTCATTTTTTCAGTAGCATTGGGGGCGTAATTAAATACAATTCATTTCGAGTGCTTAGTTCGACGGTGGTCTTCCAGCTAACGTTCCAAGCTAACTTGGTACTCATTTATCTACTCCGAATAAAGACTGAGATAGCCCAGACTATAGATAATAGTTAAAAATGTGTTTTATCTCACCGTTAATAATACAGTGATTAATGTTTTTGATCAGAAACAATGCAATATACTTCCGTAAACATAATTGCCATTTGTTAATTTCAAATTTTAAGTGGTCCATTCATTGAGTAGCTCATTTGAACACATGGCATTATGAAATGTAATTTATCATATTAAGGTATTTATTCCGTGTTTTGTATGCATCTACGTTAGGATTGCGTGTAGGGCCATGTAGTCACGCATTTCAGTTTTAATTTGCGTTGGAAAAGTACAGTTAGTCATGCTTGTTAAACAAATACTGGACATCTGACTGCATGAGGAATCAAAATGTTGGAATAATATAAGGAAATCCCAGGAGTCGTCTAAGAATGTTGTGATGTAAGAGCACATTTCGAGCCTTGTATAATGTTTGGAGGTTGACGCTTTAACCCTTTCAGTCCCAATGACAATTTGGCATCATCATTTTAGATTTTTTTTTCTTTTCGTCTATAGCTATTTAGGTTATCAAAAAGTACATCATTCGATTCTTCAAACTTTTTTCTACTAGGAAATATTTTTAATTAATCCCTATTGATGCCAGCCCTATTATTTTTTTAAATTTATGATCAGAAACATGATGATGCCAAATGACATCACTGGACTGAAAGAGTTAGAAGTACAGTGTGTAAATTTGATGAATTTAATTTAAAAGTCTGGATTGAAACTCAGTATTCCACAATGTTAAAAATTTGGCACCTGTTTTCACCAAAAATATGGTTTTTAGTGAAATGTTTCACCATATTTTTGTGGTGTTCGGTTGAAAAAAATTTCAGGTTTTGCGAACATAACCTCGGTTAATTCGAATACCGAAAACGTAGTAAAGCATTTCTCCACATAGCAATTGCAGCTAGTAAGAACTATAGTTTTGGTGAAACTATGCTGCACAACCAGTGCACAACCGAAGCGGAATATAGGTATATTCAGGGCCTGCTCTAGGAAATCTCAGACTATAGACACAATCTATTTTGGGGGCCCCTTTATGAAAAATTTTGTGTACGATTTCCAGTAATGAAGATGCCTTTGACCAATGTATAAAATTTTTGCTACAATTTTATAGGTTTCCTTATAAACATCGATCAAAACAATCGTGTTAGGACAATTTCTTAGCCAAAATTGAGCGAAAAACAAATTGGAGTATCAGAATTTTTTTTGTTTACTGATATTTTAGTGATTTACAGCATTTAGCATAATAGAACCTGAAATTTAGGGGCATTTAAATTTTGGGGGCCCTAGGCCCGGGTCTAACGGGCCTATGGAGGAGCAGGCTCTGGGTATAGTATTCTTAATGCATACCCCCCACAACGATTAAACCGGAAAAAGATTCTGGCATAGAACCTACTGTCGGATAATAAGCAGACAGGCGTGATTTCAGAAGTATAGTTACGTGCATTTTCTACACAGTGAGTCCTCCATCCCATCTATACTAAAGGCGGCCATATTTTTTCACACTTCATGCCAGGTGCATTCTTCTTATTTATGTTGGTCACGCACTGCGACTTCAGAATAGCCGAATGTGCTATTGTGATGATGTCATTATCGGCGTAAAGCTCGTTGCCTCAACCCGCTGACATTGGATTCATTATTTTTTAGGCCGAATGTAACTTTTTGGTTAAAATAGGGGGAAAAAACACGATTTCTTGTTATAGTTTATGTTTTACGGATAATGCGGTAGAAACGAATAATTCATTTGAAGGTTTTTGAGGAGTATTCTTTAGCTTACTACATAATTAAAAAAAAATCAAGAACAGTACTATCTTTAATAAAAAAATATTAGATATAAAAAGACCCCTTAAGTATTGCAGAGGGGCGTTTGTTTAGCTCTGAGCTACGTCGTTGCCTGATAGAATTCTCGTTCTCTGCAGTAATCCTGAGTCCGTTACGAGAGCTTTCTCGAAACTAAACCAAACGAAGTCCACGAATCTACACTCTGAAAACAAAAGAGCGATTTTAACTCAGTCCGAGTAAATTTTCACTCCTCCAGTGTTGAAAATGCACTTCTCCTACTGGAGTGGATCCTTTGTGTATTAAACCTCCGACAGGATCACTCCAAACGAGTGATTTTTACTCAGTCTGAGTTAATATTTACTCCTTTCCAGTGTAGCAAATGCACTTCTCCGACTGGAGTGGATTTCACTCTCTTGTTTTAAGAGTGCACTCTTTGGATAATATACGCTGTAGTGCGACTTTATTTTAGTCAACCAACAAAACTAAGCATGACTATGTAATATAATGTTCCAAATATCCCAAAGTTCTTACCAATGGTACATCATTAACTGTAAGGCTACTTTTGGGCCACCCTGTATATATTGATTAGTCAGGCGTTAACCTCCGAGTTTATTATCAAAATCTCCCTCTCCTTCCGCATTTCTCCCCGATTAGCTGTCGCCTCTTCTTAGTTAGCCTCGGATCATCAATTGCATTAACATGAAATACTCCATCACTCGTGTATAAAACCTGAACCAAACCCTTCCGCTTGCCGGGAGAGCATTTTGTTTGGGGTTGGTTAAAACCAGGGGTAGAAGTGGAGAAAAAGAAAGGACGTGTGTCCATAATTTGGGCGCTAGTACTCCCCTACAGTACTAGTTGCTTGGTAGGTAGGTTTGAATTATCGTCGCACTAAGAGCTACACGAGGGCTATTGGCGAGGGGCGTCGTATTTTAGAACCACAGTCAAGTGAAGAGCCGACACCTGAATAGGCACCCAACGCAACCGTTAAGGGCGACATCGTGTGCAGCGTTAGGACTTTGGAGCATATTTAGCGTGCACTCCCCTACACAGGGTATTATTCGTCGGACATTTTTGGACTGCATGAGACATTGTACGCAGCTTTGGCACTTTGGAGCATATTTAACGTGCACTCTCCTACACGGGGTACTGTTCCTCGGAAATTTTTGGGCTGCATAGGCCGTTTATAGGTCGACAGTTATTTTGGCGATGCCCGGACCTGAACCTTTCGCATGGCGAGTGCCTAACCGACTGGGCTCCCCAGCCCACTAGTTGCTTGGAAATATAAAACATTGGGGGTTGGACTTAGGAGGTATTGGATGCAAGGGGTAGGGGACGCTTGATCATGTTCGCAAAATTGAGGGGACGGGGGTACCCACACTTCTAGAACTGATGCAATCCCAGTTCGTATAAGCGAGAGTAGACTTTGTGGTGATCCGGCTGCCTATTTCTAACCTCATTTAGGAGCTTTAAAACAGCCAATTACGCCTCGTAATTTATAACCCCGGTCATGAGACGATAAATTCATCTATTCCATTAAGGAATCCCCCTTTTGCCCCAAAACCGACTATTGCCGAAGTCAATAATAGTAATTAAATTTTTTTTCAATAAAATCCCATCTTATTAAAATTAAAAAAAGCTTACCTTTTACATAACGAAATATCCAAACTGAAACCAAATATCACGATTTTCACAGACGATTACACACTAATACCAATAAATGAACATTCCATTCCGCATATCACAACAAAAAGAACGTCCGAAAATTCCTTTTTTATGTTCTATAATCTTGAGCCGGATGCCAATGTATATCCAGACGTTCTCCCTACGAGCAAACGACAAAGAATGACAGCTGGTTTCGGCAACACGTGGTCGAGAGAGAGTTGAAGTCGTAGTGTGTATCCTAACACCAACGCAAATTCGGTGGGCGTTCGAAATTCGAATGCATTGATGTTAAGAAATTAAATACCTGTTATTGTAATGAAAACCGATTTTTCTGCGATTGATTTTTAAATGTACGTATTTTCTATTGCTGACTCCATTTGAAGAAATACACGTAAATGAGATAATAACAAATATATAATCTTCAAGCACTAAACATAGACCTAATCAATTTTCAAGGAGTCCCGATATCTAATCTAGTAAATCTTTTTTCAGTTTTTTAAAAACTAATTTAATTAGATAAAAAATAAGTTATGCTTTAATTAAAAAAATGATTACCGAAAAGTTTGATTTTCAAATTCCAATTCATGGAATTTGTAATAATTTAATTCGATAAAAAATAAGTTTTTACGTTTTAATTAAAAAAAATTATTACCGAATAGTTTGATTTTCAAATTTCATTTCATGGAATTCGCCATAATAATCGCATACCTATAAAAGGTCTGTGCAATCCAAAGACCGTCTAATAATACCCCGGGTTGAGGAAGGGTACATTAAATATGTACATAAGTCTTGACGCCGCTTACAATGTCGAACTTAAAAAGTCTCCTTTTGTGCCAACTCGGCTTGTCATTTGGCTGTATTTCTAAATGACGACGCCGGTCACCGATGGCCCTCGTGCTGCTCTAGTATGACGATAATTTAACCTAACCCTAAAAGGTATTAAAAAGACACTAATTAGCCTCTGGTAATAAAAAGAAGTGTTCTCCAATTAACCAAAACAATAACTTGTATCTTTGTTTGGCATCCCTAAGGATGCGAGTTCGAGTCCCGCTGCCTTTCGAAGATCCCGGCGTGTACGTTAATGGTGACTGGTGCACGCTAAATCCGTAGTGGAGTAGCCACAAAGTCCTCCAAGTTCCCATGCCAAATAAATACCTCTGAGGTGACAAGTCAGTTCAGGGGATCCTCTATGTTGGCCTCTAAAATTAGATGGATCTACTCCACTTATGTGTTTGTGTGTGTTGTGTCTGTCTTACTTGACGAAGGTTTATAAGCGGGTCTCTGACCAAGCACACAAACCTAAATATATATGTCTACCAACCAACCAACTTTCCAACAACTTGTGACTTCTCTGTATTTTATTAGCACAAGTCGATAGAGACTGACTTAAGAAAAAAAGACACCTTCTTAAATAATCTATTTGCCAAAAATAACCTATCAGTCCTCCTTATCTCCCCGTATACCTGGCTGCTCCGCTAAAGCCACGCAAATTTACGCGATATTGTCACGGTACGCGGCACTTTTTTTTAATGCCCTTGGAGCACCAATTTATGTTGAGTATTATTCTTTTTTTGGTCACGCAGGGCTTAGCGATAGTGTATCGATCGGATTCAGATTAGACCCGTTGGAAAACAATGCTTGGGTGATCTTGATTTCGAGACACGATAGAGTTTTATCATGTAGGGAAGTGGGTGTCCTGATTTGGCTTCATTTTTGGCTTTATACATGGTCTGGTATTTCTTTAACCATTGCGTGCCTTATATACATATTTTTTAAGCAGAATTTTAGAAATGTTAACCAACATGCCTTGAATAGCAATACATTGGTTCGACTGCGTAGATATAGTTGAATCACAATTTTCCACGAATCATAGTTTTCTATAATTAAACAAGAAACCTGTTTTAACCCTGCAACGCTTGATTTTTCTTCGCCCCGAAAAAATATATGTGTATCTTTAATACTAATACATTATGCTAAAAATACTGAGAAAAAAAAAACAACCACAAAACACCTATTTTGAAAAAGAATGACTAGAAAACTACTAAATACATTTTAAAATAACAATCTTGAACAATAATTATTTTTCCAGACAATTTATTTCTATTTAGTACAAATATTATTTTTGAATACTGCCAAAGACGTAATTTCACAATAGTTAACTTCAGTATTTAATTTTGAATACACTTTTACTACTGTCATCTATGAGGGTTATTAGTAACTAAAACTTCAAAATGGAATGTAATAAATGAAAAAAAGACACAGATTTGTCGAGAGGGAGCTCTACTGTAATAGAATAAAATGGATTGTATTACTAGTTGCCATATGGCAACAGTATGCATTAGAGGGTTAACCATTGAGTGCCTTTCACATATTTTTAAGCAGATTTTTATACATTCTTAGAACTCTTCTTTAACTCTTCTTCGTGTATGCCTTGAATAGCAATACATTGGCTCTACTGCGTAGATAAAGTTGAACCAATTTTTTCATAAACCTCATCCACGAATCATAGTTTTCTAGAATTTGGAAAAAACAGTTTTAACAGCAACCTTACATCCAAATAAGAAAAATAATACTCCTACTTTGTAGCAAAAATGTTGTCTATTCAACTCAAAATAATTTTAAACCAATAGAAAGTAATAATATTAACAATCGTATACGATATTTGGACTATGGAACTTTGGCAATGCCCGGACCCGAACCTGGGACTTTTCGCATACTGGGCGAATACCTAACCGACTGGGCTCCCCAGTCCCTATTATGTTTTGAAAATATATATTTCCAATTTTTTATGATGTTTCCAACATTGAAGTTAAGAACAAGAAACCAAACAACTCTCAAACGAGTTTCAATCAATCCACTGTAATCTGATTATTCAAATGCGTGGTCAATCAAACTGACCTTAGAGGAACAGGGCGTCGTACTTAACATAAGCAATTCGAAAATGTTGCCCACTCTTTGAAAAGAAAACATCATTGATAAATAAATATACTTATTTACTATACTTCACTTTTTGACAAGGAGAAAAAAAAAGTTGATTACACCTCGCATCATAATCAAGTGGGATAGACAGTGGGACTTACGAACGTCATAATGTCGAAGTTCATCACTGATACACTCTTAAAACAAAAACTCCTAATTTAACTCAGTCTGAGTGGATTTCACTCCTCCAGACTGGAAAATGCACTTCTCCTTTTGGAGTGGATCCTTTGTGTGTTAAACCTCCGACAGGATCACTCCAAACGAGTGATTTTAACTCAGTCTGAGTAAATATGCATGCCTTTACGGTGTCGAAAATGCACTTCTCCAACTGGAGTGGATTTCACTCTTTTGTTTTAAGAGTGTAGGTTATTTACAATTATCAACCATTAATTTTAAATTAATTCTTGAACTGATTCTGAACTGAATTACCAACGCCGAGGTTCATAAAACTCATAGCAAGGTTTTGCTATTATAAATAGTTTAGAGTTAAACTGAGTAAAGCTGCCTGTAAAACCATTGAAAATATCTAACCCTTTAAGACCGGCGATCAGATGGCGCTAATTTAACCCTTTCAGTCCCAGTGATGCCATTTGGCATCATCACCTTCAATATTATTTTCAAATTTTTTATGTCCCGTTATGACATCCAAACACACATCATTCGATTCTTCATCCTTTGTTCTATCAGACAATATTTTACATTAATCTCAATAGAAGTCAGAATTACTATTTTTTTTATTTAGAAAATAGTCAACAAGCGTTTCTCCTGATTTTTGATAAGTTCACTTCAGTTCCACATATTTAAAACACAATTTAAACTATTTCGGTTAAAATAATTACTAAATTTTTTTTAATAATATGGTCAGGTACCTTAAAATATATAACTCGAAGTGTTTTTTAACTTATATATATATTTTTATTTTGTTGTTTTCCACAGTTAAAGAATTTTGGCATTGATTCAAAAACCATATAAAAAATTTAAATGAATTTTTTTTCTTATGGAATTCGTATATTTGACCTAAAATAAGCTTATTTTGTGAATATCAGATGTTTCTGTAGTGTAGTAAATTTTTGGGACTGAAAGGGTTAAGTTTATGAGACAAAATTTTAGAGTTTTATAGAAAGAATGCCTTAAATAGCATCAATGCCAGCGACTCCATAAAAACAGTCATTTTTTATGCAAATAACAAATGGTACCCTCTTAAAACAAACGAGCGAATTTTAAATCAGTCTGAGTTAATTTTCACTCATTCCTGTGTCGAAAATGCACTTCCCCTATCGGAGTGGATTTCACTCCTTTGTTTAGTTAAACCTCCGACAGGATCACTTCAAACGAGTGATTTTTACTCCGTCTGAGTTAATTTTCACTTATTTCCAGTGTCGAAAATGCACTTCTCCTTAGGAGTGGATTTCACTCTTTTGTTTTAAGAGTGTAGCTGCTTCGGTATTGATATTTTTGAAAGGCTTGAACATTCTTTTTTATACCCGCACGATCGTAATATCGGTCTTAAAGGACTAAAGCATCTACCAATATACAGCCAACACTAAAATAATATATTATTTTTTTTTTCTCAAAACAATTGATTGCCTGACAGTTGTCCGAATTTCCATAACATTTTAATCAAATGCGCATTTTTTACAATTAAATGTTTATGTCATATCTCCATTCCATCATTTTCTAAATTTGCAGCTGCATTTTGCTGATTCAGGGCACGATCTGGACTTCAGAACAAAGAAAGAAGAGAGCCAACACCCTTCATTCTCCCCCCTCTTCCTCCTGCAATGTCAGTGACTAAAATTATAACTAATTTCCATATTTTCATAAATAATTCATGTTTAACAGTGACTTCGGATTAGTTGAACATCAAACTATTGTAGACCCAAGTGTAACAAATTTAAAACAAATTTGTTACACTTGGGTTAAACTCGCCTGTATTTTTTAGTCAGGTGCTCAACAGACTATTTTCTATTAGATAATATTTGTAGACAATAATTATTTATCTTTTAGTCATTCAATGGCTTAAAATATTCTTTTGCCAAAAATATTTCTTTTTTTCTTCAAATACCTCATAAAAAGGGAAAAAAATGAATTTTAAAATTAGGACGAAAAATCACTCCCGAAAACGCTTTGTGGCTGTCACGTTATATCTATGATGTAATGAGTAACTATAAACAAACTTTGAAACACCATTTTGTAATCTACTTTAACAAAATTTGAACTATCCGCTTCTGTAAAACTGCCTTCCATTATCTATACAATTGTTTTAATAGTAAAAATTAGATTAAATCCTATTTAATTGCAAGCAAAAAAAACATCACACCAGTTTGTTTATACATACTAGTGTGGGCTGGGGAGCCCAGTCGGTTAGGCACTCGCCCAGCATGCGAAAGGTCCCAGGTTCGGGTCCGAGCATCGCCAAGAAAGCTACCGACCTATAAACGGCCCGTGCAGCCAAAAATGTCCGACGAATAATTCCCCGTGTAAGGGAGTGCACGTTAAATATCCTTCAAAGTCCTAACGCTGCGTACGATGTCGCCCTTAACGGTTCCTTTGGGTGCCTATTCAGGTGTTGGCTCGTCACTTGACTGTGGTTCTAAAATACGACGCCCGTCGCCAATAGCCCCCGTGAAGTTCTAGTGCGACGATAATTCAAACCTAACCTATACATAAGTGACGTCGGCCAAATCGATATGTTTGTGATCACGTGACGTACCGATGAAAAAAAAGCCATTTGAAAATGTTTTTTATTAATTACTTAAAAATTTAATTTGCAAAATATATACTTTTGTTATATTTGGGTTCAAACTATAATTTAAGGTAGGCGAATACCCAAAATTTCCCAAAATTCTAAAATTTTTACTATTGCTTTAATCTTTTCCAAATTTGGTATAATGAATGGGTCAAATATAATGAATAATACTATTTAGGCTTTTGTTTTTATTTAAATATAATTTATTTATTTTAAACGGTGTTTTTCTACTAAAAAAAGAGGTTTACGCCAACAAGTCTACCACATTGAATTTTCATCCTATGAACATTTATTATGTGTTAAATTTTTCGTTTTGAACTGATACATGCAATGACCCTCTAGAGTTACATACAAATTACAAGAAAAAAAGTTATTAAGAAAAATGCTATAAATTAACCACAAAAAAAGAATTTTTTTCTATTAACTTACACTTGGACATTTTTTTAAAAGAAACTTGTATACTTGCACCAGATGTTAGAGGTTCATGGCACAGATATATATTGAAATAGCATCTGTGAAAAATTTCAGGTAAATTAATGCAAAACTTTTTATGAAAGAAGTTTTGGCGAAAACCCCTTTTTTTAGTTGAAAAACACCGTTTAAAATCAATTATATTTAAATAAAAAAAATTGCCCAAAAAGCATTGTTCATTATATTTGAAATTACTATGCCAAATTTGGAAAAGATTAAAGTAATAGTAAAAATTTTAGAATTTTGGGAATTCGCCTACCTTAATTAATATTGGAAGGTGTTTTAACTTTACTGTCAAGTACCCTAGTACGATGCCCGTCCTCAATAGCCTTCTTCTACCTCCAGTACGACGTTAATTCATCCAGACCAAACCAAAGATCTATCTTTGTTTGAAATTCCGAGTTGCAACGCAACAATCTAACCATCTGCTCTGCTGACTCCGTAACACTGTTGCAGCATCCCCAGCAGTTCAAGTCTTTTTTCGTCCCATTTGCATTCGGTGTGGGCCAAGGACTCCATAAAGAGGACACCAACAAACTCGTCTGCAGACAGGCTTCTCTTTGTTCAAGGGTCATGCACCCTTTGTGTTATGGGTGGCTAAAACAACGTCGCACTAGAGCTCTACCTTATACTAATTATGAGCTGGCTAATTTTTAAGCTATTTTCTACGGGGACGCTGGGAGTACCAGGTGGTAATAAAATAACGCTCGCTATTCGGAGTGGTCTGTAGCTTGAATGAATAAACCGAATGCAACAAAAATTGAGACACTTACTAATCAAGAAGGTTGAAAAATAATGGAATCATAAAAAATGAACTCGTCCCTTTACCAGAGTTCTGAATTACGTGGCGTAATTGGCTGTGTTGTCCGTAATTGGCCATAATTGGCTACGCCTCGTAATTTAGAGCTCTGGTCAAGGGACGAGTTTCTATTTTATGATTCATAAAAAAGAAACTCCTCTCTGGACCACGGTTCTAAATTACAAAGCGTAATTGGCTGTGTTGCCAGTAATTGGCTACGCCTCGTAATTTAGAACCCTGGAAGAGTAATTAAAAAAACATTTAAATTAGAATTTAGAATATTTTTATGATTCCATTAATTTCCCCCCTTCTTGATTAGTAAGTGTCTCAATTTTTGTTGCATTCGGATTATTCATTAAAGCTACAGACCACTCCGAATAGCGAGCGTTATTTTATAACCACCCTGTACTTTAGACTTTAGTGATTCACAATCACAAACCGGGATAATTTTGAGTTCGAGCCAAGCTGCCTTCCGAAGACCCCCGTGTGCATTTAATGGTGAATGGTGCACGTTAAATTCGTCGTGGTCACAAAGTCTTCCAAGTTCCCATACCAAGTGACAATTCAATTCTGGGTATCCTCTAGTTGGCCTCTGATGTCTCTGAAAATTAGATGGATCCACTTATGTGTGTGTTGTGTCTCTGTCCAATGACACAAACCGGAATATATATTATATATGTCTACCAACCAACTTTAATAAGCAATCATACAACCCTCTTTTGTGATATCCACACTACACAGCGTCTTAGAATTCTGAAGTCACTCTTTTCCACGACATTTTCCCAGAGTTTATACAAACAAAAACATTTCTCCGTGAAATCGGCAACTCTTTTCCGTTTGAAGATAACGCAAACCTCCCACGGAGTCTGTGTAACCGCAGTCGCTGTCTGGAACAAAAAGGTTCTTTTAAATACGTAACTTTGAGGTCAAAGGCACCAAATAATAGATTCGAATCTCAATCGTGAGAAAGGGAAATGAGAAAAAAATGCTGACAACTAGAAGCTTTTTCATACATTCGAATTTTGGATTATCAGACGAAATCTGTTAAAAATTTATTTTGCCTATTTTTTTTAACATAAAATATTTATTTATGCACGTGACAGGGCCGGATTTACAAATTTGCCGTCTGTAGGCTACGTATGATTTGTCACCCTGTCCCAATATTGCCCCCCTTCGGTGGAAAGGTAGCTGGTTAGCTGCAAAATAGGGTGGTACGTGTTGTTTAAAATAGGCACACATATTGGAATAATCTATGTACCTTTATACACTAAACCGAAAGCTAAATAAGCGATTTTTTTAAAAACTGTTCTACTATTTTTCTTTCAACTTCGAAATCCGGGAGGAGGGGTACGATTGCCCTCGCAGCGAGTGCTATGTTTGCTACTAAATATTAGTACTTTATATATATGTTTACGTTTTACTTATTAATGTAAATTATTTGTTTTCTTTCTTAAAAATATTCGTATCCAAAAAATAATTTGTTTATGCTCCCAAAAAATTTGCCGCTCCAGGCTACAGCCATACTTAGAAGTCTATTTAGAAATCCGGCTCTAGCACTTGATAAAAGAATCTAAACAAAAAGTAGTTTTTTAATAAAAACTGTCACTAGAACAGCTTCCACACAAAACGTCTACGCTTACCCTTAGAAATGTGTAGTGTGGAGATACGTGAATGGTAAGACGTTTTCTGGATTTTTTTAAATTTGTTTACAGGAGCTGGGGAGCCCAGTCGGTTAGGCACAAGCCTACCATGCGAAAGGTCTCAGGTTCGGGCATCGCCAAAATAACTGTCGACCTATTAACGGCTCGTGCAGCCAAAAATGTCCGGCGAATAATACCCCGTGTATGGGAGTGCATTTTAAATATCCTCCAAAGTCCTAACGTTGCGTACGATGTCGCCCTTAACGGTTGCGTTGGGAGCCTATTCAGGTGTCGGCTCGTCGCTTGACTGTGGTTCTAAAATACGACGCCCGTCGCCAATAGCCCTCGTGTAGCTCTAGTGCCACGATAATTAAAAAACCTAACATTATTTTGTTTAAAAGAAAATTGTCATTCAAGCATAAAAATTCAATTTTTTATGTAATTTTCTTAATTTTGTAAATGTTAAAAATATATATTTTAGAAGAGAAATTAAATTGTGTTCCCAAGTTAAATTATATCCTTTTTAACAACCGGGATTGAAATTACCATTCTTTGAAATTGAACTTTGGAACTTGTATATCTTGTTTTATATTTAAACATCGATTAAAAATAAGTTATTGTAGAAACAGCTTATCTAAATATGCCAAATAAAAATATCAATGGATAACTAACAAAAACATCCGCATTCACCTCAAATACATCTAAAAACTACCGAAAACTTATCGGAATTCTTCTATTTTACTCCAACGAGAAAAGTGACATTCATCGGCGTACCCGTTTATCCAGTTCACCCACGAATGGTCAGCGATACATTGACCGATTCTTGAATCGAGTGCGAAGGATGCATTCGATTCACAAGAAACATCGATTATTATATATTCATTATTGTATGACACAGATGTTGATGGATTGCTAATTGCACACATAAATGAATTTTAAGGAGTGGTCAGTGGGAAGTTTTCCATCAAGCTCGTTTCTTTCATTTTTTTAATAGAACAGAAACGTCGAAGGAAAATGTCTGTAACTCATTTTTGAATTTAGAGATTCCCTTAGCAACGCTACAAGCTGTTTACAATTATCTGTTCAAACTGAGTGTTCAGGATCGGGTCAAAATTGCCCCAACAACCCAATCGAAGACATTCTGACCAGCGATCGACTCTCTTTTTTACAACATTAAAAACCAGTACTTTTATTTTTAATCAATGTGCACGCTATTTTAATTAATGAATATAAATTGAATATAAATTGTATCTATATGTGATAAGTATAATTTCAAGGGCTTTCATATCGAAGACCTTGATATAATTGTTCAATTCACAAACAAGTGGAAAAGCGATAATTCAGCTTACAATTAGATTAATATCATTCGAACTTCAAAAAGACAAAATGTTATGTGGGAGTTGTGAGATTCAAGAAAACGACAAAAGTTATTTTTGCGAATTTCTTACCAGTTGTTTTTTACCACATAAGCAACGGCTTAAATGGAGCCGAGGGCTTAAGAGAAAATCCGGTTAAACCAGAGGAATGAAATTAATTATTGTTTGGATGTGCATTTGATTGCACATTTATTAATTATTGGCCTTATAAATAAATACACAATTAAGGTAATGCACCATTTTATTCAGTGTATTGAAGCATACAAGTTACATACCATAAAAAAAACCTCTGTTTTTTTTTGCTGGAGGTTAGAAAATCACACATTTTCGACATAGTTTAGCTATTTTTTTGGTATCGGATCGGTAACGAAGCAAGTCAGTTTTAGCAAATTTTTACATTTATATGTGAAACATTATTATTATTTTTGTTTGTCTTGGTCCCGTTTGGATATAATCTGATGATGTTGTTTTATATTTTAATTGAAGATTTCAATTGTATAATTTTATGTGTTGTCTGGAAGGGCTTAGGGGTCCCTTGACAACCTATGTATTCTGCTGTTTCTTTCTTTTCATTTGACCGGTTAAAGCGGAGATCCGCTTAAACAGAGCCTGGCTAAGAGAGCTGACATAATATATTTTTAAATGAATAATTTTTATTTTTTGGTATTTTAGAATTTCTAAGTAATCATTTTAGCAATAATAAGCATTTGAAAAAATATTCTTAAAATAATATCTCTACACATTTCTGCAAACATAATTTTAATAGAAGCGCTGTTCCTCAAAAAGGACTTTTCAAATTGATTTTTATTATTTAAAACAAAAGTTTGATTTATATTAGTAAAAGTGTAAGTTAGCCCACTTGGAGGTTATAAAATTTCTTGTAGGTTTTTATTTTCTTCTCTTGCGCCTACAAAGAAAGTTTTTTCTCAATTGTGTCGAATGAAGAATCAAGGACGATTTGTTTAATTTGATGAATGGAACCTCCAAAAAAGGCTGATTGAAGAATGACCTATTTAGGTTTGCAAATGGAGAGTCTCTACTACTTTAAATAAATGAAAACGAATTAAAAAAAAATAACTTCCATTTAATTTCAGAACCGAAATAATGTGTCGCAGATGGATCGGAGTAATGCTAATAGCACATCGTAAATATTTATAAAGCATCGAGTAAAATAATTAGTTTCGAAACGCACTGTTTTGGTAAAGTTACATCGTTGCAAAAAACAAACAAACAGCGATGTCTAAACAAATAGTCGGATAATGATGTGTTTTGATGTATTTTATCTGTTTATAAAATTGAATTATGATTATCAGATTAGAAAACGTGGTTAATTATTTTAAGTTTATAATTTTGATAATGAATACAAATGTTTTTCTGTACAACAGCCACACAGTCCTTTTTTCATTATTATATATATCTTTTAGCATTCAATTAAAAGAATTAAAACAAATTGAAAAAATAGGTAATGACCTGTTGCAGATGTTCTTCTGACCATCCGTCTGTCCGTACTTCCTTCCCATTTCAGTTATTTCTGTCGTATTCTATTTTTTTTTTTTTTTTGTGTGGATACAGAGGCATGACATTTTGATAGGACAGTAGGACAAAATATATTACAATTTATTCTCTTTTTTTTACCTAACTGCCAATCCGTACTAATTTCAATGAGTAATACAATTGCAGATAAGTAGGCTATTCCAAATCTTTCAGAACTTCTTAGTAGAACACTTATATACAGTTATTTAAGTAGTGTTTAATTCCCCCATCACCTGGTACTTTAACTATTGTCTAATATGGTTTGTTTAGTTCATATTAAAAAAAAAATTGATTTTTTTATTGAATCAAATTTTGGTTGTTTTCAAAGCAAATATCTTTTATAGGTTTTATACATAAATAGAAATAATGAGTTTAGAAAGTGTTGGATAAAATTAAATAAATTTAAAATGACTCCTTCATACCTCGATTTGTAAAATTTAAGTAAAACCCTATAATATCTATAAATTTTCAAAAATTGTGTAATGCTGGAAAACCTGATAGTCAAAAAGTAGTGGCGCCATCTAGGAAATTAGTTTTAAAATAATAAGACACCCACCAAACCATTTGCGCATCTCTGCCGCATTGTAAATAAATTTTTTTCTCTTTTAACTTAGCTATTTTAACCTCCCCCTTTTCTTTCAAGTGCTTCAACACTCAAAAAAGATTATTATTATTCAGCTTACCAGAGTTGTAATAAAGGGACATTTCTACAAATGTAAGATTTTAATTAAAAACTTTTAAGTAAAATTTAGAGATTTCCTAGAGAGTATCTGACTTTCAAATCTAATGGTAATTTGGATTATAATTAAGGAAATATTTATTACATACATTGAAATTGTATTCTATAGCATAATTAGTAGAAAAACTAGTAACGATAATTTTTTCCTATTCATAAAATCCAAAATTCGTATTTTTTTTACTAAAAAAAGTAGTATTTTTTTTCCAAAACTATTAATGTATGCGTGTTGAAAATATGATGAGACTATTAAAAAAAAAGATTTAAGTAAATGAAAAATCAATACTTTTCAAAATATATTTTATTTTATTAACTTCATATAAGTAAAACTTAAATATAAATTAAGGACTTTAAATAAATTAAGTTTAAGCGCAAGGTGAAAACGTGTCATTAACACGAACTTTAACCCTTTTACCCTTTTTTTTACTCCTTTGTGAATGTCATCAACGCCTTCCTTACTTAATATAAAAACGTTATAACTTTTGATTTTAAATTTCTTTTTAAAAGCAATTTAATTTGTCCCACATAAATTGTGCAAGACTCGTTTAAGTTTTCATTTGTCTTATATTTTGATCATTAAGACCAACTTTAGAGGTCCAGTGGCTTAGTGGTAACGCTTCGCATTGCCACGCCACAGGTCCTGGGATCGAATCCCGGATTGGGCGAGGTGGACCATCCTTTCGGTGGGTCGATAAAATGAGTACCAAATATGCTTGGGAACTAAACACTGTGGGTATAGCGATAACTGTTAGACTCAAACTGGGGAGAAGCTTGGAGAACTCGGTTGGTTGCACTCTCATAAACTTGTACGATGTACTACACTCCTTGCCAACCTAGCTTGGGTAAAAACAAAGAGTAAAAGGGTAGAGGGAAAAGCGCGATTGGTCCTTTGGTGGAAACTCTTGTAAGGTAATATTTACTTAAAAATGATCTAAATACAATTTAACCAAAATACACTTTTCATTCTAATAAAATTGCCAAATTTTCTAAAATAATATTCAAATATGTTAGACCTTAAACGAAATTAATATTTTGAACATGTTTTGTGGATGGATTCACAAATAATTTATGGAACTCTTTACATCCGCGGAAGGATCTTCTAAATAGCATATTTCTATCTACCCAAGTTGGCAAGGTGGGAGCGTAGTACGAATTCTTTCATTTAGGCTCTTTAGATTTAGGACATCAAAGTTAACATTCAACCAAACTGCGCGAGCAAAACCCCATAAGTAACCACCATTCCTAAAGAAGCAAGCACAAAATTCCTGTTTATCACAAACATTCCCCATCCGCTGATAGCAGCGTCCCTCGTCAATTCGCGGACGCTCCCCAGAAGCGCTGTCGCTTGCGTTGGCGTCAGGACGTCAGTCGTTGCAGCAGCGTCAGCAACCGTCGCGCGGAAATGCTTCATCGTCTCGCCGACGCTAGCTATAGAGACGCTGAGGATGACGTAGAAGAAGATTAGGACCGTCAACGCGGCGATGATGTAGACTTTCTTGACGTCTTGGGCGCCTCTGTCTTGTCCTTTTGAAGAAAAGAACATGTTAAAAACAAACCTTTCAGAAAGTGTAACTTGGTAAAATTACAACACGAAAACATAAAAACAGAAGCAGGTCGATCCGATGTATAATGAAAATGAGAAGAAAATAAAACAAAACCATAGCTTACAATATTATTATACAATTAAATGTAACAATTTGAAAAAATTC
Organism: Hylyphantes graminicola; assembly: GCA_023701765.1. NCBI lineage: Eukaryota > Metazoa > Arthropoda > Arachnida > Araneae > Linyphiidae > Hylyphantes > Hylyphantes graminicola. The sequence continues at coordinate 8,399,818 of CM043118.1, read as the reverse complement.
AAATTTCATTATTCGGCCGAATAGTAAAGCTATTCGGCCAAACCGAATATTCGGCTAAAGTGGCCGAATACCGAATAGTAACCGAATATTCGGTGCATCCCTATTTTTAATGGATAAAAAGGTGAATGAATGTCTTGGGAATGAAAATAGTTCTTGTTTTTTAAGTGATATCGCTTCGTTGACAAGTCTACAGGAGTGATGAGAATAAATCTAAAACGCGCGGGAATGCTTTTCTCTATTGCAAACAATTATTTTTTCCTCTGATGTAGCAATTTTAAATTATTTTTTTTAGCTCTTTTATGTTTCAAAAAGTTCAGCATTGAAATACTGATATGTAAGTTGATTGAAAAGCTACGCGACCTTTTTATACATTCACGCGAGTTTAACTGTTATTATTATGAGCGAAAGAGCGACTATTCTAAGAAACAAAATTGTGTAAAAAACAAACACAAATATTATTCCAAAAAATACGTTTAAAAAAAAAAGGTAAACTTACGAATGGAGAATTATCACATGTCTTAAATTTTGTTAAAAATGGGTTAATTTTGTAGATTAAGATGTCTGGAGTCCAAAAATGTCATTAAAATTTTTTTTAACGAAATATTTTCCGAGTTATTCAAATTTGAAAAACCAGAGCCGCGGCGCAATCAAAAACGGGCAGTGTCACTTTAGGAACGTCGTCGTGACGTAGAAAGGTCTTCTCGTTCCTCCTCCCTACGGAACCCTTGAGAACCGCGCAGCGAAATTGCACGTGCGTTGATTTTCGTATTATTTTGAGTTTTTAAAATATTTTTCTCCAATGGCTGTTGAACAGGGTTTTACCAAAGCACAAAGAGATATTTTGCAAACATTTCCGAAGATATGATAATCAATTTTTTCAAAGAAAATTTGGATTTTTTGTCAGCTGGAATGAAAGGTATCAAAGCTGAAAAGTAAGATGTTTCCAAGATATTTAGTTAATTTATTGTTTTATAGGAAATAAAAAAAATATTACATATAGCAATAGCATAAATATGTTTTATGACTATATATTTTAAGAATAAAGTTTATGTGATATTTATGATATAGTAAAAGTCTGATGAAAAAAAAAGACTACTTTTTAAAATCATAACTTGGTATTCCTACTAGTAGATAATTCTTTTTCTCTATAGTTAGTTACATGCTTAACTATTTAAAAATATATTTAAGGGGGGATATAAAATATATTTATTTTAATATATTTTTAATTAATATATATTTTTAATATATATTTTAACATATTTATTTAAATATATTTGGGGGTTCAGTACCCCAAAATCGGTGAAAAAATCAAAACAAAAATTATTGGCTTCAAATACTATAACAACCTTTATTAATAATGTCACAAAGTATCAAGACGATTGGAAAAATATTTTTGACATTAAAAGCCATTTTAATGTCATGGCTTCGTAAGGAAATGGGTTAACAACAAAAACTTTAAACGCGTTTTTCTCAGAACTTGATTTTTTGAACTTCGATGTACCTTTTCTCAAAAACTGTGCTATGTTTTCTCGTAAAATTTTTTTATATGATGTAATACATAGTATAGATTAATCGGAGGTTATAAATTTTAATAAAACTAAAGTGAAAAAAAAAGTTATGCGGCAAAAAAGTGAACATTTTCAGGATTTTTTGGTACTTTAAAACTAATTTTATTTTAAAAAATCTAACAGTTATTAAAAAAAAACTTTTAACCTCAGATTAATGTATAAGGTTGGTATAACACACACAGAAAATTTTAAGATGATCTGATCAGTAGTTATTGTGAAAAGGTACATTGCAATTGGCCAATTTAACATTACCGATATACAACGTACCGAACCCCCTTAGAGGGGCTATTTAGTTAAATTAGAAGTTATTGTCGTATTAAAAATTAATGTTTAAACGTACATTTTTGTTACCTTACCAGATAACTAGAATAGTATACTTGAGTACTCTACTAAGACTTCTATAAGACTCTATAAGACTTCTATTTTAATGTTCTGTACAATATAAGGCTACATTAGAATGTAAAACTATATAGAAGTGATTGTTCTATTAAAGATGAATATTATTAGTTTTAAATTAAAAACCTTTATTTGTTTTTAGAACCTCACCAAAACTAAATAGTACTTCAATACTAATCACCAACTTTGATATTTCTGTTTCAATATTACATTCCAAAGGTGCGAGGCCAAAGGAAAGCTCTTTTTGGGATCTCTTTTCATAGCTTTGCACCATCTCAGTCTATCTTTTTTATTCCTCGGTACATTTAGAAATAGTTTGTCAGGAGTATAATATGGGATGTATTTCCGCACAATACAATACTTTTTAGAAGCCTTAATATTATAAAAATAAGCTTTGAAGAAAGGATATAAGAGAAGCGAAAAATCGAATGCAGCAAAAGCTGCGTTCGCTTCTTCTCGGAGGGAGAAGACCTTACTACGTCATATCACGTGACTCTCTGTATCGAATGAAAACCGAAACTGCTCTTTTATTAATTTAAATTAAAAGCAAAATACGAATCTGTAAGAAGAATGAATGCATTTTTTTTGGGTTTTAAGTCATTTAGAATCATTTAAAAACAAGAAAAAAAAATGTGATAATTGTCCATTATGAGGCTCACGATGTAAAACAGGCTGCACAGTAGATAACTGTAAAGAAAGAACAACATCGGAGAAATAGCTTTCTCTGTCTCGCTCACCAGACAGCGAACTCTCCTCAGACTGCGTATAGTATCCTTCAGCGAACAACCTTTCACCATGTCTTTCACACTGCTGTCTGCGTCCTTCAAACACATCACAACAGCTCTGCAGACAGTGTTGCACAACAACAGAGCCAGAGACGGGACTCCGTACAGCTGGACAATGTACACCAAATGCGACGTACACACAGCAACCTTGGCTACTCTGGAGAGCAATGTATGGTTGCTGTAGCTTGCTGAGAAAGTATAAGCCTTCCTGTATACCTCAAAACTTAGAGGATTTATAAGCTCGGCAACTGCTTTTGTTAGTGAAAGACACATAATGAACGCTGATGTAGCCAATGAGGAATAGAATATTATTTTCTGGCGTGTGATCATGGAATTCTTCATGGATTTCATAGGGAAGCCGGATAGTGTTCGAGCCATTTTCAAGATGGCCGCCTTGTTGAAAAGAAAAGTGAGTCGAAGAATAACGCTGGAAGCCGTGGCTACGGATTCTGAGAAGGACAGTATAAATGGAACGTTTGGTTGAACGGCTTTGTAGAGCCGGGCTGCTAGGCTGTATAGCATGAAGCAGACGAAGAACCATCGGTACAGAGCTAGGGCGACCATCTTGGATTTTCTGTTCTTGTCTATTCTTTTGCCAGGAAGTACGTCGATACCGAAGATGGTGGCGAGTCTCAGAATGGCGCGAATGTTAGAATGTACAGATGACTTTTTAGAGATGGTAGACAAAATTTCAAGCTTAGAATAGCGAGAGTAGTCCTGTCTGTGAAAGATTTCTGATTCGGAAAACATGCTACGGTATAGCTTTAAGGTATTGTTGCTCGCATGAATTAGGTATTTGATGGAACCGTAATAATGATGGGTCTTTTTCTATTGCTTTAAAATTATCACATAATGAATGCAAAACAATTTATTATAACAGAACGTCGAATGATTTATAAATTACTCTGGGATACAAGTGGGTATTTTTTGTAATTATTATTGAAGTTGACAAATAAGTTTCACTTTGGAGAGAGGAAATCGCACTAAAACATGCTAACAAGATTTCATGATGCTACACTTTAGACGAATAACACGGCAACAAAATATCCTTTTCAAAGGCGTGAAGAACATTCTGAAATTTTACACTGGTCTTCTTTCTTAGTTTCTAAATAAATAGGTGAACATACATCAACTGACCATCTACCAAAACAACATTTTTGCATTGAGAAAGAGTTATATTGAAAAAGAATCAGCGAAGGTTACTACTAAAAAAATACAATAATCCACACTGTAAACTAACACTAATAATAGTTATTATGGTTAGAAAAACTAGGTTACGTTTAAAAACGTACGTGACCCTAATACGATATCATAAAGTACCTTCTTTGTAAAACGACACAAATAAATAACTAAACTAAACGTATTGATTGCAATTGATTCCTGCCATTCAAAATCGCGCTGAAAGTTTGAGTCCTATTATAAGATACATATTATATAAAAGATAAAATATCTTTATAAAACAGTTGCAAAAAGCAGTACTGAAGGTTGGGAATTTCTATTTGAAAATAAGCGTATCAATTGAAGTATTTCCACACAAAAAGTATTTTAACCAATTTGCTGTCACTGTATGTTATATATAAGCGAGTGGGTAGTGACAAGCGTGTCAATTTCGATAGTTATTTTTCAAGACTATCAGTTTATTTATTGAGTCATCTGCGTCAGGGAGTAATGAATATTGAAATGCCACGTTATCGAAGGTAATAAAAATCTTTTCTGTAAGAGTGACACAAGTTCTTATAAACGAAAACACCGCTGTTATCTACCAAAGTTTTTTTTTTATGAAGTTTAGTTTAGTTTGAATTATCGTCGCACTAGAGCTACACGAGGGCTATTGGTGACGTATTTTAAAACCACAGTCAAGTGACGAGCCGATTCCTGAATAGGCACCCAACGCAACCGTTAAGGGCGACATCGTACGCAGCGTTGGGACTTTGAAGGATATTTACCGTGCACTCCCTTACACGGGGTATTAATCGTCGGACATTTTTAGCTGCACGGGCCTTTTATAGGTCGGCAGTTATTTTTGGCGATGCCCGGACCCGAACCTGGGACCTTTTGCATGCTAAGCTAGGCGAGGGCCTAACCAACTGGGCTCCCCAACCCCCTTTTTTTTCTGAAGTAAAGTATAATTTAAAAAAGGTGTGTTACGGATATTTTTTTTAATAGATTAATGAAATCGGAACAAATCATTAATAAAGTTATTGTCAGCGAATTTCAAACTCAATTTTCTCTATAAGCACTTATTAATGGCCCATAATTAAGTATTATTGTTAAAATAATAGAGGAAAATATATTAAATGAAAGTGAATTTATATCCTGAAAGCGTATTTTTTTATATTTTTTTTTATTTAGAACTAGCAGTATGGTCCCGCCTTACTGGGAACCCGTTAACTTTTAGAGGCATGCTTACTTACTCAAAATCAAAACAAAATTTAATTCGAGTTGGCGCATGCGCACTTAAAAAAAGCAAACACTAATAGAAGATGAAGCAGCCTTAGGGCGAGCGCATATCTCAACCAAACTCAATCAATCAAACTAATAGAGGATGGCGTCAAGCCCCCGTTTCGGCCCGGTCCATGTATTTTCAAGCCCAGTTATGGTCCCGCAATCAAACGTGGATGACGTTTTTTTTTTTTAAACTAATTATATTAATTAAAAATCACAATAAAATATGAAAAAACTAAGCCTCAGGTGCACACGTAGGTATTAAAAGGAATCTATATTAAAAATTTCGAATTTTTTAGAGCATGTCTAAGTTGGTCTTTTGCGATCCACAGACATACACACAGACGGACCGACAGACAGACTCTTTCTTTTATTATTATAGAAGCACATTTTTTTAATTAGGGACGTACATAAATTACGTCACGCAAGATTTTGATTTTTTTGACCCCTCCCTCCCCCTGTGTCACGTTTGATCGAACCCCTCCCCCTAAAATTACGTCACGTTTTTGCACCCCCCCCCTAAAGAAAAAATTGCTTCGAATATTTCTCTTTGTTTCTAAAATTTGAAAAAATGCATATTTTTATATTTTAAAAGAATTTACTTGGAAAGAAAAAAATGAAAAAATAAAGTGTTTCTCATTAAATTTTTTTTAAATTTTTTTCTCAAAAACTTTATTTTATGTAAAACAGATTTTCCTTGCAAAATTGGAAATTTTCGAATCGTTACGTCACGCAAGCGTATACCCCTACCCCCCTCCATGTCACGATCCGTCACGTTGACGCATACCCCTCCCTCCCCCCTCTGAGCGTGACGTAATTTATGTACATCCCCTTATTAAAAAAATAAAAATATTCATATTTAACATTTAACTAAGCATTTAGCATGAAAAAAATACGAATTTTAACATCTCAATAATTTATCGTTTCAAATATTTTTAAAAAAGTAATACACTTGTTTACGGGCCATTTATAAGTGATTATTGAGAAAAATTGAGTTTGGCACTTAAAAAAAATTAGCTGAATCGAAATAAAACTATACAACAAATTATCCTGACATAAGAATTACCAAAGTACAGGGTGGTTATAAAATAACGCTCCCTATTCGGAGTGGTCTGTAGCTTGAATGAATAATCCAAATGCATCAAAAATTGAGACACTTTGCTATTCAAGAAGGGGGAAAAAGAATGGAATCATGAAAAAGACAAAATCCTGAAGAATAATCATAAAAAACAAACTCGTCTTTTGACCAGAATCTAAATTACGAGGCGTCGTCAATTACTGCCAACACAGCTAATTACGCCTCGTAATTTAGAACCTTGGTCAAGAGAAGAGTTTCTTTATTACAAAAAAGAATGGAATTGTAACACAGAAACTCGTCTCTTGACCAAGGTTATAATTACGAGGAGTAGCCAATTATGGCTAATTACGGCCAACACATCCAATTACGCCTCGTAATTTAGAACCCTGGTCAAGAGACGAGTTTGTTTTTTTATGATTCCATTCTTTTTCTCCCTTCTTGATTAGCAAATGTCTCAATTTTTGATGCATTTGGATTATTCATTCAAGCTACAGACCACTCAGAATAGGGAGCGTTATTTTAAAGCACCCTGTACAATCAATGTTAAAAAAGTCCAAGTTTAGTACTGATTTATTCTCCTCAACTCCCCTAGAGGTTAGGTTAGGTTTTGAATTATCGTCGCACTAGAGCTACACGAGGGCTATTGGCGAGGGGCGTCGTATTTTAGAACCACAGTCAGGTGACGAGCCAACACCTGAATAGGTTAGTTAGTTAGGAGGGCTGGGGAGCCCAGTCGGTTAAGCACTCGCTTAGCATGCGGAAGGTCCCAGGTTCGGGTCCGGGCATCGCCAAAATAGCTGCCGACCTATAAACGGCCCGTGCAGCCAAAAAAAATCAGGTGACGAGCCAACACCTGAATAGGCACTCAACGCAACCTTAACTCCCCTAGAAGACCTTAACACGGACCGGGAGAAAGAAAGAATATTTTGATCACGGTGAAACCAAGTGCAAATTTTTTACGAATGTATTTTTAACCAAACCAATTAGTTTATAATTTAACAATGCATGTACCACTATTGAAATAAAGCATCAAACTTCATACTTTCATAAACAAACTAGTTATTGGATAATGTGTTATATTGACTAGCTTTTGAGAACTAATCCGCTTATATATATTGTCATAATTTTGTTAAGGCGTTGCTTTAGAAGATAAAACATAATTCGATTGATCAGTTAATCACATAATTTAACAGGAAAAAGGACCACATTTCAATATTATAAATTAAAGAACAGGTACTTTTTTTTTAAATACTAAAGTATCCGTTAATATCCGCACATATCTTAGTGCCAATTAACATGCAATTCTGCTATTTGCAAGAGAACAGAGGCGATTTATTGGCATTATTTGACCAATTAGAATTTACAAACAACTCAAGAGCCAATCAAACTGTTTGTTTTATGTTTGAATTAACTTAAGTCACACAAGGGCTACTGGTGACAGGTTTCGTAATTTTAAACCGCAGGTAATTGACGAAGTAAAGAGTTTTTAAACGAAAGCTCATTTACATCATTACATAGCATAATAAAAGTGTTATTGAAGTGTTATTTATTGTGAAAAGTATGATTAATTGTATTTATATTTACTGGTCATAGCACTTGTATAAAAATTTCGAATTAGTTTTGAAGTTATTAAATTTTTAATTTGCAGATTTCGTTTTGTCGATTGTTACCGCTAGATTTTCTCACCGTCAAGAAAGGACTTCGTAAAAAGTTGAAATTCGATTGAAAGGGCCAAAATCTAGTACCGCTCAAGGCTTGAATATCCTAGGCAGGCCTTAATTGGAATTTTTTGTTGCATATTAGAGAAATTTAAACTTGTTTCTCAGAAGTAATCCAAACAATAGTATTTTCACAAAAATCATCGCATAAAAAATATTAACCCCATAAAGCAAATATATATAAGGGTCATTCTCTGTAAATAGGACAAATTGCACTTTTAAAAACTGGAGAAAAAAATATTTTTCTAATTGAATAATTTTTATTATATGTGTTTCACATATTCATATATAGCAAAAAAAAAATGGTTCAGATCCCTTCAATGATTTTTTTTAATCAAATATATTTTTTTCCACATTTGAAAACTATCGTTAACTTCCTTAGATGCTGAGCATGCGCAATAGACAATGTATGCTCATGCAGCACCGAAACCATTGCATGCCTCTTTGACTTGCCCCAAGTGCTAAGCATTGTGTTTTAGTTCAAAAACGTGTTATTCAAGTCTATGTCGATTAGGCTTGGTTGAATAACAGACGCAACTAAACCTACAGTAGACATAACACTATATACAACTCTATAGGAATGCGAGTTTTTTTGTTTATGGGGAAGTTAGGTTAGGTTAGTTTGAATCACCGTCGCGCTACAGCTACATGAGGGCTTTTGGCGACGGACGTCGTAATTTAGAACAGCAATCAAGTGACGAGCCGACGCTGACCATACTTGAATATTAGTCAAGTATAATTTCAAAGGAATAAATTGTGTTTAAGAAGGGTTTGATATGCGTATAATGTGTTTAGAGGAAACGACTCCTGATCGAGAAGAGCAGGTTAAAAAAATGTCACCGCATTTTATTTTAGTTTTTCGTCATAAATATCTTGATGATAACGCGACTGTGGTTCTAAATTACGATACCCGTCATCAATAGCCTAAGTGTAGCTCTAGTGTAAAAATAATTAATTAACAGTTTGACCCTATAACAAATGACAGTGAGTGCGACCTATAGAAAGGAAGAACATAGGCTTAATAGCTAGTTACCCTGCTAGCCAGAAGAGGCAGTCACAAGAGACACACAAGGAAAGACGACACAAACACATAAGGCGCCTTTACATGAGCCATCGAATTCATGGAATGCCAAAATCTCCATTAGGGGAAAAAGAGGACGAGCAGGATTTCTAACCAAAATAGTCTGTGGCCGAATCTATGTCATGAAACATCAAACCCTCCTTCATTGGAGAGTTTGAGAACCACCCTACCCTAATGAACCCTGCAATTCCGGTTCTGTCTGGGAGGAAATCCCCAAGAGGGAAAAAGTGCTGAGTGTGCTTTTCAATCTATGGATTCGATGTCTCATGTAAACACGCTAATAGACAAATAACAATATTTATTGACAAACACAAACACCCTTTCCATACCGGAATTCGAACAAGAACCCAGCAGCACCAAAGGCTAGCACCTCAACCATTGCGCCGCCTGGTCGGCAAGTTTGACCCCAACTCTTGATTATAACGTAGAAGAAGAAACGAATAATCACTCTCGTAAAATATCTAAAGGGCATGCATTTTAAAAAAAATTGCACTTGAAGCGAAACAACCGATCGGTATTGAAGGCGCTTCGAAAAAATGATCTAAGATGAAGTTATCCAATTTGGACTGACCTTCAAAGCTGATTTGTGAGTTAGTGACGTGTGAGTGAGTGACGATTCCGTAGGAAAAGTCAAATAACATCATTTTCTTAGAATTTTTTATGAAATAAAGAGACTGTATGTTGATCTACATTTAAATGCCTACAATTTGAGACTAGTAAAAAGATTCTTGCACTTATATATAATCAGTAAATGAGGTTGAGTGAGTGACGGCAGTAAAAGACTCCCATGATATTTTTAATACTAAAAGTACTGTAAAAACGTTATCACTCATGGATTAAAACAACTGATGGCTGATTTAGAAGCCTCAATCCTTTAGGAATAATATGCCAATTTAAATTTTATTTCTTAGTCTCCCAGTAAGTTTTAAATTAAACTTTAAAGCAGTGTTGTAGGAGTGACTCTATAACCCAGGGACACATACATACTCAACAAATTACATAAAACTACTGATGGTAGAAAAACATCAGACACATTTTCGGAAACTACAGAAACTAATTAACCATAATTAGTTCCGCTAAAAAGGATCATATATTTAAAATGGCTTTTTTTAAGATGTTAAAAGTTGTAAAAGCATGCAGGGACAGTGTGAGGGAGTGACAAATCGGGTATTTAAATGAAATTTTATGTAAGTAAATTATAATTATTTTAAATTTTTTAAGTGGGACTAGTTAGGTTGTGGGTCAGTTTACACTAACAAATCACAAACATGCATATATAATTTAAAAATAAAGAGAAAAGTATCCGGGACATCAATTTGTCCCTTTTACAGAGAATGACCCATAAGTTTATGAATGGTTGATATAATAAAAAAAATTATGCCATTCGCAGTATTAGTAGGTGCAGAACTTGAATAGAATAACATTGAAACAACTCCAAAATATTGCTTAAATTGGTCAAATAGAAAAGAAGAAATGGTAGAATTTTTCAAAAAATTATATATTTCAACTTCAATATTTTATTATTGTATTTTATATTTTTAAAAAATATTACTGCAATCCACAACTGTGAGCTTCTATAGAAAAAATCTCATATATAATGGTACAAATTTGTAAAATTAAATTCAAACTGACAATAATTATGTACGTATTTATTTTATTAGATTTCATAAATTTGAAAATTCTTGATACTTGTACAGTCTTTGTAATTTTTAAAAATAACTATAACTAATAAATATTTATAAAACATAAATTAAGTATTTTTATCCTCAGGATTTTTATTTGGAACTTGCAGACCCACAAGACGAGCTGTTTCTTCAACTGACCGTTCGCCTTTGCTGTGATATCGATTCAACAGCTCCTATAAAATGTAAAGATTCATTTCTAGAAACGCCAAAATTCTGTTTTAAAAATTTTATGTAATTACAGGGTTGTCGACAACTTTGTTTACATTATGAGCAAACTGAATTTAATTTTTGAACGTCTATTAGCTATTTTTCCAAGGAAGTTCCTTAAGTTTTAAAGGTTATTAATGTGCACTTAATAATTTTATACTGCCTGACTTAAAAGAAATCAATTTATACAAAATTTGGCAGGATAAAATGAAAAAGTGATAATACACCACAAACATCTTTGACCCCTTCCTTATATAAAATAAAACTGATAGTTGCTAAACTGCGAAATAAAAGTCAATGTACCTCAAAAACTGCTAGATACATTTAACATGGGAAAGAAGGATGTTAGCTTTTGATTTCACCTTAAATTCATGCTTTTACACACAGAAGGTTAAAGAATAAAACTACAGTTAAAAAATACCTGGTTTTGACGTAGAGATTGGAGGTAACACAAGTAGGTCTTAGCCATAATATTCAGTTCTTCAGGGCTTTTACAAGCTCTTTTCTCTGTTACTTGATGACTGCGAGCCTCGTCAATTATGTATTGATATGCATAGGTCTTTGAGATGGGACTCATCTAAATTTATAAAAGAAAATATTTTTAAGATTACATATGATATTTGAAAAATGAAGGCTCACCCTGTGAAGGGGGTTCAGTATGTTGTATATCGGTAATGTTAAATTGGACAATTACAATGTACCTTTTCACAATAACTACTAATCAGATCATCTTAAAATTTTCTGTGTGTGTTGTACCAACCTTATATATTAATCTGAGGTTAAAAGTTTTTGGTAAATGACTGTTAGATTTTTTTAAATAAAATAAGTTTTAAAGTACCCAAAAAATCATGAAATTTTTCCCTTTTTTGCCCCATAAATTTTTTTTCACTTTAGTTTTATTAAAATTTATAACCTCAGATTAATCTATACTATGATCATATAATCGCTCAGATTAATCTATACTATTACATCATACAAAAAAAAAATTTTGCGTGAAAACATAGCATAGTTTTTGAAAAAAGGTACATCAAAGTTCAAAAAATCAAGTTCCGAGAAAAACGCGTTTGAAGTTTTTATTGTTAACCCATTTCCTTACGAAGCCATGACATTAAAATGGCTTTTTATGTCAAAAATATTTTTCCAATCGTCTTGATACTTAGTGACATTATTAATAAAGGTTGTAATAGTATTTTAAGCCAATAATTTTTGTTTTGATTTTTTCACCGATTTTAGGGTACTGAACCCCCTTAACTGCTTGTCAACTATTGAGCTAGAAGCAAAGTAGAGTGAGGTGTGTGATTCACTGAACGAACAGGGCAGCAAACGAGCCGCTTCAATAACGAAACCCTGATTAACACACAGCACTATGTAAGGACCAGAAGACTTTAGAGTGGCTCAAGACCGTGGTGAACGATCTTGCCCCTCCCGAGGAAGACCATCCAGGTTTCATTGCGCTTGGTCCTGGAGATCGCCCACCAATGAAGCGTTTTTATGTGTGGTTCCCTGGTCCCAGAGAGCCTGATAAAAGCATTCAGCTATTGGGGATTTGCAACACTGGCTTGGACGTCAAAAAGATCGCCATAAGAGCGGTCATCCCGGGAGAAGGGGGTAACACCCTGGTACTCGGGGTGGCTACCGATATGCTCGATTTCCTCAAACAGAACGAATACAGCCTCTACTGTGGACTTGGCAAAGTTAACTTTAGAGAACCTGTCAAGAAACCCGACCAGGAGGACAACAACCAACCGCCGGAGAAAGAAGCTGTGGAATCTATTTCACAGGTAAGCGGTGACCCCAAGTCACAGGAATCCTTGGTTCATGTATCTCCTCTATTAAGAGACAGTGTCACTGATAAAACTGAGTCATCGGTTACAGAGCAAGAGCCCCTTATGGAGGCCTCCCACATTACTAAAAGTTAATTCTTTTTTTTTTTTTAACCTAGTGGGAATTCTTTTAAACCTCAATTATGGTTCGTATTAATCAACTTAACTTGCAACACAATAAAGCAGCTTCTTATAATTTTGCTGCTCAGATAAGCAAAAGTAGAACACATATTGCTCTAATTCAAGAGCCATGGGTTCTGAATGGTAAAATCCTGGGTAAACCCAACAACTCAAACCTTTTCGCTCTGGAAGGTCCTAATAATAGACCTAGAGCTGGTATTTATACTTCAAAAAATATTAGAGCTTGGAGCCTATCACAGTATATGTCAAATGATGTAGCTGCCATTATGATAAACGGCCTCAATCGTTTATGGAGCGGGAACATTTGTTTCTGCTCTGTGTACATGGCATATGATCTTGAGATTCCACAGGAATTTATTAATTTGGTAAGCCATTGCGAAACAAATAACATCCCTTTGATTATTGGATGTGATGCCAATGCGCATCACACTTCATGGGGAAGTTCTGACATCAATAATAGGGGTGAAAAACTTCTTGATTACCTAATGGGAACAAACTTGATCTGGGTTAACAAAGGCAATCGCCCAACTTTCATAAATAAGAGGCGGGGTGAAGTCATTGATCTAACGTTGGTTTCACTGGACATCTCCTATCTTATAGATAATTGGCATGTTAGTGACTCTCCAACTCTCTCGGACCATGCACTTATACAATTCCATGTGAAAGATGAAATTCCTGTTGAGTCGTTTAGGAATGTTCGCAATACCAATTGGGACCTTTATATGGACTCAATAGCTTCTAAATTAAACACTCTCACGGTTCCAAATATGATAACTAGTACTGTTGAATTAGACTCCTTTGCTAACTGTTTAACGGATATCATTACCGAATCCTATCACGCTGCTTGCCCTCTCAAACAGAGAAACCTCCCTACTAATAAAAGAGTATGGTGGACTAAAGAGCTTGAACGACTCCGCATTGAGGTCAGGAGAGCACATAGAAAAGCTATGCGACATAAATCTGAGGATAACTGGTTAAACTTTAAAATTCTTCAAAAGAATTTCAAAAGCGAGATCAGAAAGACAAAAATTAACTCTTGGAAGAACTTCTGTTGTAATATACAATCACTACATGAAACTGCTAGAATTCATAAAATTTTAAAGAATTCTTCGGACTCCCAACTGTCTTCAGTTCAGTTACCTGGACGGAAGTTTCACTTCTAAATCCACAGGACACGTTATCAGCTATGCGAAAGGATTTTCACCTAGGTAGGGTAATGATAGTGAATCACATGGGGGCTATTCATTTTCTTCGGCACATAAATCCCATGGACCTCAGAGCTTGCAGAATCAATTGTAAGTTTTGATAAATGCAATTCAGCCACTGGATGACTTTTTGCCTTTCATTCAAGTCAACCAGGAAGCGATGGCATCTTCTTCCAATACTATTGCAAAATGGGGAATGGAAAACGTATTGGGGAATTTTTCTTGTCCGCATTTACATCTCCTCCCTACAACGTTAGATATTAATGTCCCCAAAGTAATGGAGAACTGCCCGCGGGGTCTGTTCTGCCTAAGTGTGGCCAAGTGATTCATAACTGTAAACCCAACTCTTTCAGAATGATTCCACGCTTACAATCACATTCCAGCTTAAACTTCTGAGCGAATGATCGTCTGGCACCTGCACAAATGATACATTACGCTTAAATTAGCAATATTTGCTCCAAATCCAACATGGATTCAGGCCGGGGTATTCTACTGAATCGGCCCTTCACCAGTTGGTTTGGAGAATCGGGAGAGCAAACTAATTATTGACGGCCCAGTTTGCCATCGGCATTTTACGTTGACATAGTTGGCGCTATTCCGATAATATTGGTTTCGAACGCAATCGAAAGGGCTTTAGATCTCCAACAACATACATTCCACTCATTAGTTAGGTGGATTGTTTTTATGCGATCCGCAACAGAACTGTCTCTGTTGATCTGGCTGGTTTTCACACTCAAAGAGATTATTACCAAAGGTTGCCCTCAGGGAGGAATTCTATCCCCCTTTTTTATGGAACCTGGTATTATAACTCACTTTTTGTTGCTTCTTACAAGCATGAATCATGTTAATTTCCTCAGGGTATGCAGATGGGACCCTAATTGTTCTTTTTCGAGGCTTTGGACCTTAAAAACTATTGCATAATCTTGCCACAAGCAAAATACACTCACTAAAGTTTCATTGTGGGGGGTGACCGAAAACGGCCTTAGTTTCTCCTCCCCGGAAAAAATCCGAGGGTGTGAATCGTTTTCACTTGGAATAGGAAATGGGTATTAAGATGATTTGTACCTAGGACATATTACCATCAAAAACGCAAAGATTGTGTCAAATATCTTGGTTGTTACCTGGATAGCAAAACTTGTCTTGGAAAACTCATGTCCAGGAAAAAGACTCGTTCGAGCAACTAATGCTCGTTTAATTACCTGCAAAAGAGTTATTGGGAAAAAACTGGGGACTTTAATCCCAAGGGTGCTTTTTTGGGATTTATTTGCCATTGCCAGGGCCCATTATTAAATATGGTTGTTTAGTATGGATTAATGCCATTAACACAAAGATCACTTATATTTCAGTGTTGCAAAAGTTCAGAAAGACTTGCTCTCATACTACGTTAGTGGAGCCATTCTCCAGTACTCGCTTACTGCTGCACTGGAGATCCTACTGTCCCATACCCTCCCTTTAGATATTTTTCTGAGTGGAGAAGCAATAAAAACCATGTACCGGCTGGAAAAGAATGGGGAAACATGGTCCCGATCGCTCAGGATTTGGCCTTAAGGGCAAAAACTGAGAAGGTCAGTGTGGCATATTTGTCTGGAACTTCACCTCAAGGTTCAGAAAAATTCCCACAATTTCAAATGCCTAAAAGACCTCTATTACTAGAAACATCCATCCCAGAAGAAATACTTTCACTATTTCAATTCCCTGGTAGAGATGATATGAGAATATTTATTGACAATATCCCTGTAGGCTCTTTATGAATGTTACACAGATGGATCTAAATCTAATTGCACGGGCTCTTGCGGCCCAATTATTCGCCACTAAAAACACCAAAAATCATGGTAATGACTTTTCTAAGTACCGTTTGTTACTTGGGTCAAACCTCAACCGTTTTTCAAGCTGAGGTAATTGCAATTCATGAATGGTTGCAAATTGAGCTCTTGGCCACGGAATCTTACATAATGGGAAAACATTTTGTATTTTTTCAGATAGCCAGTTCTGCCATCTTGGCTCCTGTCTAACCCTGACAAACACACAACCGCTGTTGTCTTGGAAGTGCACACTTGCACGTTAATCGACTAGCGCTAACCCCCAATATCTTGTGTTCGTGACTATTAGTTTGGTGGGTTCCACAGGCCATAGCGATATTCATGGAAACGAACTTGCTGATACCACATCCGGCAAAGGAACGCTTCACAGCTTGCTGTCAGTGGTCCCGAACCATTCTAACCCCTTGTCCTATCGTAGTCTATAAAAAAACGATGTTAGGAATTGGGTGTAAAGAAAAATCATGTTTCGTACATGGGCAAACCCGGTGACTGTAAAAGCATACCAAAATGGTTTCTGAATTTGCTAGACTTGGAAAGGTAAACTCCTTTCACCTCAGCAGACTAAATTCCTTCGACAGGTTTTATACAGGTACGTAACAGGGTCACGCCAACCATGGCCTAAGCAATCTTAACACCTGTGGTTACGTTGGACTCTCCCACCTGCCCTGTTTGTGGGGAAGAGAGATGAAACCCCCATTCATTTTCCTTGGGAATATGCCCAATTTTTCTCTTTCCCGCCGGTCCTGAGTTCTTTGGGTTATCTTATTATAAACCTTTGACCAAGTCCTTTCCTAATAAAGGTCTCTCTGGTCTTACTTGGGTGATGCTTAACTATACAAGGTACATCTGGTCTCTTAATATTGCAGGATATGATACATTTCTCAATGGCCCTCTGTGAGAATTATGGATCTCACAGTGGCCATCTTCTTAGTGTCACATGTGCCCACTATACAATTTTCCTTTGATTCATGGTTTAATTTGGCCTTTCAGGATTCTCTCCAACTAATGTTATCCTAACCTTGACGTCCACTGTGGCAGAAGGATGATGACCGTGCCCAGTGGAAACTATGGAATAAATAACGGATGCGGCCTGCTCCGGGTCTTTACCATATCACAGGAGGGTGTCATGGACGGAAAATTCTATGATACTCTTCCTTATCATCAACACCTTTTCCGACTATATGGTTGGTGTGTAATTGATTCACTTACATATTCTGTATCATATGCGGAATGAGAGTAATGGGCTTTATAGCCTACACTACTTAACTTCCACTAAATGGGCGCTTCTTGGTTATGTTTTGTTTATCAACACAGCACTCGGTAGCATAAAACATAACGAGGCTAAGATAACCTGGAAAACTTGGGGCCCTATTTCAATATTGGGTTGGCTTCACTGGTTCTTAGTGAATCCACATGGTGTATTTCCGGAAAAAAAGTTTGGAATTCAAAAAGTAAAGAAAGTTAATTATCTTATCGGCGCACTAAAAATTTTAAAAAATACATTTTAGCCCAAATGTCTAATTTTGACCCCCCCCAGAGGGGTCTCTTTTATAGAGCATTGCATACAATGTGTGTAGGGTAAATAGTCTTTTTCTGCCCTGTTCGCTATCAAAAGTTGCTGCAAGTGGGTTTTCGGCTCGCTGACTCTTTCACTCCAGTGTTCCCTTCTAGCTCATGTTTAGTCAATAGGTTAATGAAAAAATATGCCATATTCTCTGTGTGATTTTTTGAAAATTTGAATATTTTTGTTCCATTGAACATGTATCCTTTTGAGAGATAAGCGAATTGGGCTGAATTGTAACTTGTTTTCACTGTCAGATATTAACATCCAAAATTTTCAACTGAAAATTAAATTTCTTACATTTTTTTTTTCAATTAATATGTTCTGTAGTAGATGATTATAAATGGCTTCCTTCATGGAATTTTAAATTTAAAAATTAAAATTAATTTTTTAAAAAACTTATGTGATGCTTTGCTGAACAAAACCTGACCAGTAAGGTGTGACGGATATATATATATATATTATTTATATATATATATATATATATATATATATATATATATATATATAAATATATATATATATATATATATATATAATCATATGATATCTATATATATTATATAATATATATATATATAGATTATATATATATTATATATATATATATATATATAACTATATATATAAAATATATAATATATATATATATATATATTTATAGATATATACACGTCTGTATCCAGCGGTTAAAAACAATAATTACATAAAATTTAAGCAAAGTATATTTTTATTGTTTTCCAGAATTTTTTTTAAGAGACCATTCTCCTTTCCACCTTTTTGTGGCATAGCATATGTACTTCTAATAATCTCTTCAATTGTTATCGGCCAGTCAAATTATCGCCTGCTTTGTCATCAGCCACTGGCAGTGATGCACTCTGTGTATATACTAGAGTGGGAGGAATGCACCGGTAAGTCAACCAACTAGATTTCTCACGATACTGGTAAGTGGATAGGTTGCAATTTGCTACTTTACTGTGCTTTGCCTGTCTAACTGTCCATCATTATTTTCGTCAATTTTGGGTGGAGGAGGGGGAAAGTGGTACACCTATTATGGAGTAGGTTGAATTTGGGGAAAGACCCTGCATTAGCTTACAGAGCAGCGATTGGAATCTATTGCGAGCAATTTACTATTATATTACAACTCAAATCCAGAATTTACAAAAAGCTGCTGTATGATTACTATACTGAATCCAAGGGCCAACCCAGCGGCTCAATGGTTAGGGTGCTAGTCTATGGAGCAGATGGGTTTCGGGTTCGAATCCCGGTAAGGCATGGATGTTTGTGCTTGTCAATAAATGTTGTTATTTGTCTTTGAGTTTGTGCCGTCTTTATTTGTGTGTCTCTTGTGATTGTCTCTTCAGGCGAGCAGGGTAACGGCTATAAAGCCTATGCCATTCCCTTCTAGAGGGTGCACTAACTGCCATCTGTCATACTAAATTCAAGGACATACAAGCAACAGAATAGAGGAGACAATTACACTGCTCAGAACAATTAGGGGAGCACTTTTTAATTCCAACTTTAACTTCACTTCCAACTTTTTTAATTTTTATCCTATAAATCTGAAATTTGTAAAATAGGTTCACTATGCATTCCAAATGAAATAGTAAAAAACAGGAGAAAAAATCTTAAGTTTTTAATACTTAAATTTAAAGGGAGGAAATGGAATAATAACTTTTTAATAAATTATAACAATAATTTTTTCAAAACTTTTTTTGTTAAAAATAGTTGAAATATATTTTTAAACATCTAAAAAATGCAAGCATGGAAAATTTAGGGTCAATTTATTTTCTGAAACTGTTTTAAAGTGAAATTTATTTTACCATATTTTTCATATTTTCATTAATATTAAAAAAAATATTAAATTCTTCAAAATACGTTATTCTTCCATATAATGATGTATCTAACGATACATAAGTTGCGAATTTAACTTAGTCAGAAAAAAATCACAAGCTGATGATTCCCAATGGAATCATTGGGAGCGAAAGGGTTTAAAACATGTGCTCCCCTAATTGTTTTGAGCAGTGTACATATATTGTAAGAATATTAAACTAAAATGGTATTGACTAGGGCTCGAAAATTATATTTCCCGACATGCCAAGGGCATGTAAAAATTCCCATCGGACATGTATTTTTTGGCCTCATATGCCCAACAGGGCAAGTAAAAATTTCGTCAAAAATACATTTCCATAAATTAATTTGAATAAACATTTTGCGTTTTAATAAATCCCCAACATATCCATTCGTTGCTTCTTGAAAATTGATAATTTTAATCTTAAGTCAAAATTAGTTACTTCACAATGTTGTCATTATGGCACCTAATAGAAATTCTTCATCAATTAAATTCTGGTGGGAGCCGGTAAATTTCACCAATTTTTGGAATTCCTTGTTACTTTGACAAGGTTTCTTACTTAAGGTACGGGTAAGTGGTGTACCTTGGACATATGTGTACCTCGAACCTATGCTGATTCTAGCTCGATTAGCTTAGATATAGAAACAACACCACATGCAGTTAAAGTATTTGCTACCAGGGATCTCAGTGAAGTTATATCTGTTTGTTTAAAAGGTCAATTTATTAACGAGGTTTCGAAAAACTAAATTCACAGTTCAAAAGTAAATTTTTGTCAGATTCTTTAGTGTAATTTTTTACTCAAACATGTAGTGTTAATTCGATAATTAAACATGTAGTGTAAAAACGATGGTTATGCAATATAAAGCAAAGTTTTAGCTATAAAACAGTGTGCTTGAAATTAAGTTAAGTCTAACCTTAACTGGGTGATTAACTATTTTGTTTTTAATATCCAAGTGGTGTACCTCGAACCTAATACAAGTGGTGTACCTTGGACTGGTCCAAGGTATACTACTATAGGTCTTATGTGCTTCAGATTGTTGAAAACCCGTTTTAAAATTCAAGTAAATTCTTTCCTTTGAGAAATTAAGTATTTTAAGCTATTAATATGCAACTCTGATTTGTAAAATCTAGAAGAATGGAAATTTGTAAGAAATTTTGATATGGTGTGATAAGTGTGATAAAGAATTTTTTTTGTAGTTAATTATTTAGATTTATGGAAGCCTATAAAATTTTAACCATATTGATATAATATAGAAAATAATTATTGCATGCTCATCTTAAAAGATAATTTTTATAATAAATATCTAAGCAGAACATCCTTTTTACGTTTAGGCCTAGTCGAATAAACACAGGGAGAAATATTTGAGTTTTTTTTCTTTTTCAAATTTGAGACAGAGAGATAGCCAAATGTTTTTCTATGGCATGAAATAACAGTTTAATTTTATGCTGCATTTTAATGGATACACCCGAGAAAGATTGCATTGCAGCTGAAAAAGCCAAAAGGGCACTAAAAAAACCAAGGCAATAAAACCTCTTACTGAGCCAATTGACCTAACATAACTAATTACTACAATCTTGGCTAGAAATAAGAGTGGGTTGTAAAATGTATTTTTAAGTTATATGTGGCTTATAAATATTGGTTTTCGGACTGTAAATCGAGTCTCTCTACCAGTTAATAATTGGTCCAAGGTACACTACGGGTTGGACCAAGGTACACCGCCGGTGGTGTACCATGGTCCTATTTACAATTTTCTGTATTTATTTTTTGTAATGGTTGAAATCATTTAAATAACATATTAAAATAAATATATGTTGGATATAACAACATAAAGTATTTAGTAAAAATATTTTTTATTCACTTTTTGCAAGTAATTAAGAAACTAAAAATTGAAAAGTCAAAATAGGTCCAAGTTAACCCACCATCCCCTATAATAGTTTGATATATAAATTAACATTTGATAAAACTTGGAATTTTCTGTAAATTCTCTGGGAAAACCTGGAAAAGTCAGACAATTTGGTATTCCAACTTACATAATGTGACAGTTTAGTTTGTGAATTAAGTATACTGCTTAAAAAAAAATTTACACGTCCAATCACGCATTTTAATTTCAGATTTTGTTATTTTTGCCAAGCTCATGCCTGGGTACTGCTTTCCCTCCCCTTTCGCTCGGCTTGAGCTTGGGCATGTAAAAGTTTTATTCGGGCATGTATTTCTAAGACTAACATGCCCGACAGGCATGTAAAAACTTTGAGATTTTTCTAGCCCTGGTATTGACTGTTTTTATAAGCATTAGACAGGTAGCTCGACCTTGAGCTAGAAATATTTTTTTCATGTTAAAGTTGTGAAATATATACCTTTATATTACAATGCCCATTAATTGAGCAATTATTATATTAATTGTTGTAAACAAACTTGAGTACATACCATTTACACATATCATGTTAACATGAAGTGGGATAAACGAAATAACATTAATTTTTTTTATATAATCACAAGTAAAGTTTGAAGATGTAAATGAGCATTAAGATAATATCTAATATCTATATGTTACCAAGTTAGTCAATTTTACTGCTTTAAAAGTAAAAAAAGTCTTTTTTGAAAAGTTCATTTCATACAAGAATGCATGACAAGTTTTTCAAATCAAACTTTACACATGGCGAATAACTATCAAGTGCAAACTTCGTAACCATCATCAGTTGCTTTTCTCTCTTTTACTTAATCATTCACCATTTTATATAAATTTGATGCAATAATAAAATGCATTTTCGAAATACAACGTTTCATCGAGAAACAAAAAGTATGATGCTTCAAATATTTTTAAAAGTTTGATACCTAGAAATAACTGACATTTTAAAATTGTATTCAAAACTACTGTGGAAACACTAAAAAATGTACAAGTGACACACTGTATTTTCCAGAAATTGCTTAAACTTGTTCTTACCTTTGGATTTGCACGACGTAATTCATGAGTTATTCCACGCAACACAGACAATGTGTGGGAACGTGTAATATTCATGTTGAAAAGATTTTATATAAAAAGAACAAATGAAGAGAATTTGATATGAAAAATTTTAAAAAGAGAGAAATTTTTCACTTTAACAATATCTGGTTTGGAACTTTTTTAGTTGCCACTTTTAACCTTCAAATTAGGTTTTAACGCAGCTGCGTACAGTTTGTAACTTAAGAACATAGTCGTAAGACGAGTACAACAAAAAAACACTTTGAGATGACTGAGCTTAGTGCTCAGTGTGCTCACAAATACTCTTTTTGAGAGAATTTAAAATTACGGTGTCAGTTTTTACGCATACAAACCTTAATATTTAGAAAACCAATCCAACGAAGTTTATTTTGTCAAGTTGCTTAAAAAAACAGCTCAACTCTGAATAATCAAAAGTAAACATCACACGTTTTTGTTTTTGAAACTTTTGCATTTTTTAGATCAAAGAAGTACGGCGATCTTTTACGGTCTAAATTAGCAATTTTCCAAAAAAAATTAAAATATTTCTATCTTTCCAACAGATTTAAATTTCCTCTACCTAAACGTAAAATAAAATGTCGAACCTACTCGGCGATCTCCTGAGCATCGGAGTCCTCAAAGTCGGCTCCTTCCAACTCAAATCCGGCAACGTGTCCCCATTCTACATCGACCTGAGGAGGGTCATGTCCCACCCGGCCGTCTTCAACTCCATGGTCGATGCCATCCACGCCAAGAAACAGGAGCAGACGATAGCCGCCGATGTCGTCTGCGGTGTCCCCCACACCTCCGTCCCCATCGCTGCCGCCTTCATGTCCAGGTTCGAAACCCCGCTGATCATGAGACGGAAAGAGGCCAAAGGCTACGGCACCAACAAGCAAGTGGAGGGGGTGTTCCAGACTGGACAGACCTGCCTTGTTGTTGAGGATACAGTCGTGAGTGGTACTAGTATCCTGGAGACCGCCCTAGACCTAAGGAAAGTGGGCCTGGTGGTCAGCGACTGCATTTGTGTCCTGGACCGTACGCAGGGGGGTAAGGCTAACCTTGAGAAGCATGGTATTACTTTGCATAGCGTGTTTGACTTTGAAGATATGTTTAGTCTTTATTGTTCGATTAATTCGGTCGGTGATGATTTGAAGTTGACCGTCAAGAAGTACTTAGAAGAGAATGTGTGCAGTATTGAAAATAATGCCGACAGTATTCTGTGCAGCAATGGGGTTGCGTCTGAGAATAACGTTAGCGAACAGAATTAAAATTTGCTTAATACTCAGTAAGGTGTCCCTTGGCATTTGAACTACCCTTGCATTTCTTGCAAAGTCTAGTTATCTGGTTTAAAAACCAATTGAACTCTTTTTACATGTATATGATAAAAACCCTAGATGAATTTACATCAAGTTTTATATCTGTACAGCTATGATAAAATGGCCAGTAAGTTTAATGGGAGGGAGTTTAATATTAGGGGGGCTTGAAAACCTGATCAAGGCCTATATCTATCAAGTTGTAGGAAATGTGAAGTAGAATATTTTATCACATTTGGACACCGATCATATTTACTGTATGGTAACCCTTGGCGCATTTTTTTTGAATTGGTGATAAATTATTTTTTATGGCAACCTGTCTGACTTCGACTGATGATTCAAATTGCTTGACTTTGCAACGATTAAGTATTCTTACAACCCTATCTGACTGTTATTTGCTCATTTCGATTGGGTTTCTGTTCTGGAAAGTGACCAGAATACAGACTTTTGGAGCGATTTTGGAAAGTTCGCCAATGGTTACCATACAGTAAATTTTTTTAAATTGGACACTTTCGTTGCTTGGTAAGGTAAAGTAAAATTGCCAAATCTAATGGCAAATCATAGCTGTTCCTCTGTTTCTTTTGGTGCTAAGACTGCCAAGGGACCCTTTAACTGCTTGTTAAAAAAATTGAAATTTACATTTTATAAAGCTTCTTGTTGGCATTCAATTAAAATGTGGTTACTGGTATCCCCTTGGTGCTTTGAAATGAAAGTGAGGATTTGAATATTGATTGGTTGAAGTTACCGCAATTTATGGGGTTATCCAAATCCTGGCGAATTTTCAAGCTTGGCAATATCTTAAAAGTTATCGTTTTTAATGCAGTCTTTGCTTGCATTTGTTTCGGTAAATCCTGAAACTGGTTGCTATCAGCTTCTGGAACTAACAAAATCTAGTTTAACTTTCCCACCTTTTGATTAGTATACATCCCATTTCAAAATCCTATATCCCTGATTGGTCAATGGACAATTCCCACATTTTTTTATTATTTTTTTCTTCGACGTAAATAGGTGAGACAAAATAAGGGGCGAAAAAATTTTTGCTCTCCGATGCGTAGTTATTTTTTTATTTGATTTTAAAGTTAGGGTTTTTAAAAGCGCGCGAAAAACAGTACGTTCCGCGAGGAATCGACTGTGACGTACATGTACACCACACGTGACCAAATCTCCTCAGTTGCGTATAGCGTTAGGCGGGATATTTCACAAATCGTTTCCCAAAACTTTATATTTTCGTTTTCTTTAATGCAGTAAGTTTGTATTTATTATTTAATAATGGCATATTGCTACTGCTTAGTTCCCTAGTGTCGAATACGACTACAGAAAAGAGAAAAGATATATTTTAACTTGCCAACAGAATCGGTACAGCGAAAACGATGGTTTTCAGCCATGCGACGTGATCCAAAAAAAGGAACCAGTTTTTAATAGGATTTTGGACTGACTTAACTATTCTTTAAAAATATAAATTTACGTGTAAAACATGGTAAAGAAAAAATGCAGAGCCACAAACGCACAAAATTAAATTAGTTATTAGGTTTTTTTTTTTAAAGTATATCTACGGATAACATGTCAAATGTAGCAACTTAGGATATCTAAAAACATTGTTAATAATGTTTACTTACAGACTTCTACGTTAATAGTATTAATATTTTTGAAAAGTTTAATATTTTTTTCCAATTTTTCCTTTATTCCGATGGTTAAAACTAAAAGTTGTGCAAACAAAATATGTCACGCTTTTTACACGTTCAGACGAAACTAAGCAATTTTCTGAAAATTCAGGACGGCGACTTTTTGCTTTCTACAGTAGTACCTTTATTCATATTATTAAAATGTATGACTTGAATTAAAGAGTAATACTAAAATCCGACGAATAAATTATGATATTTTATCAGACAAGGAAAATTGTGTTTTGTAAAAATGGTAATTTTGTTATGAATGACCAGTGTTTAATTAGAACATTTTAACAGCACAAAATACTATTAAAACTTTATCAATAATAACACAATTCTATAGGTAAAACAAGAAAGAAATAACCTTTCAGAAAAACAATTAAAAAAACCGAGTAAACTATCCAGGACACCTTTAAAACAATGAGCTTCTTGTGTGAAATAAAAAAAAAAACTTGGAAAAAACATTTGTACCGCGAAAAGGGATTTGAACCCGGGACCATACGAATACGAATCGCTTACGCTACCACTAAGCTACGATGCCCGTGATATATAATGTTTAAATTGCTATAAAATTTTAAGGGAGTTACTTTCAAAATTGAAAAAAACAGTAAAGTTTAAAAAGAAATTTAAAATTTTGACTTTAAAAAATGAAAACAACTTGTAAATATATGTTTTTATTGCTTTAAAATGATTATTTAGGGTAAACACTATACATAAAAACACTATAATTTACAATTTTATGTTATTATTACTAAAATGTTTGCGGTACCGTACCCCTTTAAAATATATCTCTTAAATTATTATTTTTAAATCAACTTATGATTAAATAAATATTAAAAGAAAATAAACAAGAATAGAAAATTAAGGCAAAAGAAAGTTATAAAGCAAAAATGAACCGTAAAAAAGCATGGGAGAATCGAAAAATCGCAATGACTGAAGTAGCTAACGAGCCCTACGTGGTGTACATGTACGTCACAATCGCTTAGCCAATAGCAGAACGTTTCAAACAAGAACTAAAAATTGACGATTTTTAACATTGAATATTTAATAACACAATTTTTTTTTCTACATTTTAATCTAGATATTTGAAATCAGCGTTGTTTATTTTATCGAAAAAATGTATTTTTAGTAGTTTTTAAAAAATATGGGAATTGTCCATTGAAGTACGAATAATCAAAATCTTATAGCTGTGACGCCATTTTTAAGTAGACTTCAACATGTAAGGTTGTGTGCTGTTTGGCGGTCCGAGCCACAGTTCCGGATTCCTGCCCATTATATTCCTAATTGAAATCTATACAATAAAACATTTTTGGACGTCCATTCCTTCATTTCTGGGGCTGTGGGGCACCCTGTGGTCAGTGTCTTGATCTACGGATTAGAAGGTCCCGCGATCTTACTTGACGAAAGTTTATAAGCGGGTCTCTGACCAAGCACCGGATCGAAAGGTCATGTGACCGAGTCCTGGTCACTGAAGAGTGAAGACCCACTGAGTGTATGCCGAGTACGTGCTCGTTAAATCTGTTGGGTCTGAAAGTCCTGCGTACGGTGATTGCGCAGTTTTCCACTCGGTTCCCTGATGTGCTGGATAGTTCATTTCTTGCACTTTGATATAGGCCTGACTTTTAAAAGCCACCTATTTTATATTCCGAAAAAAATTGTATTAAATAACTTGAAGTGTCAATGAAGGTTGCAGACATGTCAGTCAGTTACCACAACTTCAATAATTTTTCTAACAATTTCTATAAGAGCTATCTGAAATTGCAAACTATATTTGAATTCAGCTAATAATTCTCTTTTAATTTATACCAAACTTAATTTGTTAAACTATATAATTGTCCTGCTATTTTGTAAAACATTGTAATTTCAATTCCGAATGACAGTCAGTTACCCATGGAATGGCCCATATGGCTGTCAATAGTAAAAAAGATTTTGCATATTTTTCGTTGTACGAAATTTCAGTAATCAAGAAAACTGATTGGGTTTCACTTTGTGTGTTTTAAGACAACAAGTTACAAACCAAGCCGAAATATTTTATCCCACCTAAGTTTTCTACTGTTGATGTTAAACAATTACCAAATTTAATATTAGTCAATCATGGCAGTGTCTTGTTGCAGCTCGTGTATTATGCACTGTCGAAATTCCATATATATATTTTACCAACCAAATTTAGTTAAATTACTCATTAAAAAAAATAATAAGTGAGTAATATTTATGATAAATGTTTGTGATAAATTTCATGTGTATTGCTATTACCATGTCTTTTTATAAAGGTTTCTAGAATCTCAAGAAGTGTTCTGTTTGTATATTTAGTCTATAAAATTATGTTTTACTACATGGTTTACCTCTCAGCCAGGCTGAAAGTCTTCCTTATGAAGTCGTATAGCTGTACGTATATTTGTTAAATTTTACAAGGCTGGAATCTATTGTTGCTATAATTGAAACTTCTCTTTCATGTTTGATAGTGTAATATGAATAAATATGTATGAATATGAAGTATTAGAAGAAAGACAAATTGAAGTTTGTAGCACAGAAAAAAAAGTAATGCTAAACATTTGTTTAGCATTACTTTTTTTCTGTGCTATAAACTTCAATTAGTGGCAGTATTTGGTTGATTCCATGAAAATGCGCCATAGACATCATTTTTTAAATTTCAACTTTTTTTATTTTAAACAAAATCTACTCAGCAAAAATTCTTGGCACTTTATTTTCTCTTTTTATACCTCAAAATAAACAGTTCATAAAAAATTTGAACATTGAATTTAAAATTTGGGTTAAATATAGAACATCACAACTTTGTCATGTCTGTCACATTTGTCATGTCAGTCACGCTAATAAATATTTATAATATTTTACTGTTTATAAATTTGTTAATATTTTTCTTTCTGGTTGGCACATCAGAATCTTATATTGATTCCAAAAAAATTCTAGACTTGAAATGCATACCAGTTAAGAGCAAATGGTAATAATATAAGGTCACTCAAAATCTGTGTTTTAATTTTGTCATGTCAGTCACAGCATGTTTTAACCCAATTAATTTTAAGTATTTTCTCTTGAATGAAAATTTCAGCGTTTTTTATAATCAAGACCTTTATTTGCATCACCCCATAGTAATTTTTTACCGGTCAATTAACATTTAGTACTTTTTAAGAGCCAAGAAAGTTGTCTTATGTCATGTCTGTCACGAATGGAATTAGCCATTTCTATTTTTAGTATTATTTTAAATTTTAATCCTTACTTTATTTGTCATTTTAATTGATCTAAATATTTGTAGAGTATAATATTGAAAAATAAGAATCTCAGTATTTTGTTAAGTATTTACTGTTTTTACAATAACTTATTATTTCATGTGGATAGTGTATTTTCATTTTTTGTTTACAATTTCATATTATTAAGTGCTTAATAATTCAGTAATTGTGTATTTTTATGAAAGTTAGAAGAATATGCATTCATATATTGCTTTGTATTCTATTACTTATTACTGATAATTGACTCTGAGAGTAAGCAAATTGGCTGAACTTGTTCTGTCCACTGTAGGCTTGATATTAAAATTAAATTTTTTTTGCAGAAAAATTAAATTCCTTAACTTTTATTTCTATGGAAAATAATTTGAAATGACTACTCCCTCCTTATTTTGAATTTAAACATTTAGCCCTCTGGGGGATAAGCAAATTGGCTTAAGTGTAAACTTGTTTTCACTGCATGAGATTTAAATTTAGTTTTTTTAAACTGAAACTTTCTTAAATAAAAAAAATTATCCCCAGTAGCATCGAATATGGGCCCAACATTGGTTACAATGTAGAGCCAATATGCTAACCCTTATTGGCCCAGCATTGGGAGGAAGCATTTTGCCTTATTGGCCATTATTGGCTGCCATTATAGGACCAATATTATCCAAAAACATATAACCAATATTGACTGCCATTATAGGACCAATATTATGCGACGATTTTTTTCGAAACGGTTGGGTAGATGGAAAAATCGGCGAACACGTATCCCATTATTTTTGGTGTGTGACCCCTGGGGGTTAGGGGTCAATTTTAAAAAGGAACCTCCTACTTTACAAATTCAAATTCTATGCTTCGAGCGACATGGTACGCTAACGCCGCCAGGACTTTCGACTCCACAGATTTAACGAGCACATACCAGCTCGTTAAAAAAGGAACTCGTTAAATAGCACGTACCAGCGTTTTTCTACCAGCACGAATATGTCTATAGTATGTCTAGGACAAGGACAGAACCAAGAACCTTCTCGGTGTGAGGCTCGTCTCTTACACCTCTCGGCCACCGACTGGCCTTTTGGCTGTTCTTCTTTTTAATCTCATCAAGGAAAAATATGACAATCGCGAGCGCCCCCTAGGTATATGCCAACCAATATGTCTCCAATATTAGTCCTATCTTGGCAAATTTTTACTTTCGAAATAATGTTTTGGTATATTGGGCCAATATTGGCTGAATGTTGTAAAACTTGCTATATTTGCCCAAGATAACCAATATTGGCCAACGTCATACCAATATTGGGCCAATATTCGATGCTACTGGGGATTATGTATTTCTGCAGAAGATGCTTGTAAATGGCTCCTTTCTCTGCTTTAAATTACAAAATTTAATAAATATTTTAAATAAAAAAAATTGTTTGTTGCTGGGAAACATGACAGTCAAGTTACGGGTTTTTATAGTCTGTATCAATCACAGGGTTAATTTCCAATGAAGCAATATTGTACCCAAAATTTAAAAGGCGTGAAATAAAAATTCTTATATATATGTCTAATATTTTGTGTACATATTGCTATTACCATAACTTTTTATAATGGTTTCTAGAATCTCAAGAAGTGTTCTGTTTGTATATTTAGTCTATGCAGTTATGTACTATTACAAGATACTAGATTACAAGTTCTAGATTATGTGGGACTGTAAAGATATATTGAAAAATAAATGATTTTATTCTTTGGTTTTAATTGTTTATTTTAAAAATAGTCTTGTTAATTTTTTATTTTTATTTTGTATACCTTTGTAAGTATGGTTGTGTGAACCAATTTTATCCTTTTTTACTGATTATTACCAAAATTGTAATTTAAGTGACTATAAATTGTTTGCGAATTTCCCGAAAGTAAGCTAAAAATAACCTGTGTACATTCAAATTATTTTGTTCATTAGTTTTCCCTTCATACTGTTCTCCAAGTTGCCCTGAAGCTTTATATTCTGCCCTTATACATTTTTCTAGTCTATATATTTACAGATAGTTAAAAAATTTACTTGTCAAAATGTAGATATTTTTTTTTAATACATACTCGTATCTCGTATCTTAAAAAGTTATTTGCTACTTTAAAAGTACTTTTGTAAAAAAATAAGTTGCTTTAACATTTTGTAGATGGCACTGCAATGACATTTAACATAAACTTTGAAACATATGTTATATCGGTATGGAAAAATTACTAAATTAGCAATATCTCCTCTGGAATTGGATTAAAAATATTAGTTTGAATTTGTGTGAAAGTTTTCGGAATGCAAACACTAAAAATATAAAAACTTTCAACTTTTTCATTTATCAAACTGTTTTTTCCCAAGATTTTTTTTCCTGTTTTTTTAATTATAATTTTCTTATTCTTGTGGTAAAAATTAAGCTATTAAAACCTAAGTTTCAAACTATCGAAATGATAATTAGTAGAAAAACGGAAACGTAAATTACCTCAGCAGATCTCTTTGTCCTGTCTCTCCCCTTAAATTATTGCATTAATTTTTTTTAAAAAATATTTTATGCTCGATTATATACTACATAATGAAATCGAATTTTCGGATATTCTCAATTTTGTAAAATTGTTTTTCTCTCTTGAGTTTCAGTTGTAAAATATAATGGTTCGAGTAGGAAAGAAAACCATGCAATTTTTGAACAGCTTAAAAAAAATAGCACAAGAAAAACTGGCTTCAACTGAACTGTTCACAGACATGAAAAACAATAGAAATTATTCACTACAGCAATGTAAAATACAATGAAAAGAAAATCTTGGCCCAGTACAATCAGTAATGTACGAATAATAAACAATTAGTTAAACATCTATCATTTATTGTCTTCAATTTATAATTATTGATAATAGCATTCCTTTCCTGTAACATTTGGAAAGTCTTCAGTTACACATTCATATTTCTTCGTTATTGCTTTATTATTCCTTGTATTTTTCTTCCATTTTCTTTCCGAAATTTTCCATTTCCACCTTACAGTCTTCTGATATTTGGTCTCCAAGTTTTTCCATGGCAGCATCCCCCAGTTGCTTCAAACACTCCTGAAAACAAAACATTTTTAGCCTACTTTTAACTTCCACACTACGTATATAACGTACACTGTAAAATATTTGGCCTGAATTTACTTGCAATTACTAAGTAACTTTACAGGTATCACACCATTTACTAGAAAATCACCTGCAACCAATCTCTTATGTAGGTTTACTAAACAAACTGCTGTAGTAATACTAAGTAAATTGATGTAACGATTACAGCGCCCCCTGGCTATCTTTTCTAGAGATGCGTCGTTTTCCTAGCAGCATTGTTTCTCGCAATTTGTTCGATTGGTCATCGGATTTAGCGAATTCGAAATAACTGGTTAACATGAAAAATTAGTGGTGCCCTCTGGTTTGAAATTTTTGAAACTGTTTATAGTTTCTTTGTAAACTTACATGAAAATCCCCTGTAAAGCTACTGCAAGTTTCTGAGTAAACGTACAAGCAGAACGTCTGTAAATCTACTACAGTTTTCTTAGTATGGTTACTAATTAAATGTATGTGTTACTTACTAAGTTTAATGCAGTAAGGTTACTACACTCTTAAAACAAGAGAGTGGATTTGAACTCAGTCTGAGTTAATTTCACTCCTCCAGACTGGAAAATGCACTTACCCGGAAGGAGTGGATTCTTTGTGTGTTAAACCAACGACAGGATCACTCCAAACGAGTGATTCCAACTCAGCCTGAGCTAATAGTCAATCCTTTCCAGAGTCGAAAATGCACTTCTCCAACTGGAGTGGATTTCACTCTTTTGTTTTAAGAGTGTAGAAAAGTTCATGGCACCTGAGTTTCCTAGTGATTTTCTAGTAATACTACAGATTTTTTCTTATTGTGTAAAGAGTGGAAGATTTTATAATCGTTCAGTCCGTCCGTCTGTCACCCACTTTCACAGAACGTACCAAACGTCACACAAGCAAGTGGGATACGTAATTTTAAAGCAAAAAATCGGGTTAGGTTACATCCCAAAATTTCTTAATTAAAAGTATATTTAAAATTTAAATAACTGAAAATTTAATCTGCATTGAAATTCCATCTTCGTTCAATATTTTCACTGTTGCCATTTCGTCAAACGTACGAGAAACTTTGTTTAAAACAAAAATAAAACCTTCGAAAGAATATTTATTTATGTGATATTATTCGGTTTGGATTGTCGTAATATCACAATAGAGCTCTTTTGATGGTCCATTATGTATGTATGAAAAAGGATTTATGCAAAATTCGATGCTTTTATTTTTAAACCATCGATTTTATTAATTATGTATTTTTCGAACTGTAAATTAAATTGTGGCGACTAAAATATATTTATTAAAAAAATGCATCACTATTCTACGAAGTTCAAACAAATTTAGCAAACGATAATGAGTAATTTTTATTTTGCGAAAGAATATTAATAAAGATAGTTACTTTTGGCGTTTAGATTTTGAATTAGAAGTCTCTGTTAGGCGAATTTCTTTCTGAGGTGTATACATAGTGTGTTTCCTGTGAGCATAAATATTGTGTCTAAGCTGTTTAAGTGACGGATTCTGTAACAAATCTGCTTGTTTTTAAATTCGAACGAATTAAAAAAAAATGAAAAAGTAGGTATTGACAAGTGGTCGATGTTCGTCCGTCTGTCTGTCCGTACATCCCTTCCAAAATCGGTTCTATCCATTCGATCTTAAAAATTCTATTCGTATGATGCAAAGATTGAAGATGATGTTATGCAAAGTTATAATTCTCTAGATATCGTTCTTCATACATATATAATGAACCATCATAAGAACTCTATTGTGATATTATCAGCAATCCAAAATAAATACTCTATCAAAAGTTTTATTTTAAATAAAGTTTCTCTTGCGTTTAATGAAATGGCAACTGTGAAAATATTGAATAAAAATGGAATTTGCATGTTACTTCAATGCAAATTAAATGTTTAGTTATTTAAATTTTAAGTAAACTTCTAATTATATTTTTTCATGATATTTGGAATGTAGCCTAGAGTAACATTTTGCTTCAGCCAACTAGAGTAACATTTAGCCCACTTCTTTGTGAGACTTACGGTTTGTTCTGTGAAAGTGGATGACAGACGGAAAGACTGAACGATTATAATACCTTCCACTTTTGACGTTATAAACGTAGTGTGGAAGCTGATTAATGAAAATAAATGATTTTGGCTTTAAGAAGTTTAATTTATAGCTGAATGCTGT
The DNA here is from genome assembly GCA_023701765.1 of Hylyphantes graminicola. NCBI lineage: Eukaryota > Metazoa > Arthropoda > Arachnida > Araneae > Linyphiidae > Hylyphantes > Hylyphantes graminicola. The sequence goes on along the minus strand of CM043118.1, from coordinate 8,366,057 downwards.
GTTTAGTGAAATTTATTCTAATGCGTATAAATTTTATGTAGAAACGGTTGTAAATGACACTTACTGTTGCGAACCTACTTGTTTCCCGATAAGAATTTAAGTAACAGGAAAGTAGGCTATTTTAGTTCCCTTAGAACTTCTTGTTATAATCCCCTTTGCAAAAAAGAAATCCAACTTATGTGGTTATTTCCGATGATGCAGCTTTCCAGTTTTCATTTTTGCATTCTTGCGATTTCGTAGTTTGTTTCAGTTTCACTCTCAAAATGACCGTCATAGATGAAAAGAAACTTTTCTTTTTTTCTATTCAACCATTCTTTAAAAAATGTTTTAAACAACCAACAGAACAGCAAGAAGTAGGCATTTAAAAAATTTTAATTAGAAAATGTTCTTAGAAAACTCATTTTCGAATACCAAAACAGTTATTCCAGACTGCAAATTCTAGACTAATAAATTGTGTATGCAACGCGTGTGTTTTTTTTAAAAAAAAATATGTGATATTATTTAACTCGTTTTAAAAAGTATTTTTTTTCATAGTGTTGTTGCATAAATAACTATTCAAGCATATGTGTGAAAGCGTAGCCTTTTCTAGCTGTTTCATCTCGTATACTATACCTGCATTTTCTTTTAGTAAAAATACTTTATTGAGCACGTAAGAAAAATTTAAATTTTAAATTTTAGGAAACTATTAAGTAACTTTGAAATCTTATATGCAATGTTAAATATATTTTTTCAAGTGATTATACATCCAAATCTTTTGAGTAAATTAAAAAATTTTAAAAACTTTAAATACATCGTTCCTCCATCAACAAATAACCTTTATTCCCCTTGTTTTAAGAAAATACTTTACGTACTTGATGCGTAAATAAATATTTATTTACTGATTCAAGTAGCCCTAAAATATAATAAAACCTTTATTGAATAACTTTTATAACTAAAAAGTATATTATATTATAAAACGAAATAGTCTATTAATACTCGGCTTAAGTAAGAAGTAATACAAAAGTATTTATTTTAATAAACAGTAATATAATTGGGGTTTATTAATAATATCTTTGAAATGTCATTAAAAAAAACAGTACACTTAGAGGCAATTTAAGTTCAATTAAAATTTGAAGTAAATAATAAAAGAAATCATAGCTTCTCGGTCATTATACAAAATTCAACCATTTTTACCTTAACTACTTTTCTTTCGTCAGAATCAAGACTTTTCATCCAATCGAAGAATTCCTTCTGTAAATTGAATTAAAAAAATGTTTGATTATTTATAATAATAATAATAATTATTATTTTTATTTTAGTGTTCCTAGTGCTTACATTAGCAGGCAATTATCTTATGTGTATAAAAAATTATTTCGAAATAAGCCCACATAAAAAACCAACCCAAGTTTTCGTTTCTCCAGGTTTCGTTAGTTTTGAAAATATCTTCTTACTATAGAGGTATATGAGGGCTATTGGCGACGGACGTCGTAATTTAGAACCACAGTCAAGTGACGCTTCATTTCCTTATATTTCATTTCTTTATATTTTTCATTAATTTCATATTAAATAAAAAAAACTTTAATAAATGTAGTTGGTATTTATTTTAAATAACTAAAATAATCATAAAATGTCTAAAAAGTTCCGTTACTCCCACTTTGAAAATTAGGAGTGCGATTTCTACTCGAATTTTTTGTTTTTATCTCCTTTCATTCATTGCTTCTTAAATTGTGTTTTTATGCTCAATTTTAGAAGTGAAAAAAAGTGATAACGTTTTTGCGTGTAGAATTTTTTTACGCAAAATGCAACATAGTTTCTCAAGATTTATTTCAAAACTAAAGCTTAGACGGACAGGTGAGCTTCCAACAAACATACTAGGACTTTTAGTACAACTGTATTTACTACCTACTATACTATTTAAAATTCATCCTTTATATTAAAAAAAATTAAACAATGTGCTTAATTTCATATTTTCATTCCTTGAATTGTAAATATAATAAGGAAATAAAAATAAATGCAACATAGTTATAATTGAATTTTCTTGAGAAATTCATTTTATATAGCAAATATATTCTATAATAGAGTCTCGTTTATCCGAATCCTGGTTATCCGAAAATCAGTTTATCAAAAAAAAAATCCAGAGCCTTTCGGTACATAAATAACAAAAATAAAGAAAATGTATAAAATAAGAAATGTATACGCATAAATAAATACACAAAAAATAAATACGTACTTAGAAATTTGGATTTATTCTCAAAATACGCAGTAATTTTTTTTTTATTTTTGCTGCTCAATTTTGGTGCCGTCTTTCGGATTAAGCGAGACTCTACTCTATATAATGTGGAATTAAATTCATATTTTCATCCCTTCAATTATAAATAAAATAAGTATTTTTTTTTAAAAAAGTGTTATATTAAAATATAATATAGTTACAAGTAAATTGATTTTAGAAATTCAACTGAAATAGTAAATATGGTGAACTCAAGTATTTGTTAAAATAATTAGCCTTTTTGGCGAATTCGGAGCATGAGACGTTTAAATCTTATATTGAAGCAGTTTAAATTGACAGAAAATTTGATTTATTCTTGAAAACTTACCCTTTTTTCCATATCAGCCTCGTGATCTTCTCCTCCTGAGCACTTAAATTTTTTTAACTGAAAATGTTAGGGATGAAATTTAACACAAAATTTATTAATTTTGTTAAGGTAGGCGAATACCCAAAATTCTAAAATTTTTTACTATTACTTTAATTTTTTTCCAAATTTGGCAGGGTGATTTCAAATATAATGAAAAATGCTCTTTAGGCAAATTTTTCTATTTATATATAACTGATTTATTTTAAACTGAGTTTTTACCTAAAAAAATTAATTTACGCCAACACTTCTAGTATAAAAAGTTTTACATTAATTTACCTGAAATATTTTACAGATGCTATTTCAATATGCATATGTGCCTTAAGCCTCTAACATCTGGTGTAAATATAGTAGTTTTAAAAAAAAAAATGTTCAAGTGTAAGTTAATAAAAAAATTTTTTTTTAGTTAAATTCATGACATTTTTCTTAATAACTTCTTTTCTTTTAATTTGTACGTAACTCTGGAGGGTCATTGCATGTATCAGTTCAAACCGGAGAATTTAACACATAATTAATGTTTATAGGAGGAAAAATCAATGTGGTAGACTTGTTAGCGTAAACCTCTTTTTTTAATAAAAAAACACCGCTTAAAATAAATAAATTATATTTAAAATTTAAAAAATGCCTAAATAACATTGCTCATTATATCTGAAATCACCCTGCCAAATTTGGAAAAGATTAAAGTAATAGTAAAAATTTTAGAATTTTGGGTATTCGCCTACCTTAAATAATACTTGAATTATGCCAAATACTATTATAAAACAAAAGAGTTCTAATGATAAACGTTTATAGGAGGGGAAATTGAACACAAAATTTAACGCTTTAATTAAATAGAATTTTCATCCATATTATTATGTAACAATAAAATACATTAAAAAAGTTAATCAAATTGTGATTTTTACAAACGAGAATCTGTTTTGTAAAAACATTTTTTTTTATTTAGCAGTATATATTGCTTTGACTAAATCTGACTAATCACACTGCAACTGCTGACGACTAAATGAAGCCCATTACTATACATAGTGCCGGATTTCGGCCCGGGCCTAGGAAGGGGGCCCCTAAAAAGATAAAATCGTCCAAAAATCGCCTAAAAAATTAGAAAATCGTGTGATTTTATTAATTTTATATAAAGAATATAGTAACACATTGCATTGCCGCCTCGGTGGCTGAATGGTTAGTGTACTGGCCTTTGGGGCTGCTGAGGTCGGGCTCGAATCCCGGTCAGGCATGGATATTTGTACTTGTCAATAAATGTTGTTATTTGTCTATGTGTTTGTGTCGTAATTTCTTTGTGTGTCTCCTGTGACTGTTCCTTCTGGCGAGCGGGGTAATGGGCTACATAGCCTACGCCCTTCCCTTCTAGAGGGCGCATTTGCATTCCATTCCATTCCAACACATTGCATTATTCTAGTGTTTATTAAAGTCGATAAAAAGTTAAATGTTCTTTTCTAGTGTATTTAATTTGCTAAATTTCCAAAATAGCTTCGAGATGGTGCGGACCCCAAATGTCAAGTGCCTAGGGGCCCCGGGGGTAGTTCTGCAAAAAAAAAAAAAAAAAAATGAAACATAGAAAATTTTCGGGCAAGTTGAAATTTGTTTTCTTGCCTGATTCACCCTTTGACTTGCTTTGGGCAATAAATTTTTCTATCCTTACAAGGGACGCAAAAATATATTTTCAAGAGATATAAATTTTGTAAAAAATCGAAACTCCAAATGATTCCATTTGGAATCATCAGTTTCTGATTTTTTATCGCTAAATTAAACTCGCACTTATTTCAAATTAAATGTATTACATTTTCCATCAATTTTTCTATTTAAGTTTTTTTTTTGTATCGTTAGATGGAAGAATCATGTCTTTTGGAAAATTAAATAATGATTGTAGTAGTTAAAATGAAAATTATTTCTAAAACAATTTTATTAATTAAATTGGCCCTAAATTATTCATGATTGCATTTTCAAATGTTTAAAAATTTAATTTAACTGTTAAACTGTTAACAAATAAAGTTTTGAAAAAAATATTGCTATTATTTATTATTCGAGAGCGTGCTTCTTGTACAAAGTTAATGATATTTTTTGAGACAAATCCAAACCACATCGATTAATTTTATTTACGAATAAAAACGTATGATTCACAGTACTATGTCATAATTCTCACATGAAATGAGTATTAAACAAAAATGTAATAAATTAAATTGTTCAATTATAAAATATTTATAGTATATATATATTTTTTTTCTCAGAGTAAAAAAAAAAGACAGTTTACTTACTTCCAAATCTTTTGCACAAGCGGGAGCTGAATCTCCGTCAAACATTGCTGAAATGTAAAGACGTAATTTGTCTAAGAATTAATACTTTAAAAAAATAGTAATTAATTCAAACTTTTTCAGATGCGAGTCTCAAATTTATGGGATCTAACATGAAAATGAGAGCAATAAAAATAAATAACCGAATTGCGCTTTATTATTTTTCATAGTTTTTAAAAAAGTTAAACTTTCAAGTATTAGGGACTTTTTTCAAAGCACAAGAGTACTAAAACTCATTTTAATTAGTTAATTATACTATATGGGCTTTAAAAATGTTTCTAGTTTTTTTATGTTTTTATATTAGGCCATATTATATAAACAAGCAAATATTAATGAAAATAATAAATGAAAGAAAATTAAAATACTACTGAAACTGGTTAATTAAGAGGTTAAAAACAAAATTATTAATTTTAAAAATTCAGAAAAATTCAAATAGTTTTCCTGAATAATTTCCCGAATTTTCGAAAAATGTAATAATAATTCTATTATATTTTTTTATTCCCCAAATTGTACTTACAATGAAAAACTTTAAAATGTAAGGATTAGTGAAAAAAGTTGAGAAAATTTAAAATGTTAGCAACTTTTAACCAATATAAATTTTAACCACCTGACGGATGAGAACGTACAAAACCATCGCAGGGACTGGCAGGTTTTCCAGCAACACATGCAATTTTTAAAAATATCTACTAACTTCAAAATTGTATAATTTTACTAAAAAATGAAATTTCAAGTAAGGAGTGGATCATTTATGATGATCCGCTACAGAAACAGAAATCAATTTTTTTAACCCTCTAATGCATGAATTTTTATTTTCCTCCCAAAAAAACATATATGTATCTTTAAAACTCATACATTATGGGAAAAATACAGGAAAAAAATGTAACTGCATTATAATTTATATAATTTCAATTTTGAAATTTTTTTCCATATGACAAAAACCAACTACAAAATTCCAATTTTGATAATAAAAACCTAGAAAACTACTAAATATATTTCAAAATAACCCTTTTTAACTATATTTAATTTTTGAAAACAATTTATTTGTATTTAGTACTAATATAATTATACTTTGAATACTGCCAAAAGCGTAATTTCACAACAGTTAATAACCTTACTCTTTAATTTTGAATACACTTTTACTACTGTCATTTATGAGGGTTATTACTCGTAACTAAAACTTAAAAATGGAATGTAATAGATGAAAAAAAAAACAAAACCACAGATTTTTCGAGAGGGAGCTCTACTTTAACAGATTAAAGTGGATAATGTTACTTGGGACTTTAACAGATTAAAGTGGATTATGTTCCCACTTACTAGAGGGAAAAAGGAAGGAAAGTTTTATTTTAAAATTTAAATTTAATCTCATGCAGTGAAACAAGATACACTTCAGCCAATTTTCTTATTCGTAAGAAGAATGGACTGTGGAAACTGGCACTGAGGTATCACAAGATGCACCGCTCTAGCCTTCTTCTTTTGTGCGTTACTGGGCACATGCATGGGCCACTTTATTATCTTTCCTAACTCTATAGACATATACAATTCAGTTTATTTGCTTATTCCTAAGAAATTTAACGCTGATTTTAAACATACCATTGGTTTCTTTCATAACTTTCATCATTTGTTCCTTGCATTTTCCATCGTGTTCAGCGTTGACACTGAGACACGCAAAAGCGCCGACTGCTAGTACTAAAACTATGGAGGTATTCATCTTCACTCTAGTATAAGACAAGTACCGCTTCTATGTATGGTTGGCTTTATATACTAAGCGTTATAGCATGACAGAACGAGGAAGTTGTTATAAAAAAGTTCGATACCAATCGAGGAAAAAGCACCATTGTATATTTACTGTGGTGTGATATGCAGCTACAAAAATAATGCATGTTTTTACCAAGATTTTCATACAATTGGGACTTCTAACAGTGAAGGTTTTTTGGGGAAAATAGCCAATCACTGAATAGACGAGAAATTTTCGGCGAATTTCATCCGTCATGGCGTAAACACTTTCTTATTAAAGGATCACATAACGTTAGATTATCGTTATATAGTTGGGGCGTGATCCTTTTCTTGATATAGTGTCATATAAAGTTATATACTCGTAATATACTTAGCGTAAAATTTCTTGTCATATAAAATTATTATTGCCTTGACATAAACAATTTCTTATGAAAGGTTAGTATGAAGGTTCTATTGCCTTGGTTTGAACATTTTGTTGTTAAAGGACCAATTATAAAGTTATTTCAAACAATTGACTCCATATATAAATATAATTTTTTTATATGTAATTCTATAAGATTTATTTATTATAAAACAAATTTTAAAATTTATGAAGCTTCAGCCAAAACTAAAATAAATGATAACTGGCCAAATTTTCTTGGTCATTTTTTCAATTTTGACCCCAAAATGTGCCGCTCAAGACTAATCCCAAGGTTTTCAAATTTTGCAACTAGTTTTATGTTTGTTATCATTTTTAATTTTTTTTTTAATAATGGGGCTGCAATATTGGCAGTCAAAGGATCAAGGCAAGCCAAATGGATCCCTGGAGGGTCCATTTGGCTTGGATTCTCTTGGCAAAATTAAATCTCGACATACTTTAACATCCACAGAGAGCAGATTCATTGTAATCTGGGCGTCAAAATTGGTAGCGAGAGTCGCCTAGATGGTGCCACAAAAGAATGGCTCTCAGTTCTGGGGAATATGCCGAGTCTGCAAAGGCTTAACTGCCAATATTGCAGCCCCATTATAAAAGAAAAAAATGACAACAAACATAAAATTATTTACAAAATTAAAAAAAAAAATTATTAATTTTTTCAAAAAAAAGTTTTCAAAATAATTTGTAATTAAAATTGAGCTTAGAAATTAGGTATAAGTCTTTGTACATATTTGTAAAATATAAAGCCATTTTCTTAGTCATTTCTTCAATTTTGACGCCATAATGTGCCGTGCAAGACTAATCCCAATGTTTTCAAATTTTGTAAATAGTTTTATGTTTGTTATCATTTACTTTAGTTTTGGCTAAAGCTTCATAAATTTTAAAATTTGTTTTATAATAATTAAATCTCATGGAATTGCATATAAAAAATTATACTTGTATATTGAGTAGTTGCCGCCTCGGTGGCTGTATGGTTAGTGTACTGGCCTTTGAAGCTGCTGAGGTCGGGTTCGAATCCCGGTCAGGCATGGATATTTGTACTTGTCAATAAATGTTGTTATTTGTCCATGTGTTTGTGTCGTCCTTTCTTTGTGTGTCTCCTGTGACTGTCCCTTCTGGCGAGCGGGGTAATGGGCTACATAGCCTACGCCCTTCCCTTCTAGAGGGCGCATTTGCATTCCATTTCATTCCATATTGAGTAGTTAAAAAATTATATGAAATTGAAAACTATGCTTTGTAGTACCTTCTTTGCACATTTTAAAGACTCCTATGACCCCTTAAGGCATCACCCTCCAGATCTAGCCTTTCAGGTTCGAATCCCACCTACTGCCTGTCATCCTAAATCGGATCTCTGTACTGGAAATAATAGAAAAACCCAACTCGTGGCGGATGGGCCCGAGTACACTGGGACAGACGTACTCGTTAAATCTGTGGAGTCCAAAGTCCCGACGGCTTCTGCGTACGATGTTGCTCGAAACTACGTTGGGTGCCCGCTCAGGTGTCGACCTCGTCACTTGACCATCGTTCGAAATTACGTGGCGTTATTAGCTGTGTTAAAGCTCCAAAAGGAGGCTAGATAAAGGCAGCCGGAAACGATTACATTACCATTACCACAAAGTGACTTTTGGAATTGTCTACAGTAGTGCCTGTTTTTTTATTCAAAACTAATCCTTTGTTATTTTGAAATTTTTCATGAATGCAATTTTCTTTTAGAATGTTTGTGTCTCAAAGGGATGGACCAGGAAATGTGATTATTAATTTTTTTTGTTTGGATTCAAAGAGTATTTTTTTTTTTTAAATTTCGTGTAACATGTCTTGGGTTAACAATCAAAGCGTGCTTGCTGTAGTTTCTAATGTTTGCTAATGCTATTTCCGTGTGGCTTCGCTGAATAATATACAAAAGATTGTCTTGTCAGTTGTAATTGTAATTGCCTACAAAGTAATATTTTTTGGAAGGTCGATATTGTAATTGAATATGTTTTTACTGGTCCTTATTTATTGAAAATAATGTATTAGTAATTCAGTACTCTTAATTTGTATTTTTTAGTAGCAAATTTTTGGTTTTATTAACAATTTTATGAAACTTATGTTTCGGATAGATTCTGGGACTCTTAAGAGATATTGAAATGAAATTTTTCTTTAGTTTTTAATTGTAATTTTTAAAAATAGTTTTGCTACGATTTTTTTCTTTATTTTGTCTATCATTGAAAATATAATTTTAGAACCAATTTAATTCCCTTTTTTTACCAATTAACAAAATTGTAATTTAAGTAACTATGGGTGGTCCAAAAGTAGCCTAACTGTTCCATTGGTAAGAACTTTGGATTTTTTAGAACAGGTATTTTACATAGTCAAGCTTAGTTTTATTGGTTGGCTAAAATAAAGTCCTACTACAGCCGATCTTAGCCAAATAGTAGCAATTCGTTGACATCGATTGGTTCAGTTTCGAGATATCTTCAGTTTATTAGACCTTACCGACCAGGCTATGCATAAGACAGGAATGCATCAATGTCGAAGGTAGACAATTTGAGCACCTTCGGGATTAAGAATCTAAATATACAGGGTGCTTATAAAATAATGTTCGCTATTCGGAGTGGTTTGTAGCTTGAATGAATAATCCAAATGTATCAAAAATTGAGACACTTACTTATCAAGAAAAGGGGGGGGGGAGAGAATGGAATCATAAAAAAAAGGTAGAATCCTAAAAAATATTCATAAAAACGAATAATCATGAAAAACAAACTCGTCTCTTGACCGGGGTTCTTAATTACGAGGCGTCGTCAATTATGGCCAATTACGGCCAGCACAGCTAATTACGCCTCGTAATTTATAACCCTGGTCAAGAGAAAAGTTTCTCTTTTTTTTCAAAAAGAATGGAATCATAGAAAATAGAATCGTCTCTTGCCCGAGGTTCTAAATTACGAGGCGTAATTAGCTATGCTGGCAGTAATTGGCCATAATTGACGACGCCCCGTAATTTAGAACCCTGGTCAAGAGACGAGTTTGTTTTTTATGATTCCATCCCCCCCCCCCCCCTTCTTGATTAGTAAGTGTCTCAAAGTTTTTTGCATATGGATTATTCATTGAAGCTACAGACCACTCCGAATAGCGAGCGTTATTTTATGACAACCCTGTATGTATGCAAATAAAGCTGTCACTTTTGACCATGGTTCTTAATTACGATGCTTGTTGCCAATAACTCCCCTGTAGTTCTAGTACTACGATAATTCAATAAACTAAATTTAACATGTATTAAAAGAACTGTTTCTGTATAAATAACTGTATACCCAACTAACTTTTAGGCTACTTTTGGGCCACCCGGTATGCATATAGCTAAACAAATGTAACATTTTTACACGCATTTTCTTAATATTTTCAGTTTTAGTTCTTTTGCCCTTTCTTAAAAAAAAATTCGCATGCTAAAATGTAGAGAAAGTTTAAAAAAAAACTTACTCGTATCTTAAAGTGCATCTGTTACCTTAAAAATACTTACGTAGAAAAATTAGCCGCCTTAACGTATTGTAAACGGCACTACAAATACATTTAACACAAACTTTAAAACATGGTTAAACTCATTGTTTCCTTGCACAGAAGCCACGACCATGGGCGGAGCTATAAAATGCATGGAACAATCAGATGAAGACAAAATAAAACGACTGAAATTTTCTCTTCCTCTGATTGCTCCACGCGTGTTATAGCTCCGCCCATGGTCGTGGCTTCTGTGCAAGGAAACAATGAGTTTAACTATACACCGGAATTAAAAATAAAAATTGCAATATCTTTTCTGGAATTGGATTAAAACATTATTTAAAAATTTTAAGAAGTTTTTACTTAATCAAAACATTTATTTATTTATTTTTTTACACAACACACAACAGATTGAAAATCCAATTGCAGGTGTTGGAAATCTGTATACATAAAAGGCAACTTCTATGTGTCTGTCTGTTTGTATAAGACACGAAATCTAAAAGACCACGCAACAGATAGTCACGAAATTCGGCACAAAAATTCAGCTCATCTCCGGAACAAACATAGGCTAAGACTTTTTCAAGTAAGACAATTCCTTTTATCGTTGGTTGTGTGATCGGTATACATATATTTTCAGGCTTGTGTGCCTGCTCAGAGAGCCGCTTATAAACCTTCCTCAAGTAAGGGAGTCACAACACACTCACACTCACATGCACACATATACGTGACTGGTGCTGCCATCTATCACGCGCCACCTCCACAATTTCTACATGTCCCTGAAGGGGAGGGAAATAATCTCCAGGAACCTGTACCCGTGGGAAACTGCGCAATGACCGCCCGCAGGACTTTCGGACCCAACGGATTTAACGAGCACGTACTCCGCATATACTCGGTGGGTCTTCAGCAACCAGGGCTCGTTCGCGGGACCTTCCGATCCGTAGATCGAGACACTGACCACAGGCCGCCTCACAGCCCTCTTTTATCTTTTTCGAATGTTTTCTAGAAAAAAATACACCCCTTTCGCTCAAATCCGATCATTTTTTTCCCTTTCGTGATGCCATTCAGCAGAAGAAATTAAATAAAACTTTTAACGAAAATAATTAAAATTGAAAATGTTTATTTCGTTCTGTTGCTAAATTCATAATTTTTAAAATAATTGATACGTTTCAAGTGACGTAATCCAACCAGTCTCCTTCATAGAATTTATTGTGTTTTCTTGTATTATGAATTTTTTAAATGCTAAATGCTATGTTTTTAATGCTATGTTTTTTAAGCTAATACAGAACTATGTTGGCTTTTGAAGGTCATTGCACTGGAGCTGCATATTAGGGTTTTTATGTCTTCCTTTTTTCGCCAAACTCGCCAAGTTATTACAAAAAACGTACCAAATGAGCAATTTTTTTTAATTAGCTGGTTGTGCGAAGGTCATCGCACGAGAGCTGAATGGGTGTGTGTGTTGGTAGCTATATCTTTTCCTCGGCAAATTCGCGAAAATCCGCCAAATGTGCTAAAAAATTTTATTCGGGAAATTACGATGTCTTTATCGGTGAATTTTATAGCGTTTTTAAAATTTTGAATTTTTAAGGTAATATAAGTGGCGGGATTATGTACTTTATAACGAACGGTAACAGCAACATAAGCTTATTGTTCTATAACGGATTAAATAATAGGTAAATTGAACTACCTATATAAAAAATGCAAATCGTTTGCTGTTTGCTGGAGTAGCTTATTTTAATTATTACTGATTATTTTTTACTTACTAAAATATGTATTCTATTTAGTTTGAGCTTCTTATCAAAGTTTTTTTTTTGAAATTAATATTAATCATTACTATATCCAAGATGGGTATTTAAATGGAAAATTAGTTACATTGACTATTAAAATTATTTTTTCACCTCGACCCGTGCTACGTCGGGTATAACAGCTAGTAGGAAATAAATATATTTAAATTATACGGTTATCAATTTTTTTATGATAGCTTTTTTTTCTATTTTTTTTTAATTTTTGAATAATTGTCTTAAGGAAAACTATTTAATATTTGAGGAATTGGAAAATAAATACACAAGAAAATCTGTCTAACTGAACAAACGGCAGGCATGAAACACAATTGAAGAGTACACGGGAAGAACCGATTGATTTCTTTAGAGTCTTTTCGTAAATGTCTCTGCTTGGCGGATATATTGGCGACCGGAAACCGGTTTTTCTTATGCTTCTTCATTTGCGGTACAGACGTGTGACTCGTTCCACTCAACTCTGGTGTGAATTAGGGTTGCCGCGAAAGGTAAACGAAGCGAGTAACTGGCTTCTTCACACCAGTTTAGGCGATTTCTCGCTATCATCCCCAAAGAGGCTATTAAGGAAAGCCTTGTACGAAATCAATCGGTTCTTCCCGTGTACTCTTCAATTAAAAATCACTACACTCTTAAAACAAAAGAGTGAAATCCACTCCAGTTGGAGAAGTGCATTTTCGACACCGTAAAGGCATGCCTATTTACTCAGACTGAGTTAAAATCACTCGTTTGGAATGATCCTGTCGGAGGTTTAACACACAAAGGATCCACTCCAAAAGGAGAAGTGCATTTTCCAGTCTGGAGGAGTGAAATCCACTCAGGTTGAGTTAAATTGGGAGTGTTTGTTTTAAGAGTGTACATGTTAATGAAATTAGCTACTTGGCCAAACAATCAGTAATACAAGAAGGATAAGCAAATAGTTAAGCTTTTATAATTTATTGTATTCAACTTATAATCAATAATAGTATTCTTTTCCCGTAACATAAAGTTTTTGGTTACATATTCCTATTTTTCGTTGTTACTTCATTCCTCCTTGCGTTTTCTCTCCCTTAACTTTGCTACATTTTCCCATCTCTCTCTACATTCTGCTGATATTTCTTCTCCAAGCCTTTCCATGGCAGCCTTACTCAGTAATTTCATGCACTCCTGAAAACAAAGCATTATAATCACCCGTGCAAAAAAATCCAACTTATGGGGGTATTTCAGATGATGTAACTCTTCAGTTTTCATTTTTGCATTTCCTGCGATTTCATAGGTTTTTTCAGTTTCACTCTCAAAATGACTTTCATAGGTGAAAAGAATTCAACCTTTAACCTTAAACAACCAACAGTACAGCAAGAAGTTTTTTTTGGGGTATTTAACCCTTTCGTTACGAATTATTTTTTCTTCCTCGTAATATTTGATAGGAATAACATTAGCGAATCCTTAATTGTTCGGGTGTTTTGGGGCGTTTCAGTAAGGAAAGGGTTATAAGATTGAAATATAAAAATGTTCGTGGAAAACTCATTTACGAATACCAAAACAGTAATTCCAGAGGGCAAATTCCAGACTAAAAAATATTGCATGCAACGAGAGTGAAAAGTATTTTTTTTAAATAAGTGTTATTTGTTTAACGCATTTTAAAAAAAGTGTTGCATAAATAACTATTCAAGCATCAGTGCGAAAACGTAGCCTTTACTAACTGTTTCATCTCATTTTATACCTATTTTTCATTTAATAAAAATACTGTATTAAGCAAGTAAGGAAAATTATATTTTAAAATTTTGTTAAACTATTAAGTAACTTCGAAACCTTGTAAGCAATGCTTAATATGAAATCAATTGTGTGCAATGTTCCTCCCTCATCGAATGAACATCATTCCCCTTGTTTTATAAATTTTGCTTTACACAGTTGTTGCATAAATACATATTTATTGACTGATTCAACTAGCCTTAAAAATATTATAAAAATAGTAGTAGTAGTATTGATAAACTTTTATAACTTAAAAATATTTTTGTAATGTAAAAAGAAATACTTTATTAACACTCGGCTTAAGGTAGGCGAATACCCAAAATTTCCCAAAATTCTAAAATTTTTACTATTGCTTTAATCTTTTCCAAATTTGGCATAGTGATTTCAAATATAATGAATAATACTATTTAGGCTTTTGTTTTTATTTAAATATAATTTATTTATATTAAACGGTGTTTTTCTACTAAAAAAAGAGGTTTGCGCAAACAAGTCTACCACATTGAATTTTCATCCTATGAACATTTATTATGTGTTAAATTCTTGGTTTTGAACTGATACATGCAATGACCCTCTAGAGTTACATACAAATTACAAGAAAAAAGTTATTAAGAAAAATGTTATAAATTAACCACACGAAAAAAGGATATTTTTCGATTAACTTACACTTGGACATTTTAAAAAAAAAAAACTTGTATACTTGCACCAGATGTTAGAGGTTCATGGCACAGATATATATTGAAATAGCATCTGTGAAAAATTTCAGGTAAATTAATGTAAAATTTTTTATGCTAGAAGTGTTGGCGTAACACCCTTTTTTTAGTTGAAAAACACCGTTTAAAATTAATCAATTATATTTAAATAAAAAAAATTGCCCCAAAAGCATTGTTCCTAATATTTGAAATCACTATGCCAAATTTGGGAAAGATTAAAGCAATAGTAAAAATGTTAGAATTTTGGGTATTCGCCTACCTTAAGTGAGAAGTAACACAAAAGTAATTATTTCAACAAACAAGTAATAAAATTGTACTCGCCGACAACCAAATTATAACAAGTTAGGGAAGGCGGTTTTTCAGAAAGAAAAAAAAACGGTTTTTCAAAAACCGTTTCCTTAAAAAAAAAAATAATAATAATTCCTCCCATTTGCTATCTATGCCGTTAAAACAGCTCAAAACTAACATTTTTTAAATATAATTATATAATTAACCCTTTCAGTCCCAAAAATTTACTACACTACAGAAACATCTGGTATTCACAAAATAAGCTTATTTTAGGTCAAAAATGAGAGTTCCATAAGGAAAAAAAAATCATTTAAATTTTTTATATGGTTTTTGAAATAATGCCAAAATTTTTAAACTGTTGAAAACAACAAAATAAAAAATTTTTATTACTTAAAAACACTTGGAGTTACATATTTTAAGGTATCTGACCACATTATTAAAAAAAACAGTATATATTTTAACCAAAATAGTTTAAATTGCGTTTCAAATATGTTTAACTGAAGTGAACGTTTCAAAAATCAGGTAGAACGCTTGTTAGATATTTCCTAAATAAAAGAAATAGTAGTTCTGACTTCTGTTGAGATTAATGTAAAATATTTTCTAATCGGGGGGAACAAAGTGTGGAGAATCGGATGATGCGTGTTTGGATGTCATAACGGGCCATAAACATTTGGAAAAAATAATAAAAGCGGTGATTCCAAATGGCATCACTGGGACTGAAAGGGTTAAAAAAAACGCCGATGGCGGTTTTCGAGAACAAACCCGATTTCCGGTTTTTAGACCGGATTAATTTACCTGAGTCATGAAAAAAAAAAAACAGTTTTCCGTCAAAACCGATGGCAAAAAAAGGTTTCAGTTTTCCATATCTAATGTGTGACAAATAAGGGTGGCGGGAAATATAGAGGTGAGTAATACCACATGTCTTTCAATTGTCACTCAAAAACCCAATACACTTAAAAGGTCATTTAATTTCAATTAAAATTTAAGAGAAATAATAAAAGAAATCACAAGATATCGCCGGTCAAATGGCGAAAAACCACGAATGTGCAGAATCTAACGATCTGAGATTTTTGAAATATAAAACCGTTTCTCGGTTTAATCGGAACTTTTTTCCTACAGTTTCAACAGGGGTTAAGGGGTCATAGGAGTCTTAAAAATGTGCCATTAAAATTTTGATTCTTCTTTTACAAGTTGCAAATTCCTTTTAAATATTACTTTATTAAAGCCAACAACACTAATAGAAAAATTTTAAATTTAAAAATAACTCTTGTTAACTTACGTATATAAGTTTTTTTTTGTGTGGTTCATAATATTTATTCAAACATTTATTTTATTTAAGTTTTTCGAAAATTAATCATGGCAAAAAAAAGTTAAAAATTAGTGTCGAAGTAAATAAAAGAAATAAGTTGTAACACAGTAAAAATATTTATCTATTTGCACGCAATCAAAAATGTTGTGTGTAAGTAAATGAAAGATAACTATTATCAGTTGGAACATGGTATTTTTCGGATTTGAAGTTTTCGAAATAATTTAACGCAATTTGTATGTACTAAAGTGAAAAAAAAAGTAAATTGTTTTAGATTCTCATCGTTGTGATATCGATTCGATTTTTTTTAAAAAGTTCGAATTAAGAAACCACGAATCCCTTTGCACATTCGTGGTTTTTTCATTTTACCGACGATATGTGACTTCTCGGTCATCATACATAATGCAATCCTATTTACCTTAACTTCCTTTTTTTTGTCAGAATCTTGGCTTCGAACCCACTCCCCGAATTCCCTCTGCAAATTGAATTAAAAAATGTTTGATTATTTCTAAAAATAATAATTTTGATAAACAAAATTGTTTATCAAAATTAGTATTATTATTATTAAAGAAATAATTTATTAAATTATTAATTTATTTAAAGAAATTATCATTATTTATTATAAAAGAAAGAATCATTTGTATTCAAAAAAAGGCTTGATAAAAAAAAGATTGAAAAAATTAAAAAAAAAATGCTTTTGTAAATATAAAAAGAAATAATTTGGATTAAAAATAATTGATATTATTTTTTTATTTTTACTAAAGCCTACATTCTCAGGCTATTATTTAATGTGCATAAAGTAATAATAATAATAATAATAATAATAAACAATAATAATAATAATTTATTGAAACAAATGAAAAAGTTTTACAAAATAAAAAAGCACCTTGATGGGCATCTAAGGCCCTTACAGATGTAAAAGAATGATGTAATTATTTCGAAATCAGCCATACACAAAAACATTCTTTTACATGTTTCATTATTTTAATATAAAATTAATTTTTTTTTAAAAATGTAGTAGGTATGTCTACCAATTTTGACGCCCAGATTACAATAAATCAGAGCTCTCTATGAATGTTAAAGTATGCCGAGATTCAATTTTGTTGAGAGAACTCTAGCCAAATAGGTACAGCTGTGGAAATAAAAAAAGTACCCACTTTAGGTTATTTCATCCGTTAGTCACCCTATAGAATCGGACCTTTTTGAGATTGTGTACAATTAACATTCTGAGTTAATTGCACGATACAAAATTTGCATAAGGGGCCGTCTTCATATCAAAAGTATTACGATCTTTGAAATTTCCAATAGCAACACCAAATTTTAATAACTTAGAAATGCTAAGCACTCTTGAAAACCCTTAAATCTAAGTTTTTGTTACATTTGGATGAATATTTGACG
Organism: Hylyphantes graminicola; assembly: GCA_023701765.1. Lineage (NCBI taxonomy): Eukaryota > Metazoa > Arthropoda > Arachnida > Araneae > Linyphiidae > Hylyphantes > Hylyphantes graminicola. The sequence continues at coordinate 8,348,305 of CM043118.1, read as the reverse complement.
AGTTATTCAATCGAATCACTTGTGGACCTTTTGGGGTCCATCTCTAAAATGACAAGCAAGCATGCATGCAAAGTCGTCTTTATTTATCAATTACACACGTAATCTTATACACAGTCCCCTAAAGGGTAATTATAAAGTATTTTGTGATTTACTCAGCAAATTATGAATAAACATTTTTAAAAATTGGGATTTCGCTTAAACTTCTTGTCTTAAATTTATTTCTTTAAAAATATTAAGGGGTTTCCATTCATATTTTTTTAAAAATCAATATAATAATTATTTAAAAATATAAAAATTGTTTTCAATACCCCAATATTAAATGCATTTTGTTTGGGTTATTATAATTTCTTTTCAGTAAAAAATTCGTTTCATTATCTTAATTATTTATAGATCGGGATAGTTTTTTATGTGCAACTCATTTAAAATTATGGGACCTAAACTTTGCACGTATCTAACTCCTCTAATAATGCTTAAAAAGTAACAAAATTTGGCATTTCGTATTAACATAGGTCAGAGATTTGAAATATGGATTCTAAAAGGGGTGTTGCTATTGGAAATTTTAAAGTTAGTAACATTTTTAATATGAAGATGGCCCCTTATGCAAATTTTGTGTCATGCAATTAACTCAGAATGTTAATTGTTCACAATGTCAAAAAGGTCCGATTCTTTAGGATGAATAACGGAGGAAATAACCTCAAGTGGGTACTTTTTTATTTCCACAGCTGTACCTCCAGGAATCATTTACATGCCACGTAATCATATGACATGCGTGCAAAAGATTTTTCCATTCAGAAAATCCGAAGACACTGTCGGAGCTTGAACCCGCGATCTTGGGCTTACGAGGCGTACTCGTTTAACCGCTCAGCCACTGAGCCGCCATCTTTGAAATTTATATAGCAGTGCGATTTCGTTTCAGAATTCCTTAGTTTCATCACGATTTGTTCATTGCTTTTCTTGAGTTCGCATTTTCACTCAAAAGTGTTACTTCAAATGGTAACAAACAATAACTGTTAGTAAATGAAATATATATGAAGGGTCAGGGGAAGAACTACTTAATTTTTTAGGAGTATTCCCGTAATTGTGTCTACTTGGCGGACATTGGCGACAGGAAACTGGCTTTTTTTTGTTCTTCATTCTCGGTACAAACGTGTGACTCGTGTGTACTGATCTCTGGCGTGAATCAGGGTTGCCGCGAAAGAAAAACAAAGCGAGTAACTGGTTTCTTTACGCCAGTTTAGGCGATTTCTCGCTATCATCGCTAAAGAGGTCTATTGAGGAAAGCCCTCCATAAAATCAATTGATTTTTCCTTTGTACTCTTCATATGAAAAGTACAGGGGAAAAAACCGATTGATTTTGTAGAGAAGTTTCCTTAGAGCAGGCCACTTTGGCGATGATAGCGAGTGATCGCCTAAACTTGTGTAAGAAAACCAGTTCCTACCACAGAGATCGTAGTTAAAGTATTAGAGTGGCAGATCACGTGACCCCCAATGCTAATGCCGGATGCGCAAGGAGCTCCCAGAAGAGCCCTATGAAGCCAGTGTTGTAGGTCACCTGATCTACCACTCTTATACTTTAAATACTATCTCTGTGGCTCCTAGCTACCAAGATTCAGGCGATTGACGATCCCGGAGCTTGGACCAAGCGAAGAAGAACGAGAAAAACAGGTTTTCTGCCGCCAATGTCCGCCAAGCAGACCATTGCGGGCGTCCGCCTAATAAATCAATCGGTTCTTATCCTATACTCTTCATATGTAATTGGTGATAATATTCAAAATTTGCGAATAAAATGCTTACTTTGATTTTTTCAAAGTTAGAGTACCGAGACTTTTAACACTATTGTCTTTACTAATTAAAGCGCGTCCACGATAAGAATGAGACAATTCGATTGGCTAAGATAATGCGAGAAATTTATAATATATAATACAATTTTACTTACTTGTTACAATACTAGTTAGAATTCACCATCAATATTGAAAAATTAAACAATGTTTTTTGCCGATAAAATTTTCATTCGTTGAATTATGAATAAAAAATGAAACTTTTTTTTTTTAAAATTTCATATTAAAATGTAAAATAGATATAATTGAATTGACTTGAAAAATTAAACGAAAACTGTAAATACTGCGAGTTAAAATATTAGTTAAAATATAATTAGCTTTTTTGGCGTGCGTTTTAAAGTGACAGAAATTTTCGGTTTATTATGGAAAACTTACTTTTGTTTTCTCAAATGCCTCGTCATCTTCTCCTGTGCACTTAAATCTCTTGAACTGAAAATTTAATATATGAAATAAAACACAAAATTTATGAATTATGTTGAACACAGTAATTGAATTAGGGCAAAATACTATTATAAAACAGTAGAGTTCTAGTGAAAAACTTTTATAGAAGGGAAAATTGCACTACACGAAAGTTCGTAGATTTTTGGCTATTATAAAAATTCTAATTTCTTCTGATTGTGCAGTAAATCAGAATTCTACCACTGCTTATTTTAAGTATAAGGTTTGAGGCTAAATATATTAATTGCAAAAAAGTATTGAAATACCATACGAAATAATTTATTATCATTTTTGTGCGTGACTGACACTACATTCAATTCGTGACTGACACTACACTGTTAATTGTATTACAGATATGGAATTTTAAGCAATAATAACACGACATATGTAAATAATTGTGAACATGGTAAGTTAAAAATTGCATAAATGGTAAAATTATGGTAAGAAAAAGCTACACAATGTCCCCTAAAGTTGGTTTCTGGTAATTTCTTAAACTCTAATTTCTTCTTTAAAATGCAGTTAATCAACATTCTACCAGTGCTTATTTTAAGTATGAGGTTTAAAGCTAAATTATTTAATTGCGAAAACGTATTGAAATATCATAGAAAATAATTTATTAGCACTTTTGTGCGTGACTTACACCACATTCAACTTGTGACACATTACATCATGTGAACTGTATCACAAAAATGGAAATTTAGGCAATAATAACATAACATAGGTAAATAGTTTTGAATATGGTAAGTTATAAATTGCGTACATGGTAAAAATGTAGTTAGAAAATCCCCTAAAATTGGTTTGTGGTAGTTTCTTACTTCTTTCCTCAATAGCATTTTCTGAAAAACCTTCCTTCTCAGGCCACGCAAAAAGACTTCCTGACCATTGCAGATGTTTCAGTTTTATTGAATAAGCATCTGTTGGCATCACTCAGATTTCGATGATTGCAAGATCGTGAGATATCGCGTGATGGATGGTAGTAGGTTTTCGAAAAAGTAAGATTAGTTAGTTAAGAGATTCGAAGAATAAAGTTTATTTTAAAAATAAGTCTTACGATTGTGTTTTAAAGATTAAATTACGATAAGACTTTTACGTTTACATTTCAGAAGTGGGATATAATATCCATATACGCCTACAACGATAACGACAATGTACGCAGGCTGACGGTTTGGAAACGAAAAGTGATTTGAAAATATAATGAATAGCAACGAACGAAGAACAGGTACAGACTTAATGAACAGTTTCTTAAACCTACGTTAAATACGTTTACGTTCAAAAATAAAAGGGCTTATTTAGGGGAATATAAGAAATGCCATTCGTTAGAATTGGCGACGGAATTAGGTGAAACAGTTGATCAAAGTATGGAAAACGCTTGTTTACGAAAGTTGATTGAGAAATCACCAAACTATGATGAAGAATATGTCAAAGCGATGCTGAATAGGTTTGTGGAGGAAGAAAACGAACGTAAGGAAGAAGAAAAGCGAATGGAAATTCAACGAATTTAAACCGAACGTATGCGATTGGAATACGAAGAAAAAGAGAGAGCATATGAGTTAGAAAAGCTAAGAATTACTTACAGTGGAGTGAACAAAGAACATAAATCTGACCAGGACTTATTAAAGGACTTTAATTAAACCGAATAACGATTTGCAGAAGTTAATTCGTAGATTTGATCTCAAGGAATCGGTAATAAGTTTGTATTTGTTTTTTTTCGAGCGCCAAGCTCGGCGTGCTAAAATAGCTCAAGAAGAGTGGGTTAGCTGTTTATTAGGTTTATTACCATATGAAATCACACAAATAATTGCTAGAGAACCCGAAGAGAAAGCTAATGATTACGAGCATATCAAGAAATTGTCGTTGAAACGTTTTAAACTCAGTCCGGAGAAATTTCATCAAAAGTTCATTTCTTTACATTATTCTTCATTTTCTTTACAAATGTAGTGAAACACCATAAATTAGCATCCCACTTTATATATCGGAAGATGCACGCGCGCAAGTATTCATTTATTGTCTGTGTGAAACATAACTTGTAACTTTTGGCAACAGTGTAAAAATGTAAGTGTTCTTTTTTCTTTAAAATAAATTTTGTTGGTTTTTCTTCTGTCGTTAAAACGTTTTTTAGCTACTGTTCCTTTTACTTAAATTTTGTATATTTGCGACATTTGGCATCCCTGCCGGGACTCGAGCGTGTAAGGTCTCGGACGAACTATAACATTTGTATTTGCTACAAGGTAAAAACTATTATTTAATTGCTTCAAGATGGAATCTGTGTTCAAAGTAAAAGGCTTAAAGAAGGAAGATTTAAAAACAGTGGCCGAAGCGTTAGGAGAAAATGTATTACCGGAGATGAATATTGGCGATATTAAAAAGAAGATTTCGGAAAACCAAACAACGAAAGATGATCCGGGATTTGTTCAAGAGCTTTTGACGACAGCGGTAGCTGAAAGAAAGGAAGAATTGGCATTGAAATTAGAAAAAGAAGAAAAAGAATTGGCATTGAAATTGGCGAGAGAAAAAGAAGAAAAAGAATTGGCATTGAAATTGGCGAGAGAAAAAGAAGAAAAGAATTGGCATTGAAATTGGCGAGAGAAAAAGAAGAAAAAGAACTGGCATTGAATTTGGCGAGAGAAGAAAAAGAATTGAAATTGGCGAGAGAAAAAGAAGACAGGGAGTTTGAATTGCAAAAGGCTAAGCAAGAAAACGATATGAAAATCGAGTTGGCGAGAATACAAGCTACCCAAGGTGCCAATTCTAATCAGTTTAACGCTCTAGCCTTCCCAAATGAAGATAATTGTAAGAGAAAATTTACACTCCCAAAATTGGAATTTAGAAAATTTGGAGGTGACATTAAAGAATGGTTGCCGTTCTGGGGGCAGTTTTCTAACATCCACAATGATGAAGATATAGCACCGGAAGACAAGTTCCAGTACCTAGTCCAAGCCACAGTTGTTGGATCAAGGGCAAGGGAAGTCATAGAGAGTTTTCCACCGACTGGGAATAATTACGCCAAAGCAGTTGATTCCTTGAGAACAAGGTTCGGGAAAGAAGACCTTTTAATTGAGGTATATGTAAGAGAATTGTTGAAACTTATTATTTCAGTGCAGACTCAAGAGAAACCATGCATCACTTATTTGTACGACAAACTTGAATCCTATATGAGGGCCCTTGATACGTTAGGCGTAACTACAGATAAATGTGCCTCAATACTCTATCCAATGGTAGAATCCTGTTTTCCCCATGACTTTTTAAAGGCTTGGAATCGAAGTGTCACTTCACATTCGAAGAAAGAAGCTAAAGACAGGCTGGATGACCTAATGAATTTTTTGAAAACTGAAGTTGAAGGTGAGGAACGAATAAGTTTGGCGATGTCTGGTTTTGGGATAAATAGAGATAATGAAACGAAAAGAAAGAAAAAGAAATTTGAAGAAAATTCCAACCGCATACCAACTGCCTCATCTTTATTGATTACAGCGGATAAAGGGCCAGTTTGTATATTTTGTGAAAAATCACATAAAAGTCACGAATGTAAAGCAACCTCTAACATGTCTTATGATGAGAAAAAGTGTGTTTTACTGAAGAATAACGCATGTTTTAAGTGCTTGCGACCAAATCATCATTCACGATCATGCCCAATGAACATCAAATGCTCAAAGTGTGGGGTTCGAGGACATAATACAGTTATGTGTTATGGAAAAAATAATCGACAGAATGGTTCTAAGGATGCGTCAAACGAAGTCACAAATAATAGGCACTCTGAAAACAGCGTTTTATCAAACCAAACGGATGAAATTGATGTCCTTCTGCAAACTCTTACTGTTAAAGTGAGTAATGGCGATAAAGAAGCGTTAATAAGAGCAGTGATTGATACAGGTTCTCAGAGGTCGTATGCAACCAAGGAAATAATAGACGTGATGGGTTTAGAGCCAATAAAGGAAGTTAAAATTATACACACATTATTTGGTGGAGAACAAACTGAAGAAGAGTCTCATAAAGAATACATTTTGAATTTAAGTGATTTTGAAAGGACCTTTGACTGTCGCATTAAGGTATTGGACCAAAAGAAAATTTGCAATGAAATAGCAAGAGTGCCATTTGGAGAATGGATCACTGAAATGGAATGCATGAATATAAGTATTTCAGATAGAGAAGACAAGTCTAGACGTATGGACACCAAAATTCATTTATTAATTGGAGCGGATGTGGCAGGAAAATTGTTAACAGGGAAATTACATTCCTGTAAAACTGGGCCAGTAGCTGTTCATACGAAATTAGGTTGGACACTGATGGGAAAAATTCCTCGAGCTCAGGCCAGAAATACGAGCGACGTGTTAACTGTTACATCGCTTCTATGCAACAATATAGATAATTTGTGGAAGTTAGATTTGATAGGCATTTCTGAACCACCAAATGACAAGAGCGAAGAGTTAATACGAGAAGAAACAGTTGCCCACTTCAAACGAACTGTTAACAGAGATTTTGAAGGAAGATACGAAGTTGCGTTGCCATGGGTTCGTGAAAGGAACAATTTAGGCAGTAACAGAGAAGGGGCAGAAAAGAGGCTTTGCACGACGAAGAAAAAACTGGAAAATTCGGGTCATGTAAATGAATACGGAGCAGTTTTCCAGGATTGGTTGTCAAAGGGAATTATAGAGCTGGCACCTGATGCTTCGAATAATGAGGTGCATTATCTTCCACACAGAGCTGTAATAAAAGAAAGCAGTGCTAGTACGAAAATTCGACCCGTATTTGATGCGTCTGCTAAAAGAAAAGGAATGCTCTCACTCAACGACTGTTTGGAAAAGGGTCCAAACATGGTAGCAGATATACCGTCTTTGTTGATCAAATTCAGATTGAAAGCTGTTGCAGTGACATCAGATATTGAGAAAGCATTTTTGCAAATTGGAATTCGTGAAAGTGATCGCGACTTCTTAAGGTTTCTTTGGTATGATGAAGCACAGAATGTAGTAGAATATCGACATAAACGAGTTGTATTTGGTATTACATCGAGTCCATTTCTGCTAAACGTAACTCTGAATCATCATTTAGATGCCTCACCCGTAGAACTGCGAAGTACTGCACAGCACTTAAAAACTTCTTTCTATGAGGACAACTGCATCGCTAGCTTCGATAATGTGGAAGAAATGGAAAAATTTGTTTTGGAGTCTCGCTTTCTTTTGTCTAGCGCTCAATTTAATCTACGAGATTGGATCAGTAATGTCGACTCAAGGGTTCTAGATCACACTGGTGTAGAGAAGACAAATCTGCTAGGCTTGAATTGGAACATTAGTGATGATACTTTGTCTTGCGTTGTCAAGGACTTTGATTGTGAAGAAACTTTGACGAAAAGAAAAGTCCTTTCTGTATCTAGCAGTATATTTGACCCGATTGGTTATACAAGCCCTGTGATGCTTATACCCAAACTGATGTTGCAAAAATCTTGGACTTTAAAACTATCTTGGGATGCAGAGTTACCAGAAGACATGTCAAAGGAGTTTAGAAAATGGTGGAAAGCCTTGACAAAGCTACAAGAGATAAGAATTCCAAGATGGATTTTACAAACTGACAGGAAACTTATACAATTGCATGTCTTTTGTGATGCCTCTCAAAGTGCTTATGCAACATGCATATATTTAAGATACGAAACTGCAAATCATGTTGAATGCTCTTTAGTACAAGCTCGAAGTAGGGTGGCGCCTCTCAAGAAAGTTTCAATTTCTAGGCTCGAGTTGTTAGCATGTCTCATAGGTGCAAGACTTTCACATAAGGTGATTATTGATCTTGGTTTCGAAAATGTACCTATCACCTTTTGGTCGGACTCCACCAATGCTTTGTATTGGATTAAACGCAATGAAAATTGGAGTGTTTTCGTCATGAACAGAGTTAATGAAATTAGAAAGTTTACCGACCCTGACTGCTGGAAACATATTCCTGGCTTCGAAAATCCAGCTGATTTACCGTCTCGAGGATGCTTCGCGGAAAGGTTGCTCCAGTTAAAATGGTGGGAGGGACCTCAATGGCTGCGGAATCCGGAAGAAGAATGGCCTACCTCCCATGCCCTTCCAAATATGGACATAGTACAAGCAGAGAAGAAGAAAACCATTGTTGCTGCCACAAACGTCACCACTGTGAAGTTCGAATTTTCCCCAAGAATATCTTCATTTAGAAAGATCACGAGAGTAATGGGCTGGATTCTGCGTTTTCTGAAGAATTGTAAAGAACCAAAGGAAAAGGTTCGAGGAGAACTGTCAGTGGAAGAAATAGAATATGCAGAAACAGTCATTTGGAAACAAGTTCAGAAAGAGAGTTTTAATAAACAAACCTTTAACATCCAGACCTATTTAGATGAAGATGGACTGATAAAAGTAAAGTCAAGAATATCTATGAGAGAAGATCTCAAGGCTTTTCGATATCCAGTGTTATTACCGTCTGGGCATCAACTGGTAGAGAAACTAATCTTGCAAGAACATGCGGATAATTGCCATGCTGGAATTCAAGTCCTTATGACAAGATTACAAGAACGTTATTGGATATTAAAGAGTAGAAAGACCATTAGGAAGGTTTTGAAAAAGTGCATAAAATGTGCGAGGTTCACGACAGCTCCAATCAAGATTCCAGAAGCCCCCTTGCCAGAAGATCGTGTGCGGGAAGCTAAAATATTTGAAGTTGTCGGAGTCGATTTGTGTGGACCTTTGTACATGAAAGATAAAACAAAATGTTGGATTGTCATGTTTACCTGCGCAGTATATCGTGCTGTTCACATTGAATTAGTAGCATTGTTGACAACTGACAGCTTCATTTTAGCTCTGAGAAGGTTCATAGCCCGAAGGGGACGACCGTCAACTATTTACTCAGACAATGGAACTAATCTAGTTGGAACATCTAATGCCTTTCGATATGTAAACTGGGAAAAAGTACAAGATATAGCAACGATAAAAAGAATCAAATGGAAGTTCAACCCTCCATCAGCACCATGGTGGGGAGGTTTTTGGGAAAGGCTGATTGGTCTCCTGAAAAGAATTCTTAGAAGAGTAATTGGCAATGCTTGCTTACAGGCTGAATAGTTAAGTACAGTTTTGTGCGAAGCAGAGAGTTTAATCAACTCTAGACCAATGACTTACGTTTCTGAAGACCTCGATGATTTAAAGGTGCTGTCGCCATCAATGTTTTTAAATGAAATCGAAGAGTTTGGAGTGGCAGACTTTGAAGAAATAGATGCAAAGAGGTTGAATAGAAGATTGGCTTATAGGCTTCGTGTCCGAGAAGACCTGCGGAAACGTTTCCGGATTGAATATCTTGGACAGCTAAGAGAATATTACAAGGTTAAAGGGGATCTGCATGTGAAAGAAGGAGATGTCGTATTAGTAGGCGATACGAACTGCAAAAGACTAAGCTGGCCTTTAGCGAGGGTTTTAAAGTTGTATCCCGGAAAAGATGGGAATGTTCGACTTGCCCAAGTGAAGACAAGGTCTGGAACATTTTTACGGCCGCTACAACGTCTGTATCCACTTGAAGTAAAAGAAGCTGAAAGGTCATACTTCCAGACAAATGACTTACCGTCCGAAAACATCGATTCTGGACTCAAAGATACGAGTATACGAACCAGATACGGGCGATGCTCCCGAGCTCCAAGTCGTTTGAACTTGCAGTACTACTAGTGCTTGTATTTTAAGTTTTTTCCTCAAGTTCAAAGGTGGGAGAGTGTAGTGAAACACCATAAATTAGCATCCCACTTTATATATCGGAAGATGTCACGCGCGCAAGTATTCATTTATTGTCTGTGTGAAACATAACTTGTAACTTTTGGCAACAGTGTAAAAATGTAAGTGTTCTCTTTTCTTTAAAATAAATTTTGTTGGTTTTTCTTCTGTCGTTAAAACGTTTTTTAGCTACTGTTCCTTTTACTTAAATTTTGCATATTTGCGACAACATTATTGTCCACTGTATTTGCGGGAAAAAATTGTGTCATTTTGTCCATTATGTTTTAAAGTTTTTTCATTAAATTGTACGAAAATATCATTATTATAAACTAATTATGTATGATAACAGAATAAATTTATGTTTTTGACGTATTTGATAAAACATTTTTAAGGTCTGAATCTTTTTGTTCATTATTTGTCAAATTTTATAGGTGTCTTGTAATTATGTCCACCACTGTAATTTCCTTTATGATTAAAACATTGAATTATTTGCAGTTGTATAAAAGAGTTCTCAAAGAGCATTAAACAAATATTGAATAAATTAAATGGTCCAATTAAAAAAATATATTTTCTAGTAATTTTATTTTCTGTGAGTTAAAAAATGAAATTTTACTTACGTCCAAATCTTTTGCACAAGCGGGAGCTGACTCGTCGTCAAACATTGCTAAAATATAAATACGTAATTCCCTTTAGAGTTAATATATTAAAACAGTTATTAATTTGACTCTAAAATCTGAAATCAGAGTAGAAGAATCTGAGCATCGGCGCGTAGCTCCCTTTCTCATTCATCGAAAACGCTCCGTAAAGGAGATAACTTGTATCTGGAATATCGTTTAGGACTCAGGGGAGAGTCCGTGCTCTACAGCTCGAAGAGTTAAGGCTGCTCATCACCCCCAGACCCGGTCCTCCTTCGACCGGGCTTGCTAATGGTAAGTCTATGGGGGAAAAATGGTTTTTGTTCCAAAAAAAAAGCAAAGAAATTATAGGAATATTTTGATGCGGATTTTTTTAAATTCATAAAAATCCAATAAAGTAGTGCTGTATATGGTTATTTTTTTTAAAAAGTTATTTCCCTTTTTTTAATCTAAATTTTTTTCTATTAAAAAAAGGCAAGTAACGTTTTTAAAAAAATAACCTTATAAAGCACTACTTTATTGGATTTTTATGAATTTAAAAAAAACCGCATCAAAATATTCCTATAATTTCTTTGCCTTTTTTTTGGAACAAAAACCATTCCCCCCCCCCCCATAGACTTACCATTAGCAAGCCCGGTCGAAGGAGGACCGGGTCTGGGGGTGATGAGCATCCTTAAAGAAGAGCCGACACCTTGTCAGCATTGGATGTATATGTAGTTAGGGCTGCTACTTTCCTTCTGAAGACCGCAAGTTCTCCGAAGACATCTGCAATGGCGTCTTTTTACCCCTTTTTAGTCGTGAGTTTTTAATTTGGAGGGTATAATATAAAAAGGATATCAATAATAATAAAAAGAATATTGATTTATTCTTATTCAGTTTTTTTTTTTAATAATTTTCAATCACCATGGATTCTGTTTTTAGAACACAAGGGCACTAAAACTCATTTGTTTTAGTTAATTATAGGGGGAACCAGGGACATATGACCCAACTCAAAGTTTTTTGCTTGTAACTTAAAAAAAAAACTATTTATGACAATGCAAATGCAGATTTATACTTCATAAAGTAGTAAAATATATATATTGGTATTTTTCTGCAGTATTAACTGCAATAGTAGTAAAATATAAATTATTTAAAACTTTAGTTTTGGATCATGTATTCCAATACATAGGGATACATGACTCACCCCTTAGGGATACGTAACCCATCCCAAAAATTTGGTAGTAAGACTTAAAATCATTAAAAAAAATTACCTAATAACAAAACTAATATCATATTATAAAATTTATATAGATTTTGTAGAATTTTCAGACAAAATTATTACTTTTTATTCTTATCACATTAATTATACTTATACGAACGAAATAATCAAACTTTAATAGTTATTTAGCCAACAAGTGCGAAAAGTAAGGTTTTGTTACGAGTTTGATATTTATTTCACGAGACCGGAGGTCGAGTGAAATAAAATGAAACGAGTAACAAAACCTTAATTCGCACGCGATAGCTACAAAACTTTTTGCAATTCCATTAAAAATATTACAACGGCCATACTATCTTTATTTGGAAGACATTTTGCACATTTTGTAAAATGGATTTTAACGTTCTTAATTTACCAACGGAAATAGTAGAAGCAGCTGAAGATGCAACACTTAGTTTACTTCCCGAGAAGTCGAAAAAAACTTACGATAATGCTTACAGAAGATTTGAAGATTGGTGCAATTCGAAAAACGTCAACGGAATAAACGAAACTGTGTTATTGGCGTATTTTTCAGAATGATCAAAGTAAGTGAAATCGTCCTCATTATGGTCAGAATACTCCATGGTTCGAGCACAATTGATGGCAAAGAAAAATATGAATATAAAAACTTATGCAAGATTGCAAGCATTTCTAAAACGAAATTCCGTCGGATACCGTCCAAAAAAGGCAAAAGTGTTTTTGGAAGAAGAAATGCAACGGTTCTACAAAGAAGCCCCAGATGATAAGTATCTTACAATGAAGATTGTTATGCTTTTCGGTTTATATGGCGCTTGCCGAAGGGATGAAATACACAAACTTACAATTGAGGACATCGAAGATAAAGGTACGCTTTTAATTGTAAATATAGAAGTCAACAAAACAGACCATCCAAGATCTTTTGTTGTCAGTGGAGAAATGGGCGGTGTTAATGTTTTAAATCTATATAGAAAGTATATCTCTCTGCGAAAGCCAGAAACCCCACATCGTCGTATGTTTGTTTTTTATTCTAATGGGAAATGTTCGACACAGCCGATAGGCATAAATACCATTGGTAAAATGCCAAGTAATATCGACAAATTTTTAAATTTTGAAAACCCGGAACTGTATACTGGACATGCCTTTCGCAGATCGTCTGCATCTCTCCTATCGAATAAAGGAGCAGATATAACAACTCTGAAACGACATGGCGGATGGAAGTCCAATTCAGTAGCAGAAGGATACGTTGAAGAGTCCATTTCGAGAAAAATAAACGTTGCTAATTTGCTGTTTGGCGAATCGGCCCCAGACGTTCAAGCCAAGAAATCCGAGTTTGTCGTAGGACAGTCATCAGTGCCTTCAGCTATTACTATACAAAACTGCAACAACTGTGAAATTAAGATAAATATCAATTCAAAATAGAATTTGAGCTTTAATGCCACTGCTGATAGCCATAACACGCTTTGAAATATGCTTGTAGATGTAAGCCTTGATAAATATACGTTTTTGAAAGAGCAATAGCAGTTTAATGAAATCATCGAAAAAGCAAAAAGCACTAGTGTGAAAAACATGTCACATGACCTACTTTTCACACTAGTGCAATAAAGTCCAGTTTTTTAAATTATTCCGCGTGCGAAAACAACGCATTTTTTAATGAAATTGCAAAAAGTAAATTCTGGTCGAAATACAAAACTGGGGCTACTTTTATTTTGCAGAGAAAACATAGGTGGTTGAAGAATCGCTACTATTTAATCAATTTTATTTTGAGATGTAGTATCAAATGCAAGCAATTTAAAGCATTTCCCATCGATTATTTATGCATTGTAAGCTCATTAAAAACATCTGCAGAAGTTGTTATTCCAAAACTAATGCATTAGCTTTGTGTAACTGATAATCCCCCCAAAAAACTTCGTAAAAGTAAACAAACGCCAACCTCAAAAAAAAAAAAAAAAAGCTATGCATTTATTTTATAACAAAAAACAAGTCATTATGAAAGTTGTAGCTAAAAAAGACCTGATATAAAATGAATGCCAATCTCTTATTTAAAACTTCCTGGTCATAATTAATAGTATAATTTAAGTTTCGCTGCCATAAAAAAAACTGTTTGAGGTTGGTGCCCCCCCATCTTAACCACCCTCTATACCTTTATATAAATGTAATTGACATTATGTATTTGTTAAAAAAAATTTTAACAGTATCCTTCGTTATTTTGATTTAGTAATTCAAGTTCATTTGCGTGACTTAGTTTTTTTAGGGGGGTTAAGATGGGCACCAACCTCAAACAGTTTTTTTATGGCAGCGAAACTTAAATTATACTATTAATTATGACCAGGAAGTTTTAAATAAGAGATTGGCATTCATTTTATATCAGGTCTTTTTTAGCTACAACTTTCATAATGACTTGTTTTTTGTTATAAAATAAATGCATAGTTTTTTTTTTTTTGAGGTTGGCGTTTGTTTACTTTTACGAAGTTTTTTGGGGGGATATCAGTAGTTTTTTTAAAAATAATAAAATACACAGACACTATATGACTACAAAATTGACGACAAGATTTCAATGTTTATTGAGAGTTATATAATTTCCGAGAACCAAAAAATATTATTTCTTACTCTTCATAGAAAAAGCAAAGTGTTTAAAAAGTTTGAATATTAATATGAACTGAATCTGGCAACCAAATATGAATGTTTACATTTATTCCATTATCATTCATTCCATTATCGTTGTTGATATATTTTCTTTAAATTAAAACGCCAAAAAAAAAATTAAATGGCGCATTCCGTTTATTAATTAGAATTCTAAAGTTTTTTTTTAATCTGTTGATTCAGATATTTGATTAATTATATATTTTAAAGCTGTAATGGCGGCTTGTTCGTTGTGTTTTTGAACTCTGACGCTCTTTGATGAAAATATAGCAAACCTCGTTTGGCCTCGTTTTTGGAGGTACTTGGCCGCTAGGATGGCTTGTTTATCGCGCATTCATACCGCCAATAGTAATATAGATTTTAATTAATTAAAAATAGAAAGAGATATTTTTGAAACTTCAAACCTATGAAAGGGGCTGAATTGCGGCATTCTTAATCGTTTAGTAAAAACAGCTTCCATATTCATGGTCTAGTAATGGCTGTAGGTCACTTCAAAAATTTGGTCAAAATTTGACTAAAACTGCTCGAAAGATTTCATTTTCGAAAATTTCCATAATTTTTTTCTCCGCTGCTTTTTGTTCTAGAATATCCAATTTTTTTTTCTTTAAAGTAATCTACAAAACCTCTCTACTGTATTTTTTTTATTGTTCCATGATGTTTAGTTTGTCTGGTAGAAAATAAAATCAATTTTGCTGTTAACATAGCGAAATGTTTTCTGTATATATACATAACTGCTGTTTAGCCCTTGGCGTCATTTTGAGATTGGCGGGCGGAACGACCGTTCCGTCTGATCCCTCTTATATCAGGCTTATATACACTTATTCTATACTTAACGTCTAAATAACACAGATACTCATTTTGTAGGCACGCTGTTACTTTAATATTTTTCCTATTTCATTTCGTTCGTGGAACCCCGGTGGGAAAACGGTCAGATGCTCCTCCTGTTCTTCGGAGTCAGCTTGAGATCAACTTGAGAGACAATGTTGTTGTTAGTCCCCTGGCAATTTTGGCATGCTGAGGAACATTTGAGACTTCGATTTTTTGCAGCTACACTTTGAGCTGGCACAAACTTTCATGCATCTGCGCAGAAAATTATTTTCAAAATATCGTCAGGTGCTGCTCCTAACTCACAGTGCACTGGGACCAAGCAGTTATTCTCAATATGCCACTCATACACCTGAGGAGGCAGGTCATTTAACAGTTACATCTCAACTTGGTGTAATATTAAGAGGGAATACTGTTTTACTGCTCTCTCGGTGGGAAGAAGACAAGAGATATAAGGCTTGATGGTTTCAAGAATGAATAATACCTGTAGCATTGAGGAAGGCCTCTTTTGTTGGAGCCCCATTCCAAGTCAAGATGCAGGTTTTGCCTGCCTTTTGTACCTGATAAGTGGTTAAGGAAGGGTATGAAAAGACCGCTGCTGCTTTCTGGACCTCTGGCGACTTTATACACAACTTTGCAAATGCGATCTTGCTTTTTCGAAATGCGAAAGATGTTGTGTCGCATCCAGCTATTGTATTTGCAAAAATAGCACGTCCTAAAACCAATTGTTGAAACTCTTCCGACGAGAATAAAAAAATCACTTGTCTTCCCACGTCCATGCTTTATGAAAATAATGTCCTTATGCGCATTAGCTATAGTTATCAAGAGGACTATGAGGTGGACACAAAATATTAAAGTATAGCAGCGTGCCTACAGAATGAATATCTGTGTAGTTTTCGACATTATCAAGCCGTATCCACAATCAGAACGTCCACATCACTTTCTGCTCGAAGGGTCCTAAATCCAATAGTCCTCAAGTTGATGAGCCTATTTTTATTTAATTTGCTCGACAGAAAAACATTATTTTAACGTTTATCTCGGTGTCTTCGGTGAAATGGATATCAACAGACTTCTTGAGTCGATAGGGCTTCTGCTGGTCCCAAAGTGCCCAGTGAGTTGACAGCAGCATATGACGATATTCTGAAAGTAATGTTCTGCCGATGCATGAAAGACTGTGCCAGCTCAAGTGTAGCAGCAAAAATAGCAAGTCTCAAAGGTCATAAAGCATGCCAAACTTACTATTGGAACTGCGTCAATGGGGTCCCTCAAGTAGACTCCAAAAATGAAGAACAGGATTAGCATCTGACCGTTTTCCCACTGGGGTTTGACGAACGAAATAAAATATGTAAAATATTAAAGTAACAGCGTGCCTACAAAATGAGTTGCTGTGTTATTTAGACGTTAAGTAAAGTATAAGTGTACATAAGAAGGATTGTCAGTCCCATAAAACTAATCGGGAATCAACATAACTTCGAAATGAAGCAAATTTGGAACGAAAATATTATCTAGTTATTTAATTAAAAGTTTTGAAATTTTAAAATGCCAAAAATATCCAGTAGATGGCGCTACTATTTTAAAACCTAATTATTTAATAATTAAATAACCAGATGTTATTTCCTTTTCAATTTTGTGTTAAATTGATGTTAGGATGATTCTATTTCCTTGTGAAAATGGGATAACACGGCAAAGTAATTCTTTTGCAAAAGTTGCGATTTCAAAACCAATGCATTATTAGCTTTATGGGACTGACTGTCCCCTCTTCACTCAACACTGAAACTGCTTTAAAATTTGAAGGAAAACAGATAAAATATTAAAATAAGGTATATTATTGAAAAGAATTAAATTTTCTACCACTCTAAGACCAACATTTAGTGTTTCGGTGAATTATTAAACAGTTATCCGGCCAAAAAAGAGGAAAAATGTGGGGGGGAAAAGTGTTTTCTCCAAAATTACTGACTTTCAAGAGCGGATACATCGAAAAACTATACAAAATATTAAAACACTTGAGGGGTGCAGCTTGTAGCAAATTTAATCATCTTTCATTTTGTGTACTACAATTACATCGCTAGAACACATAGTTTTCGAGATATAAGCAAAAAACCGGAAAATGAGACATTTAACCCCCCCTCCCTCCTTTGGCACAGGGGCAAGGGGCGGGGACTTTTGATATGCTTACCCCCTAACTAGTCTAAATAAAGTTATGAAGTCAAAAATTGTGTTCCAAAACTTTCCCTCTACACACTTTTTTCAGCCTTCGTTGCCTGGACTATAGGTCAATTATGCTTAGTCGTACTTTTTTTTATTTAACCCCAAAACAAAGTCATTTGCAAATAATTTTATTAGAATTATTATGCACGTAATTGTAGCTAATAGCATGAACTAAACAAATAACTAATTAAAAAAATCTTTCCTTGAAACCGAAATATATAGACCGAAAAACCTTACGGCCTCAACAATTTACTTTCAGTGCACGAAAACGTATTATAACTAACCAGATACGTAATGATTCAGCTCAATTTTTTTTTTGCCATGCCATCAGCTGGCTAAAGAGAAAAAAGTGATGCCACTTTCATCTCACAAAACTTTTTTATTGCTGAGAAAAAGGATTGGGTCATGTATCTTTATGGGTCAAATGTCCCTGGTTCCCCCTACTAACTTTACCCTAAATTGAAAATTTTCTACGTTTTTTATGTTTTTATATCAAGTCATATTATGTAGACATGCACATATTAACAAAAATAGTTAATTAATCAAAATTAAAATACTGCTGAAACTGTTAATTAAGAAGCATTCACAAACATTGATATTAATTTAAAAAATCCAGAAAAATTCAAAATAATTAATTCCTGAATTTTCGAAAAACATATTGTTAATTTAACGATATTTTTTTTATCTGTCAAATTTTATTAACAATGAAATAACTTCAAATGGAAAGATTAGTTGAAAAAACGTTGAAAAATATTAAAATTATTGCTAAATTTTATCAATATAATTTTTAACCACCTGAAAGATGAGAACGTACAGGGTGAGGCAATTATAAGTGGCCCCAAGGTGGAGATAAGAATACGACAGAAATGTTGCCAAGTCAAAAACCAATACGAAATCAGGTTTGCTAACTGAAGCTATTGATCGCTTTAATATTTAGCCCAAACAAACGCTTGGCGACTTATTTGCCGGCAACTACGCTATGATTTGAGAAGCTAGTTGAAATTACATATAAACAAGATTTGTAGAGCTGATGACAAAAATTCCCACGAGTGATTATTTCGGTAGTTATTTATCCAAGAGAATCGGACCTTTTTGTTTTTGCTGCTACAAAACATTCTAAATTGATTGCAAGACACACATTTTGCATTATGGGACGTCTTTATACAATACGAACCAAGATCTGAACTCGCCACTAGTTTATGAGTAACTCTAATTCGAAGCAATTCCGATCCAACCACTGGAAAAACAGGTTTCATGCGGCTTCAAGAGTTTTCTCGCCAAGCATTTCAACGTATTCCTATCTCTAGGAGACGGGGCCACTTTTATTTGCCTCACCCTGTATAAAACCATCGTACCTATCATCAGCGGTTTTCCAGCATCTCATTTAATTATTAAAAACTTTAATTAGTAACTTTAATAATAATTATAAATTTCATAATTTTGATAAATTTTTAAATTTGAAATATGGATGAGTCATTTATGATAATCCACTACAGGAACATAATTATTTTTTTTTCAAAGAAATAAAATTTTCATTGTTGATAAAATTAAAATTTTAATATAATGCAGTAAAGCAAGATACCAATTCATACAATTTGCTTATTCCTAAGAAATTTAAAACTGATTTTCACACATACCATTCGTCTCTTTCTTAAGTTTCCTCTTTTCAGCAGTACATTTTCGATCGAGTTCAGCATTAACACTGAGACATGCAAAAGCGCAGACTGCCGCTAGTACTAATACTATTGAGGTATTCATCTTCACTCAAGTATAAGACAAGTATACTTTTGCTGTGTATGGTTGGCTTTATATACTGAGCGTTAAAGCATGACAGAACGGGGAAGTTGTTGCATAACTGTTCCATACCAATCGATTGAAAAAAACAGTATTGTATATTTACTGTGGTGTGATAAGCAGCTACGAAAATAATGCATACTTACCAAAGCAACATTGTATATTTATTGTCATTGTCATACAATAGGGTACTTGACTGTATCGCTAAAATACCTTCCAATGTTATTTAAATTTTAGTTGAAAGTAAAAATGACAAATGCATGTATAATTTTTGTGAAATAAATCTTTTAATCATTAAAAAATCGTTTTCAAAAGGCATTTTTTTCACATGATCACAAACCTGTTGGTTTGGGTGCCGTCACTATGAACTATAAACAAAACGTCGTGATGTTTTTTATTTCCTGATTAAACTTGATTAAATCAAATTACTATTGAAATAATAAATATTGAGAAAATGTAGGACTGTTTTACAGAAGCGCATATTTCAAATTTGCCTAAAATCGATTCCAATGTAGCGTTAAGTTTGCTTATAGTTCATAGTGACATCACAGATACCACGTGACAGCCAGAAAGCGTTTTCAGGAGTGATTTTTCGTCCTAATTTTTAAATTCTTTTTTCTACCTTCTCTACCTTCATCGGCAATCGGTGAACGAAATTCTATCGATAAAAGTCACTGAGTCGGCTCTCCTAAAGAATGGTCTGTTTCGCGGTGGGTTTCTTTTCCGCGTAAGGTGCGATATCACCCTTCTACTTCAAAAGCCATAAGCTGTCCATGATGATTTTTTTTTGAAATATGGATACTAGTTGATACTACGTACATGTCAGCATAGTTAGTTTGGTGTGTAACTCAAGGCTTTGAAGGTCAGGGTCCTTTGAAACAGACCATTTTAGTCGATTTTTGTCATTTTTCTGCCTAAATATCTTCTTAAACCATAAGTGACTCACAAAAATAAGTATTGGATTAGTTTCCCTCACTAAGGTAGTACTTAGAAAAATATAAAACACCATAGGTTACCCTTTACTTTGGCAGTTATAGGGTATCAAAGATGACCATTTCCAAAAATACTCAAATTCAAAAGCCAATTACTCGAGAAGGCAAGAGTCAATAACTTGGAGACGCAGTTTTAAGTACAATTCAAATATTGTAGTTTTAGACCTAGGTTAAAAACCTATGACAACTCATTTTTTTTTATTGCTGTCCATTCTATGCAGTCTAATTTGAACATTTCCAAGAAATAATCAAATTATAGATCGAATTACTCGAGAAGGCAAATGTCAATAACTTGGAGTCAATAACTTGGCCAGGTTAAAAACCTATGACAACTCATTTATTTTTTTATTGCTGTCCATTTTATGCAGTCTATTTTGAACATTTCCAAGAAATAATCAAATTATCAATCAAATTACTCGAGAAGGCAAGAGTCAATAACTTGGAGAAGACACAGTTGTAAATAAACTTCAAATGTTGTACTTTTAGATCCAAGTTACAAGTAAATAACACCTAACTTACTTTTTTTTTTTATCATAGTCATTTTTATATGTCCAATTAACACTGTGCTAACTATACCTCAGTACAAACTTCACAGTTTAGATCACAGATGGCTGCACGATAAAAAAAAATCTTCAAACTTTTTAGAAATGATCAAAATAGACTGTATGAAACTGACTGTAATAAAAAAAAGTAATTATGATGCCATGGATTTGTAACCTGGCTCTAAAACAACAATAATTGAAGTTTATTTACAACTGTGTCTCCAAGTTATTGACTCCTGCCTTCTCGAGTAATTGGCTTTTGAATTTGAATATTTTTTGGAAATGTTAAAAATTAACTGTGTAAAAGGGACAACAATAAAAAAAGTAAGTTCGGTGCCATGGATTTGTAACTTGGGTCTAAGACTACATCATTTGAAGTATATTTACAATTGTGTCTCTAAGCTATTGACTCTTGCCTTCTCGAGTATTTGGCTTTTGAATTCGAATTTTTTTTGAAATTTTCTAAATGAACCGCATAAAATTGCAGTAATAAAAAAAAGTTAAAGAGTTGCCATAGGTTTTTAACCTGGGCCTAAAACTGCACTATTTGTAGTGTATTTACAACTATGTCTCCAAGTTATTGACCATTGCCTTCTCGAATAATCAGCTTTTGAATTAGAATATTTTTTTTAAATGGTTAGCTGTGAGACCCTGTAACTGCCAAAGTGAAGGGTCACGCATGGTGTTTTATATTTTTCAAAGTACTACCCTAGTGTGTGAAACTAATCCAATATTTTTTTTTGTAGGTCACTTATTATGGTTTAAGCAGATATGAGACTTATTAGATAATTAGGCAGAAATATGACAAAAATTGACAAAAATGACCTGTTTCAAAGGACCCTGACCCTCAAAGCCATGAGTGACTCACCAAATTAACTATACTGACATGTACCTAGTATCAAGTAGTAACCATATTTCGAAAAAAAAAATCATGGAAAACTCATGACTTTGGAAGTAGAATGATGATATAATGTATAACATTGGTCCATTACCTCGAAATTTGACCTCCTCTCAAGGTCAAACAAATCGGATTTAAGAAAAACTGAAATTCCCTTTTTCTTATCATAGTACTAATAACATATCCTGAAAGCTTCAAGAAAATCGAAGGCAACAACGACCGCGTCGCTATTTAATTTAGCCCAATTTAAAAAAAAAATGGCTCTTAAATTTTTTTATTTTATCCATAGAAAAGTGGAAGACTACTACTGCATCGAAGAGTCTTTCTGCCTATGCTTAGCTCACCTTCGTGAGGGTCAGTTTTATTGAAATTTTTTCAAGATTAGGGGAGAGATGGGGAATTTCGTCACCTTAAGGGAGATTGAATATTTATGCATAATTGTGTTTGCAATTAATGTAAATTGTAAAGAGCATAGCATACTACAGTTTATAACCTATCTTAAGGTGATTTTTTAAAATTAAATCTTTAATAGAAACTGAATAAAATTGTTTTTTTCTAAAAGCTTGCACAGTGTACTCTCAGAAATAACACTTTCATTTTTGACGATACAAATGCCGAATACGATGTGGATGGCGTATTTAATCAACCAGCTAACAAGTGAAATTGTTTAAATGATAATGAGAGAACCAGAAGAACATTCAATAAGTTATGATTATGTGAAGTCTCTTTTGCTTAAAAGGTACAAATTGAGTCCTGAAAAATCTAGACAACTTTTTTATTCGCATGAAAATAATGGTAAGTCATGGAAAGAATACTATCACGAGTTAGAAACATATTTTAATGGATGGACTGTAGGATTTGAGGCAAACAGTTTTGAGAGTTTAAAAGACCTCATCATCACGGATCAGTTAAAAGCTCGTACGCCGCCAGAAATAAGAGAGCATTATTTGGACCAGTGGACAAATATCAAAACTCCTTGCACATTAGCTGAAAAAATAGATGAATTTATCGAACTCAGAGATGTTTTTAAGAAAGCTGTACAACATAATTATAGAACTGGTAACAACAAATTATCGAAAGATGAAAATGTCGCCAACGGCAAACAAACGGAGCCAAGTAGAAGTACAAATAATAATCAAACCATTTGCTACAACTGTTCTGAAACCGGCCATTACGCAAGTGACTGTGTAAAACCAAAACGTCCAAAGTTCTGTACCGCTTGTAAAACAGAAGGTCATGGTACAAAAGTGTGTCCAAAGAAAATGTTTTCCCCTTTAGTCAATGTAATGTTGTCTTCAGACAGTTCCAGTAATAATACGATGAAGAATATTACCATACCGGAGTAAGAACTAACGCTCTTATAGACACGGCCGCTGATATTTCAATGTTAAAATATAGTTTCGCCCAAAAATGTAGCGGAAAAATACACAAGAATATTGTTACATCAATTAGAGGCATTGGAGGTGTGAGGAAGACACTTGGGATCATTATGTTCAATGTAACCAACTATGGTAATGGGACAAAATATCGCGGGCCAAAATATCGCGGGCCCAAAATATCGCCGTAAAGTAAAAATGGAGTGGATTTTATGGTGTTTGGCAGTGAGAGGGAGTTCGATGGTAAAATGGTATTACTTATCTAGTACATTGTGATGAAGTTCGGTTTTACCTATTAGTACCTGGATTTTTATAAAAATGTATTTTAGGTCGTGCATTTTTATGCATTTTTTTTGTTATGACCATTTAGTCACGAGGTGGGTTTAATGGGTTAAGGTTTTATATTTGAACTTGATTTTTATAGTATAATGATAGTGAATAATGATAATGATAGATATAGTATAATGATAATGAATAGATATAATGGAGTTCGATGGTAAAATGGTATTACTAATCTAGTAAATTGTGATGAAGTCCGGTTTTACCTATTCGAGCCAGGATTTTTATAAAAATGTATTTTAAGTCATTCATTTTTATGCATTTTTTTGTTATGACCATTTAGTCACGACACGAGGGGGGTATAATGGGTAAGGTTTTAAATTTGAACTTGATTTTTAGCTCGATCTTTTTGGCCGCGATATTTTGGCCCGCTATATTTTGTCCCCAAACCGTAACTATCGACTAAGTAAATTTGAAGGAAGTGATGTTTTACGTCGTGGCCGATGATACTTTTGAAGGACCTGACGCACTTGACCTTGGCAATGACATCATTGATTCTCCAGAGATAATAATGGTTAGAAGTCAATATAAATCCAAGTTAAGTCATATGGAGGAATTAGACTTTTTGAGGGATTATCAGATTGATGAAATACCTGATCGTGCCGTCTTGAAAACCCTCGAAAAGGTCATAATTGGACCACGTACGGTTCAATTGGTAACGGTTTTCAGCGCAAGTGATAGTCAAACTGGGTTTATTTCCTGTAGTAACAAAGCTGGTGTGAACAGTAGCGTTTCGTTATCCATACATGATGGCAAAACTCAAGTACCGATTGTAAATTCGAGTAACGCAAACCTATGTCTGAGAAAAAATCGTGTAGTTTTGCGAGGAAATTGGGTGCTTGAAAATAGGTACGATTCCAAATTAAAAGACATGGATTCAACTAGTGCCGTTTTACTAGCAAGAGAAATAGTGCGTAAACCCATAGAGAGAGAATCCGTGAAAATTGGTCCATCCATAAATGAAGATCAACGAATAATTTTGTGCGACTTGTTAAATGAGTTTAGGTTGTGTTTTGCATTGAAATCCGATGAACTGGGATGCATTAACAATACCGTAATGCGCATCGTTGAAACACCGGGGAGTAAACCTGTTGCCCGCTCTCCCTATCGAGCTTCGAATTACGAGAGACAAGTTTTAAGAGAAATTGTACAAGAATTGAAAGAACAGGGAGTTATTTGTAGCAGCTCTTCAGAGTACAGTAGTCCTGTTTTACTAGTGTACAAGAAAACTGGAGATCACCGAATTTTGATTGATTACAGGCATTTGAACTCTCAGACCCAATTAAGGATAAATTTCCATTACCCTGCATCGATGACTTGCTTGAGAGACTGTCTGGTTTCAATATAATCTGTATATTTGATGCTTGCCAAGGATTTAATCAGATACCTATGGATGACGAATCTGCAAGAAAGGCAGCGTTTACTACAGCTGATGGGCATTATGAACCTACTCGTTTGTTTTTTGGATTGTCGAATGGACCTCCTGTTTTCCAGCGAGCAATGTCACAACCTTTAGGTGATTTGCTTTGAAGCGGTGTATCATGCTTTGTTGACGATATATTTTTCGGTTCTATTGATTTCGAGGAAATTGTAGCTTCGACAAGTACTCGAAAAGTTAAAAGAAGCTGGAGTAACACTGAAGTTATCTAAATGTGAATTCGGTATGTCGGAAATTGAATATTTGGGATTTGTAATCGATAGAGATGGAATACGACCAGGTCCGAGAAAGTTAGCAGCCGTTGCAGAGTATCCAGTTCCGAAGAACAAAGATGAATTGCGTTGTTTCCTTGGTTTAACCAGTTTCTTTCGTCGATTTATAACACGGTATGCTTCGATTGCGGAGCCGCTCACAAGGTTGCTAAAGAAAGATTTAACGTTTGAGTGGACTGATCGTCAACAGGAAGCATTTGAAATCTTGCGGTCAAAATTAGTGTCAAGCCCAGTATTGAAACTTTTTTATCCGCGTGATGAAACTGAGTTACATACTGATGCAAGTTCAGTAGGGTTAGCTGGAGTGCTGTTACAAAGAAACAATCCACATGACATTCGGTTAGTTTACTCCGTAAGCCGCCGCACAACACCCGAAGAAGAAAAATACCACTCAAGCCGTTTGGAGTTGATAGCTGCTATGTGGTCCATGACAAGGCTTCGTCCTCCTTTGCTAGGTTTACGGTTTACGTTAGTCACTAATTGTTCTGTAATAACATACTTGAGCACACAAAAGAACATCAAACCTCCAGTAGCGGGGTGGACTGAGCTGTTAAGCGAATTTGATTATGACGTTAAGCATAGAGAAAGTGCTAGAATGGCTCATGTAGATGCACTTAGTCGTTCACCAGTCGAAGAGAGAACCTGTACACCATTACATGAAATAGATTTTGCTAGCCCTGTAGAGCTAACAAAGGAACCTGAGGTGTTTTATATTTCCACTGAAGAAGACAGAGTTGCTCTCATTGAAGTTCAAGATCAGGAATTGCAGAAGGTTATACTTTCCTTAAAAAAACCAAAGTACAATAGATCGCTAGAGGAAAAGAAACTGGCCGATAATTTCGAGTTGGTTAATGGAATACTTTATCGCATCCACTATGAATCTGGTGATAAAAACAAGGGACGAAAATTATTTGTAATGCCAAAGTCTATGAGGAAATATCTTGCAGTCCGTTTCCATGACTTCTCTGGCCACTTTGGAGTCGACAAAGTAATTCATATGATCCGTCAGCAGTTTTGGTTTCTAAGGATGGCAAGTTACGTTAAGCAGCATATAAGGCAGTGTGTAGTATGTGCTTTTACAAAAGTTCCAGATGGGAAAGCACAAGGTAAACTTAATACCATTGCACCTGGTAGTCGACCCTTTGAAGTTGTGCACATGGATTTTCTTGGCCCTTTCGTAACGAGTTCAGCTCGCAACAAAGAGCTTTTGGTTTTCGTCGACAATATGACTAAGTTTGTGCGCCTTCGACCATGCCCAAGCTGCTCAACTAAGAGCGTTTTAAAGTATTTCGATGAGTTTACTGACGATTTTGGTTCCCCTAGGCGAATCATCACAGATAGAGGAAGCTTCTTTACATCCTCATCATTCGAAGACTATTGCACGAACTTGGGAATACAACATACGTTAATTTCTAGCCAAAAACCACAGGCCAATGGACAAGTTGAAAGAATCAATAGAATACTTATCCCGTAGTCCAGGCAACGAAGAGTTCTAGAGGGAAAGTTTTGGAACGCAATTTTTGACTTCATAACTTTGTTTACACTAGTTAGGAGGTAAACATATCAAAAGTCCCCGCCCCTAGCCCCTGTGCTGAAGGGGGGAGGGGGGGGGGTTTGAATGTCCCATTTTTCGGTTTTTCGCTTATATCTCGAAAACTATGCGTTCTAACGATATAGTTGTAATACACAAAATGAAAGCTGATTAAATTTGCTACAATCTGCACCCCTCAAGTGTTTTAATATCTGGTATAGTTTTTGAGATATTCGCTCTTGAGAGTCAGTAATTTTGGAGAAAACACTTCTCCCCCCACATTTTACCTCTTTTTTGACCGGATAATTCTTCAATAATGCACCGAAACACCAAATTTTTGCCCTAGAGTGGTAGAAAATTTAATTCTTTTCAATAATATATCTTATTTTACTATTTTCCTACAAATTTTAAAGTGGTTTCAGTGTTGAGGGAAGAGGGTACTGGCAGTCCCATAGAGCTAATGCATAAGTTTTGAAATCGCAACTTATGCAAAAAAATTGTTTTGCCATGTTATGCCATTTTCACAAGGTATTAGAATCATCATAACATCAATTTAACACAAAATTGAAAAGAAAATAACATCCAGTTATTTAATTAATAATTAATAAAGTTTTAAATTAGTGGCGCCATCTGCTGTATATTTTTGACATTTTTAAATTTCAAAACTATATAATTAAATAACTAAATAACATTTTCGTTTCGAATTTATGTCATTTCAATGTTACGTTGATTCCCTTACCTGGACAAAAAGGGCTAACATGGCAAAGCATTACATCTGCGGAAGTTGTTATTCCAAAACTAATGCATTAGCTCTATGGGACTGACAACACCTCCTATGTACCCTTATTCTATATTGAACGTCTAAATAACACTGATACTCATTTTGTAGGCACGTTGTTACTTTAATATTTTATCTATTTTATTTCATTCGTCAAACCATAGTGGTGGGAAAACTGTCAGATGCTATTCCTGTTCTTCATCTTTGGAGTCAATTTGAGAGACCCCATTGATACTGTTCCAATGGTAAGTTTGGCATGCTCTAGGACCTTTGAGGCTTGCTATTTTTGCTGCTACACTTGAACTGTGTAGTCTTTCTTGCATCATCCGAACATAATTTTCAGAACATCGTCAGGTGCTGCTACTAGCTCACTGTGCACTGGGACCAGCAGAAGCGCTATCGAATTAAGAAGTCGGTTGATATCCTTTTCACTGAAGACACCAAGATAAACGTCGAACAAGATGATTTTCTGTTAAACAATTTAAATAAAATAGTCTCATCAACATACTTAAGGTTTAGCTTGAGGACAATTGGATGTAGGACCCTTCGAGCAGAAAGTGATGTGACGTTCTGATAGTGGATACGGGCATACGGCTGTTATAATGTCGGAAACAACACAGATATGTACTTATTTTACAGGCACGTTGTTATACTTAAATATTTTGTGTCAACAACACAGTGCTCTTAATGGCTACAGCTGATGCGCATAAGGACATCAGTTTCATAAAGCCTGGTCGTGGGAAGACAAAAGATTTTTTTATTCTCATCCCAAGACCTTCAGCAACTGGGTTTAGGACGTGCCATTTTTGTAAACACATTAGCTGGATGCGACACGACATCTTTCGTATTTCGAAAAGCAGGATTGTATTTGCGAAGTTGTGTACGAAGTCGTTAGAGGTTCAGAAAGCAGCAGCGGTCTTTTCATACCCTTCCTTAACCACCTATCAATTACAAAAGGCAGGCAATACCTGCATCTTGAGGTGTTATGGGGCTCCATCGAAAGAGGCTTTCCCCAGGTATAATTTATTCTTGAAATTCGGGGCCACCATCAAGCCTGATGTATCGTCTTCTTCCCCCCGAGGAAGCAGTAAAACGGTATTTCCTCTGAATATTACACCAAGATGAGCAGTGGCTGGGAAATGACCTGCCTCCTCAGATGAAGAACATGAATAGCATCTGACCGTTTTCCCACTGGGGTTTGACGAATGAAATTAAATAGATAACATATTAAAGTAACAACGTGTCTACAAAATGAGTATCAGTGTTATTTAGACGTTCAGTATAGAATAAGGGTACATAGGAGGTGTTGTCAGTCCCATAGAGCTAATGCATTAGTTTTGGAGTAACAACTTCCGCAGATGTAATGCTTTGCCATGTTAGCCCTTTTTGCCCAGGTAAGGGAATCAACGTAACATTGAAATGACATAAATTCGAAACGAAAATGTTATTTAGTTATTTAATTATATAGTTTTGAAATTTAAAAATGTCAAAAATATACAGCAGATGGCGCCACTAATTTAAAACTTTATTAGTTATTAATTAAATAACCGGATGTTATTTTCTTTTCAATTTTGTGTTAAATTGATGTTATGATGATTCTAATACCTTGTGAAAGTGGCATAACATGGCAAAACAATTCTTTTGCATAACCCAGGCAGCAAGCCTAATCGGCAAATGGTTGGCCAATCATCGATTTCGTCGGCAAATGATTGGAAGTTTTTTCACGAGGTCGGGAAGATCTCGCGCCAACTTGTCAATCCGACGTCTAAAAAAACTGGTCGGTTTGTGAGATCGGATGGAGATCGGGCTAAAGTCGTCTGCCAACCAGTAGATTTGTTGGTATTTTATGCATCGGTTTGCGAGATCTGCCCGACCTCGTCATTCGATCAACTAAAAGTGGTCGTTTGTAGAGATTGGGCCGATGTAGCTGCGATCTTTCAATTCGATCATGAAGATAATAAATTATATATATTTATAGATTATCGTAACAAAAACAAATCTAATGACTAACAGACACACCCTGTGACGGGTGAAACGAAGTTTTTTTTTATTTATTTAAACTCAATAAGCTAAAATGTTTCTGAAATGTAGCGTGCAAATACATTTATCAAAAAAAGAAATAATCTTGATATTTTCAAAATGGATAACGATTTTGTCGAATCCTTTGATTTTTAATCTCGAACTTTGTAAACGAAAGCATTTCAATAGCAGAGGTTCTTTAAGTTACGCTGAGTGCCCGCACAGGTGCTGATTTCGTCACTTGACCAAAATTACGAAGCTAAAATGTCTGTGTTAAAGTTCGTTAAAAGGATGGTTGGAAATAGACAGTTGGAGACGATGAACTACCCGCAGCAGAGTTTCTAACCCCTCCTAAATGGCTGTCAGGCGCCCTGTGGTCAGCGTCTTGATCTACGGATCGGAAGGTCCCGTGATCGAGTCCTGGTCGCTGAAAACTCACCGAGTATATGCGGAGTACGTGCTCGTTAAATCTGTTGGGTCCGAAAGTCCTGTGGGCGGTTATTGCGCAGTTTCCCTTGGGTACAGGTTCCTGGAGACTATTTCCCTCCCCTTCAGGGACATGTCTAAATTGTGGAGGTGGCGCGTGATAGATGGCAGCATCTGTCACGTATATGTGTGCATGGGAGTGTGTGTGTGTTGTGACTGTCTTACTTGACCAAGGTTTATAAGCGGCTCTCTAAGCAAGTACACAAGCCTGAAAATATATGTATACCAACCAACCAACCCATCCTACCCTACCCGTAAGTATATTGTGTAAGAAACCGGTAGGGATCCTCTCTAGGCTCTGTCTCTAAAAATTAGATGGATCCACTTGTGTGTTTGTGTATGTGTTTAGTTTGTCTGACGAAGTTTTATAAGCGGGTCTATGACCAAGCACACAAATCTGAATATATATGTCGACCAACAAACTAAAGAAACCGGTGGTCAAGCAACTATGGTAAGTAAATTTATAATTTATCTTTTTTTAAGTGTTTTGGTCTGTTGCTTAAAATACTAATAGTAATACGATTTGTTTAGCTAAATTTTTGTGGACTATCAAAACCAGAAAGGATGGAAGATTTAGTATCGGATTTCGTTATTTTGGTTGCTGATCTAGTCAGAGGATTTCGATTTAGTTTCAAAGGCATTTATGTAACCACCTAATGAGTTTAGCTTCTGACTTCCAAATAATTGTTGATTTACATGTTATATATGATAAAACTTTAATTTGAAAACTTTAATTTTTATGCTTATAATAAGTTAAGCACGAATTAAAATTGTTTCGCAGCCAAATGAAATGTGTAATTTTTTTTAATTCTTTTAATCAAATTTCGAAGTTAAGTAATTTATTTTACCAAGACCTATATTAGGCTGGAAAGCCCAATCGATTCGCCGTGCTCTTAGAAGGTTCGGGTTCAGGCATTGGAAGTGTCAGCTCGTCACTTGACTGTGGTTCTAAATTACGACCCACGTCGCAATAGTAGCTCTAGTGCAACAATATTTCAAACTAATCTAACTAAGACCACTATTATAATTGTTGTAACCTTAATATTTTGATTTTTACTATCAACTCTACCTAAATCAGAGTGGGAGGGAAGGGGGCAAATACAGGTACACTCACGCCGTTTTAAAGTAATTAATATGAGTAGGTACAGCTGTGGAAATAAAAAAAGCGCCACTAGTGATTATATCAGCCGTTAGTCACCCTATGGAATCGGACTTTTTTGAGATTATGAACAATTAACATTCTGAGTTAATTGCATGACACAAAATTTGCATAAGGGGCCCTCTTCATATTAAAAGTGTTACTAACTTTAAAATTTCCAATAGCAACACCCCTTTTTGAGTCCATATTTCTAATCTATGACATATTTTAAGACGAAATGCCAAATTTTGTTAGTTTTTAAGCATTAGTAGGGGAGTTAGAGACGTGCAAAGTTTAGGTGCCATAATGTTAAATGAGTTGCACATAAAAACTATCCCAATCTATAAATAATTGAGATAATGAAACGATTTTTTTACTGAATAGTAATTATAATAACCCAAACAAAATGCATAATCTATTGGGGTCATTAAAACAATTTTTATATTTTTAAATAATTATTATATTAATTTTTTTAAAAATTATGAATAGAAACCCTTTAATATTTTTACAGAAATGCATTTAAGACAGGAAGTTTAAGCGAAATCCCAAATTTCAAAATTTTTTATTCATAATTTGCTGAGTAAATCACAAAATACTTATTAATTACCCTTTAGGGGAAGTGTATAACATTATGTGTAATTGATAAATAAAGACGGCCCTGCAAAAGGAAGAACTAGACTACGCTTGTCATTTTAGAGATAACCAAAAGGTCCACAAGTGATTCGATTGAACAACTCGTCAAATATTCATCCAAATGTAACAAAAACTTAGATTTATGGGTTTTTAAGAGTGCTTACCTTTTTTAAGTAATTAAAATTATGTGTTGCTATTGGAAATGTGAAAGTTCGTAACATTTTTAATATGAAGACGGCCCCTTATGCAAATTTTGTGCCATGCAATTAACTCAGAATGTTAATTGTTCATAATCTCTAAAAGGTCCGATTCTATAGGGTGACTAACGGCTGAAATAATCACAAGTGGCGTTTTTTTTATTTCCACAGCTGTACTAGAAGAGTCTCGAAGCTTGCGTTGTAGTCAAGTCTTGCAGGTACTCTATGACCACTCAATTGCATTTTATTTTTCAGTGTTCGTGCCTTGGAAATTTCGGAGGATCGAGTATATAGGATAGAACCAGCTGAATCTCCAGTATAAAGGATTTTCCATGGAAGGGGATTGGCAAAAGGATGCTTGGTAAGTTCCCAATATTTTATTTTAACTTTACTTATAGTTCAATTATAGCACAATTATAATGATGTAAAGTACTTGTGTACTTATATGTAACGGTAAATATCCAAAATACTTAGTTATTAATTTCTTGATATTTTTCCATATTCTATTAAAAATGCGTTTTAATGGGTTATAAATTGGAAATTATTTGACAGAAATTTAAATAAAAATAAACCAAAAAACTTATGGAACAATGATGAAGTAATGTAAAATTTGTCATCTCTACCACTTCCCAAAAAATCGAATTTTTTAATGAACAAAATTAAGTATGTTTAGCAACTAAACTCTTGTCTAATGTATAATAACTATCCCTCTCCAAGCAATATATTTTATTAAATCTTAGTGATATTTAGTGATCTAATGCATTGCATTTTTTCATAATCATAGAAAAATACTGATTTTTTAAAATGTCTGATAATAAATAATTATTGGTTGCAGTTTAGAACAGTGTTTATGATATTCAAATAGTTAAGAGGTACTTAAAAAATTTTATAGTATAACAATTTGTTTTTATGCATTTTAATGACTTACAACACATGAGCATTAGCTAGTTATGTTAAAAATATAAATATATTAAGATGTAGTATTATCACTGTTTATACTTATATTGTAAATTGTTGCTTTCAGCTGCTGTGAGACTGCTCAGCTTCAGGATACAGCAGATCATGTGATAGAAAGGAACATCTTCAGGGCATAGACTACTACCAAGTACTGCATTTTTATACATGTATTGTATTTTTATTGTTACCTATCATTTTGTTAATAAAAATAATTCAGGTAGTGTTTCTCTTTTCTTGTGTTTAAAATTAATTTTTGAGTGTCCACAGGATTGCAGTTTTTAATAAATTTTAAATTAAGAGTAAGTTCAATAAGTAACTGTTAAAAAAAAGTAGGTAATTAATTTGAAAAGTGGTGAACATTTAAAATTGAAAAAAAATTACTAGACAAGGGCTTATGCGTGATGTAGAGATTATTTGACTTCAATGGTTTTCTAATAAAGGATTAAGCTCCATATATCTTCAATGCTCTTAGTTGCATTTGTACGTTCTTGCTCCAGCATCGGGAGTATGTTGGTCAAACGTTGGGTAGAAACCGCTATTACGTAGGAAATACGTTAGAATCGACTCGGCTAAGCATTGGGTAACCGCATGCACAGCGGTAAATAGTCGTATGGGTTATCCCAGAACAACTCGAGAGAGGTTGGATTGACGTGGGTAAATGGTCTAGAGTGAAATTGGCAAGAAGTCGCTGCGATGGTCTACTACGATCAATAGCCGGCGATTTGACATCCAAAAAGAGCGGTAACTAATCGCAGAGATTGGCGAAGGGTCGCGCTTTATACATCGGCCCGATGCGAAACCGAAAGGCATTTCCGATCTCTTTCCGACGTACCAAAATGCGTCGGTAAGTGGTCGCACATGATTGGCAAATGGTCGCTTGCCAAGGGCGCAGTCCAGAGACATAACATAGAGTGGACTGCGCATTCATAGTAAAGCAGCTTAGGGATGGAAAACCAAAACCGATTTTCAAAAAACCGGTGGGCCCGGTTTTGATTGAAAACCGGTTTTTTTTGTATGAGGTCCTACGGTACCGAAAACCGGTTTTTTAGGGAAAAACCGATGGAAAATGGAAAATCAGTTTTTTCTAAAAAACCGCTATCCCTTGCAGATTAGCATTATGTCCTAAACATCACAAATCGCCAAGAGGGGAAAGGTAGCTACATATGGCAACTTAACGCTACCGTTTCGTTACGAACTATTCCAAATTGTCGCAAGACCTGAATATCAGCTAGCAAACCGAAGTGGAGACTACCATCAATATCCATGTCACGTGGGTTTCTACCAATCACGGCAGCTTGAATTTTTTTTTAATGTTTTTGCAGACGATTTTTTGAGCATTGTTGGAATTTTTCTCTTTTGGCTTCAATAACAAATATTTAATTACATTCTTTTAATCTCTGAGCATGTTAACAATCGTGAATGTTGTACTCTTAATTCAGTAACGTTTTGTGCAAGATGCCAAATTATTGTGAATTCCTAATTGTAAAGAGGGGTATAAAAAAGGATTAGTCACACTTTCACGGGTAAAATTTATTTAGTTCTGCATACTTTTAGTACTTGTGTGTTCGTCATAAACTATAATTTCTATCGAGGGAATTTATTCTAAAAGCTCTTTTATACTGAAGAATCATATTCATGATTAAATCAACGTTGTTAGAACTCTAATTATAATAAATATTTTGGGCCAAGTCAATTAAATTAATGGTCTGAACATTGACAGCTTAGAAGTAGAATATTTTTTTTACAATTTGGTCAAAACTAAACCGGTTTTTGCCATCGTAGTTTTTGAGTTATTTATATTTAAAAAGTCGAGCATTTGTTGAATTTGGACTATGTTGATGTGTTTTAGAAAGTTGATTCATTCCAGATGAAATAAAGAAAGAAGCAATATTTCAAAGTATATATATATTTGATTTTTTTTAAATAAAGGAAGAAGCAATATTTCAAAAATATATATATATATGATTTTTTTTTAAAAAATCGGACCGTTAGAACGAAAGTTATAGAGACGGCAGAAAATATTCACCATGTCAATACCAACTTATATTACAGCAACACTCTACATAAACCTACTAATGTTCTTTTAAATTAATTTTTAAAAAGAGTCCATATTCAATTGTTCAAGTAATCTTAAATAGACGCACAAAATCAAAGAAATAATCTTAAGAGGATCTTAAAATACTAGCGATTCATCCTTGCTCCTTTCCAAGCTTCTTTATCATTACATTAGATTGTCGGCCTCTGTGTTCAGGTCGTTGTGGAAAAACTCGCCAAATGGTAAACTCGCCATAGATGCGAGCCAAACGCGACACAGTCATGTGACTGTGTAAGTTAGATGTTTAGGACACTTTAGGTTTGCCAATGCGCAGTCCACTCTATGTTATGTCTCTGGCGCAGTCGCTGCGATGGACATCGCCAATCAATTTCCGACGCATCGGCTCGATGTCGCAGAATGTTTTGCGACTTTTGGCCGATGCTCGGCCAATGATTATTTGCTGCTTGGGAAGTCGCTGCGTTGGTTAAATCGATCGATAACCGACTATTTGGGGTAGCAAAAAGGGTGGTAACTAGTCGCCGACGATTGGCGAAAGGTCGTGTTTTGTACATCGGCCCCATGTGCTGCCGATTGTCATTTCCGATCTTTTGCCGACTACCAAAATGCGTCGGTAAGTGGTCGCACCTGATTGGCAAATGGTCGCTTGCCAAGGACAAAACGCAGCCGCTGCGATGGACATCGCCAATCAATTTCCGACGCGTCGGCTCGATGTCGCAGTATTTTTGTGCGATGTTTGGCCGATACTCGGCCAACCGATCATTTGCTGCTTGGGAACTTGCGATTTCAAAACTTATGCATTAGCTCTATGGGACTGCCAGTACCCTCTTCCCTCAACACTGAAACCACTTTAAAATTTGAAGGAAAATAGTAAAATAAGATATATTATTGAAAAGAATTAAATTTTCTACCACTCTAGGGCAAAAATTTGGTGTTTCGGTGCATTATTGAAGAATTATCCGGTCAAAAAAGAGGAAAAATGTGGGGGGAGAAGTGTTTTCTCCAAAATTACTGACTTTCTAGAGCGGATATCTCAAAAACTATACCAGATATTAAAGCACTTGAGGGGTGCAGATTGTAGCAAATTTAATCAGCTTTCATTTTGTGTATTACAACTATATCGTTAGAACGCATAGTTTTCGAGATATAAGCGAAAAACCGAAAAATGGGACATTCAACCCCCCCTCCCCCCTTCAGCACAGGGGCTAGGGGCGGGGACTTTTGATATGTTTACCTCCTAACTAGTCTAAACAAAGTTATGAAGTCAAAAATTGTGTTCCAAAACTTTCCTTCTAGACCCTTTTTTCCGCCTGGACTACCAATGATTTCTTCCAATAATGTTCAAACAAAGTCTCACAAAGATTGGGATAAAGTATTAACCGAAGTTCAACGATGTATTAACTGGTCTCCTAGTAAGTCAACAGGCAAACCACCTTTTGAGATTCTGTATGGATACACACCAGTAATGCCTGGGCATTTTTCTCAAGATCTACTACCATCATCAAATGATTACGTAAACCCAAAAGAGTTGCAGAGAGAAGCACAGAAATGTAACCTAGTAGCACAAGAAAAGATGAGGAAAAATTTTGACAATCGTAGAAGTAGTGCGTTTAAGTACAATCCAGGGGACGTTGTTGTTGTAAGAAGGTTACCTGAACAAACTTTATCTAGCACCAAAACCCAAGTAAAGTACAGAGGTCCTTGAACAGTCATCGGAGTTTTACCCTCTGATACGTACCAAATTACTGATTTGCGGGCCGTTGGTCAGGGAAGAAGGAGGCAACGCAATTATACAACTACAGCCCATGCTTCTCAAATGAAACTATATCATTTGGCCACCAACGAAGACTTATCGGATGATGATAATTCAACCGAAGACGAAGATTTCATTGCTTATGAACCCCCTAACGCCAATACTGCAGGACTATAGACTACGACTATTGAGGACGTCCTGAAGTCAGGATGGTCGAATGTAAGGTCGCTATTTAGTCGCGCGACCATTAAACAATTGCTTGTGGCAACATTTGCGTTGTGTGTGAGATTTGATTTTTGGAACAACCGTTGTGTTTTAAAACTGAGAATAAAGTTGCGTGATTTCCGTTTATGTAATGTCTTACACTCACATGCTCAAAAATAACGAAATATTTCTTTAGATTAGACGACATTCAAATCCTCATAAAAATGACGATTCAAATTTCCTTACTTTGAGGAAACGAAAACTCGGAGCATTTGTCAGTAATGGAATCGTTAAAATTAAGGAAAATTTCGTCGTTTTTGAGCATTCATTTTTGAGAGTGTGGCGGAATTACCCCGCTACCTGGGGTAATGCCGCCACACCACTGGGGTTATGACACCTCATCAATAAAAAAAGCAAATAATCTATAAATATTGGAAAATTTTATTATAAAGCAATACATATAATACTAAAATAGATTTAATTAATCTTGGAATGGCAAATTGTACAGGGTACAGCTACACTTTTATTTAATTTCTATTTGCAACTAACTGGGCAGCTTTTTTTTAAAGTTTCGTTGGTCTATTTGGCCATTTCAGTTATATTTTTCCGACTGCGTAGCATCTGGAACGAAAACTAATTGGTTGTAGGGCCAATATATGAAATTTCCATTACTCTTTTCAATTATATGTAACTGTTTTATCTAACTTAGAGATGAAAGATACTTATCTCTTAATTTCAGAAGGCTCAATTTCAAAAATTAAAATGATTTTTTTTCTTATAGAACTCGTATTTTTGACCTTAAATAAGCTTATTTTGTGAATATCAGATGTTTCTGTAGTGTAGTAAATTTTTGGGACTGAAAGGGTTAAAGATAAAGACGGTCATTATAAATTCACGTAATATTAAAGGATATATTTGGGGTAAATTTTAGAAGATTTGGTTTTAAAACTAAGATTTAAGAGCCATTAAAAAAAAACGTTCAAAACAGGCAGGCTTAGGGAGTTGTCATTTTTTAATTTTGCTAAAAAGGTCAGAACATTTTGTTTATGG
This sequence comes from Hylyphantes graminicola, assembly GCA_023701765.1. NCBI lineage: Eukaryota > Metazoa > Arthropoda > Arachnida > Araneae > Linyphiidae > Hylyphantes > Hylyphantes graminicola. The sequence continues at coordinate 8,310,364 of CM043118.1, read as the reverse complement.
AAAACTATTCGACACGTATATTTCTGTTTTTGCTAGAAAAATTTTATTAATGGTTTGGGGGTCAAAGTTGAAGATCGTCCGTTTTTTTTTTGAAGAAAAACGAGGCAATTTCCATATGGCAATACTTTTTGTGTCTAGAGTTAAAAGATTGCAGCGACAATTTTTTCGTGTTCTACTTGTTCCATAGTACAAGTTAGGACATAAAAACTTATGGTTGACATTTGGCACAAAGGCCATTCAAAATTATTCAAAAGAAAGTTTTTTTTCTGAGCATTTGACCTTTGATATTTCTTGTGCCAACAACGAACCAAACTTTCGAGGTCATTTATTCCTTGTGCCAACATTGGAAATGTATAAAATTAGCTGGAAAATAATCCGTATGCATTACAGAACTAAAATCAATTAACAAACCTATTGGTATTTGCTTCAAATTTATTTAATGAGGCTTTACACTTTGAATAAAAACCGCACAGTTTGTATTTGCAGCAAAATTTAGAGCTCCTTAACTACTTGTATCAAAAATAACCAGTAATAAATTTAGCTGGAAAATAATCTTTAAGTTTTGTAGAAATAAAATATAAATTCCCAGAATTATGGTTATTTGCTCCAATTTTATGGTTATTTGCTCCAAAAAAAAAAAACCTGTCTTCTAATACCACTGCAATTGATAAGATTAAATTATGTATGGGGGAAGCACGGTCACCAGTAGCTCTCGTGTGTAGTTCTAGTGAGATTTTATTTATAACCAAACCAAACTAGTATTTCATTTGGAGAACATGCCAATTCTTTCTTATAAAATAACGTGACTTGAGTAGTTATCTACACACAATCATGTTTGTCTAGTTTAATTTTTTTTTCAATACTCATCCTTTATCATTAACAAGGAAATGCGATTATTAATATTTTTTTATATACAGGAATAGTCAAAATGAATAGAACAATAAAAAACTATTATTAGAGGAATTTTTATTCTAACCTAACTACAGATACGTATGGACAGATGAACTATCAACTATTGTCCATATTCATTTTGACTAACCCTGTATAATCAAAGAGTTGTTTTTGATTTTGCTTCATGTTTTGAGTTAACAATTCGAACGTGCTTGCTGTAGTTTCTAATGTTTGCTATGGCTATTTCCGTGTGGCTTTGCTCAATAACATCCAAAGAGTTGTCTTGCTAGTTTGAATTGTTAAGCATACAAAGCAATATTTTTTTGGACTGTCGATATTGTAATAGGGTATTTGACTGTATCGCTAAAATAACTTCCACTGTTATTTAAATTATAGTTGAAAGTCAAAAATGACAGTGAAATGAATATATTGTCTTTTTATTGTTTCTAACGCTGTTTCGGGACAAATTGGGAATATTTCTTGACTTTTCTGTCTTTTCCCAAACAGAAAAACAGCGTTATCCTTTATGATGACAATTGTTACTTTGTCCCCTGAAGAAGTGTAACAATCTCATCAATTTCATGTTCAATTAATTTTTTTGTGCTTTTTATTTGTTTATTTATGTTTGTCATTCGATGAGGCAGCTTCAGTGCCGAACAATGATTAACTGTTTCTTTCAATAGTACTTTCAACACCTCTTAGCTTGTTTACTTGCCTTTTTATTTTATTTGTACTATATGTACACATTGATATATATATATATATATATATATATATATATATATATATATATATATATATATATATATATATTATATATATATATATATATTATATATATATATATATATATATATATATATAATAAATCCTTATATCAATAACAAACGTTTTAATAAGGCCTTTTTTTTCACGTTATTACCACGTGATCAGAAACACTTCGGTTTGGCTGATGTCACTTGTAAATATAAACAGACCGGCGTGATGTTTTTTGTTTTCTGATTAAAATTGATTTAATCTAATTTACTATTGAAATAATAAATATTGAGATAATAAATATGAGAGTATAGAGCGGTTCACTAGTGGCATCACAGATACCACGTGACACCCAGAAAGTGTTTTGGGGGTGATTTTTCGTCCTAATTTTAAAATTAATTTTTGTGCTTTTTTTTTTGTAGAATTTGAAGTAAAAAAGAAAAAAATACGGGTCTAATATTTTTCTCATAAGAATATTTTAAGCCCTTACAAAATGGATTTTTTTTTTTGAAAACAGAGAACTAAAGGAGGTAGGGTTGACAATCCTATTGAGTTTGACGAACACATGGGATTATTTTGTTACTTTGGTTGAAAATAATGTGTCACACTAAAACTACACATTTTTTTATTTGTGGAAGGAGAATTTTAGTTCAACTGCTGATGGTCGTCATCGATTGCACATCACTTCATTTCTATCTTGAATTGATCGTCAATAGATTTGCAGCATCTGTAGTATGCACTATTTACCACATTCAGTACCACCTGGGGGCTCGCTGTAAGTCAAAATATATAGTAACATTATTATTTTTATTTTTTTATTTTTAGAATGGGGCTGCAATATTGGCAGTCAAGCCTTTGCAGACTCGGCATATTCCCCAGAACTGAGAGACATTCTTTTTGTGGCACCATCTAGGCGACTCTCACTACCAATTTTGACGCCCAGATTACAATGAATCCGAGCTCTCTGTGGATGTTAAAGTATGCCGAGATTTTAATTTTGCCGAGAGAATCCAAGCCAAATGGACCCTCCAGGGATCTTTTACATGCCACATAATCATATGACATGCGCGCCCAGGATTTTGCCATCCAGAAAATCCGACGACTCAGCCGGGGCTCGAACCCGCAATCTTGGGCTTATGAGGCGGACGCGTTAGACCTCTCAGCCACTGAGCCGCATAGTAACATAATAATAGTGAACCAGATGTAAGTTCGAACTGCTACATATACATATATTTTTCAGGCTTGTGTGCTTGCTCAGAGAGCCGCTTATAAACCTTCGTCAAGTAAGACAGTCACAACACACACACTCACATGCACACATATACGTGACAGATGCTGCCATCTATCACGCACCACCTCCACAATTTAGACATGTCCCTGAAGGGGAGGGAAATAGTCTCCAGGAACCTGTAACCCGTGGGAAACTGCGCAATGACCGCCCACAGGACTTTCGGACCCAACAGATTCAACGAGCACGTACTCCGCATATACTCGATGAGTTTTCAGCGACCAGGTTTTGATCGCGGAACCTTCCGATCCGCAGATCGCTACCCTGACCACAGGACGCCTCACAGCCCTTCGAACTGCACTTCACTTGAGAAACTGTTTCTACACTCTGAAGAAATATGCTCCTTTCAAAAGCAATTAATCGCCAAATATAGTAGTGCTTGCCCAGACCAAAATCTTAATGGGCAATTCCATAAAAATGTCAACCTCGGTACCAAAATTTCAAAATTAAGTAAATATTTCGCGTCTTATACGATTTTAAAGATTGGAATCTATTTTAACACACTAAAATTCATTGTTTGAATATATATTTTTTTATAGAAGAAAAATTGGTTTTAAACGATTAGTAAAAAATTAAAAAAAAAAAATGCAAGTGTTAAATTCTTACACTTTCGAAATATTTTTTTCCCTAAACTTCCCATAAGTTAGTTTGAATATTAGAATTAAATTGTTCCCAACATTATAAATTAACATTCTAAACACACACACCTACCCGAATCAAAAGTTGCAAAATTTCTTGTTATGGGATGCATTTACTACACCCACTCATAAAATGTCAGTCAGTTACCAATTTTTATTTTATTTTTTAACTTCAGAATATAAATTTCGACTTCAGAAACTTTATAAATGATATTCTCTGTTCTTAATGAGTACTAAAGAATACTAAATGGGACAAAATGAAAAAAATTAACTTTTACGTTTAAAAAATGGTTGGTAACTGACTGACATTTTGACTTGGTAACTGATTGACATCGTCGTAGCTGGCTATTATAATTTACTTATTATCACCCCAGACCAGACCCTATGCATAAATTATTATCATAATACAACTCAACTTTCGTGTTTGATTCAATGACATGTCAGTCTTTTTATTAATGTAAATAGACGCTAAGTTTTAAGCAGGACAGTTCCGCTTTTTGTCTAACTGCACCTTGAATGTTCCATTTTTCTGTTAGTTCCATTAACCGAATAGAAATATAGTTTTGCAAAAAAAAAACATTCTAATGCTCCGTATGTAAAACATTAAAAGTACTAAAAGGACTTAAGTCTAATGCTAAGTATTCATTAATTATTTTTCGATTATTAATTGTCTGTTATAAGTTTAACGGTCTGTTGAAATTAGGGGAATGGGGGGGGGGGGATTATATGAACAATTGTTGAGGGGGGTAGAAATAGAATTCCTGATTTTGGATTGAAAATAATGTCACATCACTTTTTATGCATCAAAAACTAGAAATACAGTATTTGACTGGGTAACTTACTCAGTTAGATTTTGGAAATCAAATGTTTTAAAACTTTAATTCCAAGTGTTAATTGGAAGTAAATATGCCTTTAACAGAACAGCTACAGAGAAGCAGAAAAGGTACAGAGAGCTTTCATCCACTGGTCATTATGAAAGAAAATTATTAAATAATGCAGAGTATTATGACCTACAGTTTTATGTAGGGAGAGTTATCGATGATTGAGACAAAGTAAGGGCAAAATTCTTAAAAAAATCTTGGGACAGTCTTTTGAATGGCCGAAAGATAGCGATGTATAAGAAGTAGGATCATATGGGGGAATTATGGATCAAAATATCACAACATCCTATTTTTTTCTAACGTATGAAAAATAGAAAGATTTAATTTTGCATGGAGTAAGCTTAAATAATTTAGAATTTTATTAAATAATCACTTTACCTAAAACTTAATTATTATAAGTTTTATTTTAATTATTGAGTGATCAGGAATTACCCCGGGTTTGGGCAATTATGGGTCACACATGGGGTAAATATGGATCACCCATTTTTTTTTATAGTAATGCGTGTCAAAAGTAAATTAATATTCCAAATTATATCATTTTTAGCACATAAAAAGATTGTTTTAGCACATAAAGGTAATGAAAGCGAAACTTGGCATATTTTTTTTATGCCAAGTTAGAATTCTTTATGCATCTTTCTTCATACATGTATAATGAACCATCAAAAGAACTCTATTTTGACAAAAAAAAATTCAATGGACTTTATTACAGCAATCCAAACTGAAATATATGGCACAAATAAATATTCTTTCAAAAGTATTTATTTTAAATAAATTTTCTCGTAAGTTTAAAGCAATGACAACAGTGAAAATATTGAATAAAAATAGAATTTTCATGCTATTTCAATGTAGATTAAATTTTTTGCTATTTAAATTTTAAATAAACTTCTAATTTGAATTTTTTAATGAAATTTGAAATGCAGCCAAATCTGATTTAATGCTTCAAAATGACATATACTACTTAGCTAAAAACACATGAAAAATTAAAAAATATCACTGATCCAGAATTACCCCAGTGATCAAGAATTACCCCAGTAAACTGGGGGATAAATAGATATACCTTTAAAATCATTAAATAAATTATTATGACATTTTTTTATCGGATTGAAAAGCTTAGACCTTTTCCTATTGAAAAATAGCACCAACAAAATAGTTAGTTCAAATTAAAAAAATCATGTTTTTCAAAGACAATCGTTTTTGAAGATGTTTTTATAGTAGTGTAAAAAGTATTTTTTTATTTTTTGCTGCAGAGTTACATTGTTTTTGAACTTGATATAAGAAAATAGAATGTATAAGGATGACTTGGCATAATTTTTTTTTTCTAAAAACCATTTTTAATCCTTAAAACTTAGTGATCATTATTTACCCCGGAAAGAGAGTGATCCATAATTCCCCCATGTGACCCTATATAAGATCTTCATATGTAATGGTCTCATAGGGATAGAAGGATCTGGTCCCTCTTAAGTTTTGAAAAAAAATTCAAGAGCACACAATAAGTTAAAGAAAGTTTATTAAAAAATTAGGTTAATGTTAATTAACTATCCTTATATGTAACCAGTCAATTGGTAATACATGTTTGTCAGAATGTTGTTTAGTAATTACCATAAATATATTATGAATGTGCAACATATTTTTGGGTATTGTCTCATCAGACATAGACGGCAGGGGAGCCCAGTCGGTTAAGGCATTCGCCTTGCAAACGGAAGGTTCCAGGTTCAAGTCCGGGTACATCTAAAATAACTGCTGACTTATAAACGGCCCGTTCAACTAAAAATGCCCGAAAAATACCCTGTGTAGTGTGTAGAGAGAGGGCTCGTTAAATATCCTCCAACGCTGCGTACGATGTCGCCCTTAATGGTTGCGTTGGGTGCCTACTCAGGTATCGACTAGTCACCTGCCTGCTGTTCTAAATTACGACGTGCATCACAAATAGCCCTTGTGTAGCTCTAGTGCGACGATAATTCAAAGATGTCAGTCAGTTACCATTACGTCAGTCAGTTACCAAGGCGTTCTAAAATCTGTTGCTTTTTCAGGGTACAATATTTTGATACACAAATGATGTGCTGGATAGTTCATTTCCTGCACTTTAATATAGGACTGACTTATAAAAGCTACCTCTTTTATATTCTGAAGAAAATGATATTAAATAACTTGAAGTGTCAATAAAGGTTGCACATACGTCAGTTAGTTACCACAACTTCAATAATTTTTCTAACACTTTCCATAAGAGTCATTTAAAATTGCAAACCATATTTGAATTCAGCTAAAAAATTTCTTTTAAATTATACCAAACTTAATTTGTAAAACTTTATAATTGTCCCGATATTTTGTAAAGCATTGTAATTTCGTATTCCTAATGTCAGTCAGTTCCCCCGTGGAATGGCCATCCTTACTATTTTTCAAAGTGGACTGTTCAACAATCGAAATATTTGAGATGCCAAGAAGTGACAGGTGGACTATACTCCTAGCTTGTATGTTTTAGTGTTAAATAATTGGTTTTAAGGCAGGCGAATACCCAAAATTCTTAAATTTTTACTATTGCTTTAATCGTTTCCAAATTTGGCATACTGATTTCAAATATAATGAATAATATACTATTTAGGCTTTTGTTTTTATTTAAATATAATTAATTTATTTTAAACGGTGTTTTTCTACTAAAAAAAGAGGTTTACGCCAACAAGTCTACCACATTGAATTTTCATCCTATGAACATCTATATTATGTGTTAAGTTCTTCGTTTTGAACTGATACATGCAATGACCCTCTAGAGTTGCATGCAAATTACAAGAAAAAAAGTTATTAAGAAAAATGTTATAAATTAACCACAAAAAAGGATTTTTTTCGATTAAATTAAACTTGGATATTTTTTAAAAAAATACTTGTATACTTACACCAGATGTTATAGGTTCATGGCACATATATATATTGAAATAGCATCTGCGAAAATATTTCAGGTAAATTAATGTAAAACTTTTTATGCTAGAAGTGTTGGCGTATATCCCTTTTTTTAGTTGAAAAACACCGTTTAAAATAAATCAGTTATATTTAAATAAAAAAATTGCCCAAGAAGCATTGCTCATTATATTTGAAATCACTATGCCAAATTTGGAAAAGATTAAAGTAATAGTAAAAATTTTAGAATTTTGGGTATTCGCCTACCTTAAATAGTTTTATGAAATTTAAGCTTCTGCTGGATTCCTGGAACTGTAAAGAGATATTGAAAAATCAATGAAATTATTCTTTAGTTTTAATTGTAAATTTCGAAAATAGCTTTGTTACAATTTTTTCTTTATTTTGTACAGCGATGAAAGTATGATTTTTTGAAACAGTTTCATCTTCCTTTTTTCACAATTTAACAAAATTATACTTTAAATTACTAAATTGCTTGCGATTTTCAAAAAAGTAAGCAATAAATAAATTTCATACCAATTACTTTGTTTAGTAGTTTTCTCTTCATACTATACTCCATAGTGCTCTTACACTTTTTATTGTTCTCTTTTACATTTTTGCAGTCTATAGAGATAGTTTAAAAAGTTTGGAATTTTTATATACATTTTATTGATAATGTTAGTTTTAATTTTTTTAAATTCTTCTGAAAATTTCTTACGTGATAAAATTTAGAGATTTTTTAAAAATACGTACTCGTTTCTTAAAATGTATTTGTACCTTAAAAATGGTTATGTACCAAAAAATTAGCTGCATTACAATATTGTAGATGGAATCACAATGGCATTTTACATAACCTTTAAAACATAACTTTTTCATCGAAATTAAAAAAAATAGCAATATCTGTTCTGGAATTGTGTTGAAAATATTAGTTTAAATTATGAAGTTTTACATGGGAGGGGAGGGGGGGGGGGTTTCAAGTCGTTAAAAATAGGAAATAAACATTTAAAAAAATTTTATCCGGATTTTTTAAACCGGATATAACTTTTTTTTTTAAAAAATAGGGCCTTCACATGTTTTTTTAAATTATTGAATAATAATTGTCTTGTTCTTGTGTGGTAAAAATTAAGCTACGAAAACCTTATATCCAAAAACTATAGAAATGATAAGTAGTGAAAAACTAAATCTTAAATGGACGCAGTAGACCTAGGTCAACTTTAGCCTGTCCCACCTCTTAGATTGTCTAATTTTATTTTTTCAAAGTATTTAATGCTCAATAATACACAATATGAATCCGAGGTTTTGGATGATTCCCTATTTTTAAAATTTTATGCTTCTAAGATTGTTTTTTCCGCTTGAGTTTCAGTTGAAAAAAATAGATGTGGTAAAGAAAAGCTATTTAACTTTTGAAAAGTTTGAAAATAAATACACACGAAAAGCTATCTGACTGAACTGTTCGCAGACGTGAAAAACAATTAAAAATCACTACATGTTTGAGAAATTAGCTATCTTGGCCAGACAATCAGTAATTCACGATAGATAAGCAACTAGTTAAGCTTTTATGATTTATTGCATTCAACTTAGAATTAATAATAGTATTCTTTTCCTATAACAAAAAGTCTTTGGTTACATTTTCATATTTTTCTTTATTGCTTTATTCCTCCTTGTGGCGTTCTTCCATTCTCTTTGCAAAATCTTCAATTTTCTCTCTGCAGTCTTCTGATATTTGGTCTCCAAGATTTTCCATGGCAGTCTTACCCAGTAGTTTCATGCACTCCTGAAAACAAAACATTTTTATAATCCGCTGTGCAAAAAAAAAAAAATCCAACTTATGGGGTTATTTCAGATGATGTAACGCTCCAGTTTTCATTTTTGCATTTCCTTCGATTTCATTGGTTGTTTGGGTTAACTGTCGGCAATTAATTATTAAAAAAAGAGTCATGTTTTAAAGTTAGCTAGTTCAAACTATCATACAATTAAATAACTACTTTGCTTCGAGCTTTGATTTTATATGATCACATGCCTGGTTATTTACTGTTTTCTTTTCTGCAAAAGTTATGTAAAACAACTGATTTGAAATGTCACTATGTTGTTCGCAGTTAGGCACACTTCAATTAATTGATTGCTAATTATTTAATTGATTAATATTTTTTATTGATGTAAAGTATTTTTATATTGGCTTTTATGTGCCTGATCTTCTCACAAGGTTTTAAAAGTCTATCTCAAAAAATTAAAGAAAAAGTTGTCTAAGCTATATTGATACCTTATTAAAAAAGAAGTGACGCAAAAGTATTTATTTTAATAAACATTAATCAAATTAGGGGTTAAAAATAATGTCTTTTAAATGTCATTCAAAGAACCAATACACTTAAATGTATCTTAATTTCACTTAAAATTTAAAATAAATAATAAAAGAAATCACAAGATGAATGCAGTCATTTTTACCTTAATTTCCTTTCTTTTGTCGGAATCAACACTTTTCATCCAATCCATAAATTCCTTCTGTAAATTGCATTAAAAATGTTTGATTATTTAATAATTAATAATAATAATAATAATAATAATAATAATAATAATAATAATAATAATAATAATAATAATAATAATATAATAATAATAATAATAAATTATAATTAATTATAATTAATAGTTAATAATAATATAATTAATTATAATTAATTATAATTAATAGTTAATAATATAATTTATAATAAATATTTAATATAATTACTAATAAGTAATTATGATTATTAATTAATATAATAATTAGTATTTAAAAAAAATATTGTTACTAATACTTGCATTGGCAAGCAATTATTTTATGTGTAGGGGAGAGTGTTGTACCTTGGGACAATTTTTACATTTAAATTTTTTTCTTCGATAACTATAGTCAAACAAAAATTTAAAAGCAGCATTTCAACACACCAATATATTCCTCTATAATATATTTTTTTAAATTCTGGCAGCTTGAAATTAAAAAATTGATACTCATTTAAAGAAGAGACGATAAACTGTTCCAAGATACAATATGATGTTGTACCTTGGGACAAACTTTATAATTCAATCAATAATCATACATTTGAACTAATTTGTGTCAGGAAGCAAACTTTATTGTTTTTTCAAGGAAATACACAAATAAAACTTCATAATTCAAGAATAATTTAAATTATACAGCAAAATTGCAAGTCCAAATTATTTAACATTATATGATGATACTGTATGCATTACTGTCCCAAGGTACAACACACTACATGGTTTAAATAAAAGCAAGATATTGGCCAATCTAAATGCATTATCATTATTTTCTCATAACCAAAATATTTTAAAATCTTCTCTTCTTTCTCATAACCAAAATATTTTAAAATCTTCTTTTTATGAGGAAAATAAAAAGCAGTTGACTTTTTGTAAAAGTACAAAGGTAAAAGATTATATTTGAATGAGAAAAATATTTACTTTGGGGTAATGAAATATTATTTTTTGTCACTAATTCATCAATTCAATGATGCTAGTGTTAAATTTTATTTTGATGATGTCTGTTGGTTAAGGCTACTATTAGAAATAAACAATGTATGAATATTGCCAATAGATTCTTAGATATTGTCAGTGTCCTAAGGTACAAGCGTCCCAAGGTACAACACTCTCCCCTATAAGTAATAGGGTACTTGACTAAATTTTTTTATTGGCTTAAATTGTTCTTATGCCAAAAATATTAGACCCGTATTTTTTCTTTTTTTAAAAAATAATTGAATTTAATTTCAATTTTTAAATTTTTAATAATTTATTTTTGGGTAGTGGGGTAAATTGGTGGTGTGGTTAGGCTTAGCTATGGCTGTAAGATGTAATGGAGTTTTGGTTCTGGAATGAACTTAAATTGGATTATATCGGAGGATATAAGTTAAAAACCATTTTAATGTAATTAAAATGTACAGTGTTATTAAAAAAACTAATTTAATAATTTTTTTAAAATTAAATTTAATATATTAAGTTTAACAATGTACATTTAAGAATATGCCCAGAAGACATGCAATGTGTAATGTTTTTTTTTTTTTTTTTTTGCAATTAATTAACTAAATGATACAAACTAGAACTTATCATGTAAAATACTTAACCGAATCAAAGCTGGAAAGTTATTAACTATTTCCAGAAATAGACAATGAAGATTATTTTGTAATGTTCAGTGCAATCTGTATAGTTTTACAGGGGCCTCAATTTAATACTAGAGGACCATACTCTTTTGATTAAATATTCTATTATTCTACTATTATTATTATCTCTAAAAGTTAGCTTTTCTGAAATAAAAGTGAAGTGAAATATAAGGAATGATTTTTTTTCCATTTGATCTTTATAAAAAGATTTTTGACTTCATTATATTCTAAAATTTGAGATACTCCCATCCTCCCTCACCCTGGGGGAAAATGAGGATCTAAATTCTCTAAATTGCCAGATATTAAAGCATATCGTGGAAAAAATTAAAAATATCTATATATTTGAAATCTAAACTGTTCAAATACATATTATATACAAAAAAACCCCATTAAAATTAGTTAAAAAAAAGTAGGTTTTTTAATAATGATTTTGAAAATGCTTGATTTTACCCCCATTCCCCCCCCCCTAACAAACAATAACAGATTTATAATGAAATATATAACAGGTGATAAAATTCAAAATTTGCCAAAAAAATTCACACAAATTAGAGTAGCGGGACTTTTGGTACAACTTTATTTACTACTTACTATTCTATTTAGAATTCATCATTTATAGAAAAAAATAAACAATGATTTTAATTTCATATTTTAATTCCTTGAATTGTAAATGAAATAAGAAAACTTAAAAAAAAAAATGTTATATAGTTGTAATTGAATTTTCTCGAGAATTCAATTAATATAGCATATATATGCCATATAATACGGCGAACATATATGCTATATATGGTAAAACTATATGCTATATAATATTTAATTAAATTCATATTTTTCATTCCTTGAATTATAAATAAAACAAAGAATTTTTTTTAAATGTAATATTAGAATATAACATAATTACAATTTAATTGACTTGTGAAATTCAACTGAAATAGTAAATATGGCGAGTTCAAGTATTAGTTAAAAAAAATTAGCTTTTTTTTTGGCGAATTCGGTGCATGAAGAAGTTTCAATATTGTATTGAAGCTGTTTAAAATGACCGAAATTTTCGGTTTATTCTTGAAAACTTACCTTAGTTTGCTTATCTGCTTCGCGATCTTCTCCTCCAGTGCACTTAAATCTCTTTAACTGAAAATGTAAGGGATGAAACTTAACACAAAATTTATTTATTTTGCTAAATAGTAAATGAATTATGCCAAATACTATTATAAAGCAAAAGTATCACAATACTATTATAAAACAGAAGTATCACAATACTATTATAAAACAGAAGTATCACAATACTATTATAAAACAGAGTTCTTATGAAAAACGTTTATAGAAGGAAGAATAGAAAGCAAAATTTAACTACTTAATTAAATAAAATGTTTATGTATGTTATTTTGTAATAATAAAATGTATTAAAAAGTAAACAAAACCTGTGGTGTTTACAAACGAGTTTTACGAAGAATCTTTTCTGTAAAAATATTTTATTTTTATTTTGATATATGAAGAGCTCAAATGCAAACAAGTTAAATCACTTTTTGGAAAAAATTGAGTTGGTTACCTATTCATACAGGTATTGTAGGAAGGATCCACCAACATTTTGATTTGCGTAAAAAAGTTAAATCGTATGTTTTTGTGTATATATACATTATACATGCGATTATAATCACTCATAATCATCAATACGTATATAAACTGTATGAAAAGCTAACCAATTCAATTTTTCCCCAAAAGCGATTTAAAGCCTCGGTTTCCTCGGAGTCAGTCAACAGATTTAAGCGGTCGGACAAGTGCGGTGAGTGACGTCATACAAACTACTGACATTGCTTACGCTAGAGTGGTTTCCTCGGGAGCGTAGCCGGTAAACTCAACACGACCGCCAGATTGAGTTGCTGTTGAGTGCGTTGGGGAAATCCTGATGACAACGTTTTTTGCTGTTGTCTGTTGTGCGGTGCGCTTGCCATAAATTAAAAATTTGAGGAAATGACGGAAGGCGAGAGTTGTTTTACGCTTTCCGAGGAAGAAAAGCGAATTGATTTTGTGAGAAATCACGAAGAACCTAAATTTTCCATTTTTGACATGCAAAGACGAAAACCAAAAAACCCACAGAGTTAGTTGAGTGAGTTTGCTAGGTTTCCAGTTTCGTGTCAATGGTAACGTTCCGATGAATAGGGTGTCAGGTAGAGTGACGTCATTAACGTATAATAGCGGTCGCATTTTTCTGACGACAGACTCCGAGGATACCAAGGCTTTACTTGTTTTGCACTTGAGCTCTTCACATGTATTGCCAGTAACCAGAGGTAATTTGGACAATTGGAAATTGCGTATAATCGAGAATTTTTATTAAATAGTAAAACTGCAAACATTGAATTTTAGTCAAGAGAGTAATTTCGGAACTGAGAATTCCTAGCAAAAAGCAAGTGCCAAAGCATTTTTTCAATTGACATTTTTTTTTTAATTTGAAGAAGTCAAAAAGTCTTAGGTTTGTATAATTCCTTAAAAACTTCTTGTTTTAATTTTAATTCTTGTTTATTAATATTAAATCTGAAAGGAGTTCTGGGAAAACCGCTTATTTCTTGTTTTATAGTAGATATCAGAATTGAAAAGTAGGTATTGGCATGCTGACGATGTCCTTCAAAATCAGACGATACTTGCGTTCAAACGTTATCCAAGAGGGCACAAGTCAACTGCACTGCTCATAAAGTGGACAAAAACCTTCCAGTTCTTTTTAAATTACTGTTATTTTACAATCCGATATTCAGAATATCTTTTTACAAAAATATTTACACGATTTTTTATAAATAAAAAGTAATTGTGATTAATAGAATTTATTTTTGATAAAAAAATTATGATTTCTAAGAAAAATTAATTAATTTTTGAACACGTCTGTCTTTAAGATGTAATGAATCATCCTACACTTGCCTCCTCCTTCATAGGATTAAAAGTGAAGAATCATGTAATATCTCGGGGTTTTCTCCAAAGTAAAATGTTCGGTGCCATTTTTCTTAATGTTTTGCTTTATTTGATCGTCGAAACTTTGAAGAAGAAGAAAAAAGAAAATAGTCAAATTCTAAATTTTTGATTCTTTCGTCATCTTAAAATGGAGAATAAAAACATGCGGATACTGTTTAAGCGAACAACGAATAAAAGAACGATTTGTTCTTTCCTTCAGGTCAGTGGAGTAGCCAGTGCAGTCGACTAAATGCCATCCAAGATTCGGCAGTCGGCAGTAAAAGAAAACTGTCAAATTTAGGGTACGATTTTTAAGAGAGAGAGAGAGAGTGATTCTTGTTCAAAATAAATGATATTTTGTAGACATATCTAACACTTTTTTTAAATTTGGTTTATGATAAAAACATTGAACGATTCGAAGTAGCATAAAAGAGTTCTCAGATGAGCATTAAACAAATATTGAATAAATCCAATGATTCAATTAAAAAAATATTTTTCGAATTGACACAGTCAATATCCAAGACTATAGACAGGTCATGCCAAATATTGACTGTGTCACGAATGATTTTTGTTTGTTAATTACGTATTCTGTGAGCTAAAAAATGACATTTTACTTACGTCCAAATCTTTTGCACAAGCGGGAGCCGAGTCTCCGTCGTACATTGCTGAAATGTAAAGACGTAAGTTATTTTACAGTTAATATTTAAATACGTAATTAACATAACAGTTAATATTCAAATACGTAATTAACATAACAGTTAATATTCAAATATGTAATTTACATTACAGCTAATATTTTAACAAAACAGTTAATTATTTTACCTTTTTCAGTCGGGAGTTTCTAATTTATAGGGTCTAATATAAAAAGGATACCAATAAAAATATTAAGAAGAATCTCGATTTTTTTTTCTAAAGATTTTTTGAAATAATTTTCAATTATCATGGGTTTTTAAACACAAGGACACTAAAACTCAATTGTTTTAGGTAATTATACTAACTTTACTTTAAATTGAAAGTTTTTCTACAACATTTTTATGTTTTTATATTAAGTCCTATTACATAAAGATGCAAATATTAATAAAATTAAATCATAATATAATAAAATATAATAAAAATGATTAATTAATAATAATTAAAATACTACTGAAACTGGTTAATTAAGAAGCATTCAGGAACATTGTTATTATAGGTATACCTATGAAATGACCCTTTTTTTTAAAAGAAAACTTACTGGTGAATTTTGCATCACTGGATGAGGGTAATAAATCGAAGTATGTGCCATTAAAATCAGTAACTTTTGCTTATCTTTTTTGTAAATTATGGATTCCTTCGTGATAGAACTTTGAGTACTGGGAGGTAAAAAACGAATATGCTTATTTTTCAGCATCATCAAAAGTAGCGAAGTGCTGCTCAGCCATACCATGTTCCATGGATCTGAGCAAGTGATAGTCTGAAAGACCAATATCTGGAGAATCTAGCGGGGGCAATAAAACATCCCATGTCAGGATTTTTAAGGTGTTTTTAACGTTATTTGTGGTGTGAGGCCGCGCATTGCAAATTAGCAAAATAACTGTTCCGTGTCTGCTAGCCCATTCTGGTCGTTTTTTGATAAATTCCTGGTTTACATCGGTTAATTGTTGTTGATATTGACCAGAAGTAACTATTTCACCAGGTTTTAGCAGCTCATACTTAAGAAGGCCTTTTTGATCCTACCAAACATAAAGAACTGTCTCTTTCAAAGCGATTTTCTGTTTAGAGTCAATATTGAGGGTTTCCTGGAATCAACCAACATTTTTTTCGTTCAGGATTGTCAAAATATATCCATTTTTCATCACCTGTGGCAATTCGATGCAGGAAACACTTTCTTTGATGTCGATTCAAAAGTTGTTCGCAAGTGACTTTTTGTTCTCCATCTGTGACTCTGTTAAAGCATGTGGTACCCATTTTCCTTCCTTGCAAATTATTCTAAGGCATGAAAACGTTCACTAATACATTTCTGAGTTACATTTAACATTTCTGAAATATGTACCCGCGTTATTTTTGGATTTTTATCCAAAATTGTTTGCAATTCTTCATCTTCAAGTTTTTTTTTGGTGGTTTTCAATTATCTTTGTCTATCACATCAAAATCCACTTTTTTAAATCAAACAAACCATCATTTTCAAAGTGATTCAGATGGACCATTGTCTCCATAAGCTTTTTGAAGCATTTGAAAAGCTTTAGCAGAAGTTTTTTTCAAAATAAAGTAATGGATTAAAATTTCCCCCAAATGACCCTTTGTTGGCATGAAACATGACATTTTTAAAGCCTAGAATGAATATGAAAAAAAAAACCACAGCAGTAACTAATGCCCCTGGCAGGTGAAAGGTTAAAAGTAGTCTGACAAAATGCTAGTAGGACGATTCCACACTTTTATTAACCCGGGTGCAGTGCTATCTGTTCACATAAGGTCATTTCATAGGTATACCCCTAATAATTTAAAAAATCCAGAAAATTCTAGTTAATTCCTGAATATTCAAAATATATTGTTAATTTAACGATAGTTTTATCTGCTTAATTGAAATTTCAATGAAATAACTTTAAAATGGAAAGATTATTGAAAAAACGTTGAGAAATACTAAAATTATTGCTTTAATAATTTGTAAATTTCATAATTTTAATAAATTTTAAATGACTCTACCATATTGCAAATTTTATGATTATCCGCTACAGGAACATAATTATTTTTTCAAAGAAAGGGAATTTTCGTTGTAAAATTTAAATTTTGATCTAATGCAGTAAAAAAAGATCAATTCAGCCAATTTACTTATTCCTAAGAAAATTTAACGCTGATTTTAACACATACCATTCATCTCCTTCTTAACTTTCATCATAGCTTCCTTGCATTTTCCATCGTGTTCAGCATTGACACTGAGACATGCAAAAGCGCCGACTGCCGCTAGTACCAAAACTATTGAGGTATTCATCTTCTCTCTAGTATAAGACAAGTACTGTTGATGTGTGATGGTTGGCTTTATATACTAAGTCTTATAGCATGATCGAACGAGGAAGTTGTTACATAACTGTTCCATACCAATCGAGGAAAAAGCATCATTATATATTTACTGATGTGGTGTGATATGCAGCTACGAAAATAATGCTTTCATGCATATTTACCAAGATGTCACACAATTGGGGCATCTATCAGTGGGTATTTTTTTTTTTTTGGAGGGGAGAGATGTAAAATCACTAAATAGGGAACAAATGGTCCACTTACATTTGGCGAATTATCTCTACCTTGGTGTAAGCACTTTCGTGTTTAAAGGGTCATACAATGTTATATACTCGTTATATACTTGGCGTAAACACTTTCTTGTGAAAATTGTCCGATAAAGTTATTTATTCGTTATATACTTGGGTCCCAAATAGCCCTCGTGTAGTTCTAGTGCGACGATAATTTAAACCTAACCTAACTATATACTTGACATAAACACTTTTTTATTAAAGGGTCACATAAAGTTATATACTTGGCGTAAGCACTTTTTTTATTAAAGGGTCATATAAAGTTATATACTCGTCATATATTTGGCGTAAACACTTTTTTATTAACACTTTGGCTGCGAAGGACGCGCCAGCTCGTCATGTGGTTCCGATTCATCGACAACAGCATTATTCTGATAAAATTCTTGTAAAATTTCGCCAACCGTTCTCCAAAAGTTCAAGTTCGTTTTTGCAGTTTTTGTGTTATTGCGATTGCGAAGTGTATCTTTTGCCTATTGACGACAAATATAATACAGCAATAGTTATGTAGGTATGTTAAAACCTACGTTTTAAATTATGTTAACCCAGAAGCAGGCGCAGGCTATTGAAGACAAATTTTGATGGTGATTATTTTTTCATTGGTTTCTCTGGCGTAGATAAATTTAGGACATAAGTTGATCGAGTGACTTTCTAACCAACTCTAAACGTTTGGAGAACTTTTAAAAAATATGAGTAACATCAGAATATTAGTTCTAAAAAAATCCTTGTGTAAGTCGCACCCTGTTCTCGGGCTAACTGCGAGCAAATTTAAGGTTATTTGGTTATCAATTTGAGGATATGGAACGAAGAAGATTAGATTTTGCACTTTTGCGACAGATCCCACTGTGCGTGGAATAATACTTGATGATTTGAAAGAGTACAGGGTGTTTATAAAACAACGCTCGCTATTCGGAGTGGTCTGAAGCTTCAATGAATAATCCAAATGCAAAAAAATTTGAGACACTTACTATTCAAGCAGGGGGATAAAGAATACAATCATAAAAAACAAACTCGTCACTTAACCAGGGTTCTAAATTACGAGGCGTAATTGGATTTGTTGGCCGTAATAAACAATAATTGGCTATGCCTCGTAATTTAGAACCATGGTCAAGAGACGAGTTTCTTTTTTTATGATTCCATTCTTTCTCGAAGAAAATAAACTCGTTTCTTGACCAGGGTTCTAAATTACGAGGTGTAATTAGCTGTGTTGGCCGCAATTGGCCATAATTGACGACGCCTCGTAATTTAGAGCCCTGGTCAAGAGACGAGTTAGTTTTTTTTATGATTCTTCTTCTTTATGATTCAATCTTTTTTATAATTCCATTCTTTTTCTCCCTTCTTGATTAGTAAGTGTCTCAATATTTGATGCATTTGTTTGGATTATTCATTCAGGCTACAGACCACTCTGAATAGCGATTGTTATTTTATAACCACCATGTACATTCTATTTCAAACTACGAGGAAATTAAATCTTTCGTTTCAAGTGTAGGACGACCAGACAGCAGACATACTGCATTTCGCTGTGCGGTTTAGTTTGTTATTCAACTATCTAGCTAAAAAAAATTTGCAAATAGTCTCTGTTTTATTATTTTTTTAGTTTTTTCAAACAAAAACAATCCAAAAAATATGAATTATGAAAATTTAATGATGAATTCATAGTTGAAAAGTTAAGTTAATCACTGAAACAAATCTGGTTACTGGCTTTCAATTCAATAATTAGTGACAGATGATGAGTTATCCGATCGGAAAAGGAACGTTTCCTCGTAATTTTACGAATAGTTGTCGTTTAGCTTTAGTTAGCGACGTTAATCCAACCTAACCTTATAATTTTACGACCTCGAACTAAGATTTTTACTTTTTCGAATTTGAGGAACAGTTAGTTCATTTCCATTGCAACGAACTGGTTTAAAAAACAGGATTTACTTCTACTTCACATCAGCCTCTATCGATGAAAATTTCCCATCGCTATCGTCGCAGTCAAGTTGTTAAAGGGTCATATAAAGTTATATACTCTTTGGCGTAGGCACTATCTTGTTAAGATACTCGTTATATACCTAGTAGGTACAGGTAGTATAGTACAGGGTGGCTATAAAATAACGCTCGCTATTTGGAGTAGTCTGTAGCTTTAATGAATAATCCAAATGCAAAAAACTTTGAAACACTTACTAATCAAGAAGGGGGAAAAGAATGGAATTATAAAAAACAAACTTGTCACTTGACCAGGGTTCTAAATTACGAGGCGTAATTGGAAGTGTTTGCAGTAATTGGCCATAATTGGCTATGCCTCGTAATTTAGAACCTTGGTCAAGATACGAGTATCTTTTTTATGATTCCATTCTTTTTCGAAAAAACAAACTCGTCTCTTGACCAGGGTTCTAAATTACGAGGAGTAATTAACTGTGTTGGCCGTAATTGGCCATAATTGACGACGCCTCGTAATTTAGAACCCTGGTCAAGAGACGAGTTTGTTTTTTATGATTATTTTTTATGATTCCATTCGTTTCCCCCCTTCTTGATTAGTAAGTGTCTCAATTTTCGATGCATTTGGATTATTCACTCAAGCCACAGACCACTGGGAATAGCGAGCGTTATTTTATAACCACCCTGTATAACAAGTACGAAGATACCTTATGCTTCCAAGCATTTTGTACAGCTGTGGAAATAAAAAAGTACCCACTTGAGGTTATTTCATCCGTAAGTCACCCTATAGAATCGGACCTTTTTGAGATTGTGCACAATTAACATTCTGAGTTAATTGCACGATACAAAATTTGCATAAGGGGCCGTCTTCATATTAAAAATATTACGATCTTTGAAATTTCCAATGGCAACACCCAATTTTAATAACTTAGAAATGTTAAGCACTCTTGAAAACCCTTAAATCTAAGTTTTTGTTACATTTGGATGAATATTTGACGAGTTATTCAATCGAATCACTTGTGGACCTTTTGGGGACCATCTCTAAAATGACAAGCAAGCATGCATGCAAAGCCGTCTTTATTTATCAATTACACACGTAATCTTACACAGTCCCCTAAAGGGTAATTAAAAGGTATTTAGTGATTTAATCAGCAAATTATGAATAAAATTTTTTAAAAATTGGGATTTAGCTTAAACTTCCTGTTTTAAATTTATTTCTTTAAAAATATTAAGGGTTTTCTATTCATATTTTTTTAAAAAATTAATATAATAATTATTTAAAAATATAAAAATTGTTTTAAATACAATAATATTGAATGCATTTTGT
Source organism: Hylyphantes graminicola (assembly GCA_023701765.1). NCBI lineage: Eukaryota > Metazoa > Arthropoda > Arachnida > Araneae > Linyphiidae > Hylyphantes > Hylyphantes graminicola. The sequence goes on along the minus strand of CM043118.1, from coordinate 8,289,423 downwards.
TTGGGTTATTACAATTTCTTTTCAGTAAAAAATTCGTTTCATTATCTTAATTATTTATAGATCGGGATAGTTTTTTATGTGCAACTCATTTAACATTATGGGACCTAAACTTTGCACGTCTCTAACTCCTCTAATAATGCTTAAAAACTAACAAAATTTGGCATTTCGTATTAACATAGGTCAGAGATTTGAAATATGGATTCAAAAAGGGGTGTTGCTATTGGAAATTTTAAAGTTAGTAACATTTTTAATATGAAGAAGGCCCCTTATGCAAATTTTGTGTCATGCAATTAACTCAGAATGTTATTTGTTCACAATGTCAAAAAGGTCCGATTCTTTAGGATGAATAACGGAGGAAATAACCTCAAGTGGGTACTTTTTTATTTCCACAGCTGTACCAACCCCAAATCCCCGATAAGCCGAAGCCGCTATTAACACTGACGCCGAAACGTTCCTTGTTACCTCATATTGCCCGGCAGAAGACAGCTCACTTCTACTTTCTTTCGTTCGAATCTAACTACTCATGCATATTCGAAGCAACAGGATTAGGCAGTAGTATCAACCATAAAGTGGATCCATCTAATTTTAGAGACAGAGGCGAAGCAAAGGACTTTGAATTGACTTGCCCCAGTGGTATTGATTTTTGTATGGGATCTTAAAAGCCTTTGTGACCACGATGGTGCAGTGATCAGCATCAGTCTCCATTAGCGTACACAAGGAATTTTCGAACCGAGGAATTCATTGCTCCTAACTTCGGTTGGCAGGGTTTAAACTCACAATCTAAGGAATGTCAGTCTAACACTTTATAGTTTATCTATTAGTACCCTGATTTGTTAATTTTGTAACCACAACTTTCCACTAAAGAGACGGCGCATCAGGCGAAAATTATCCAGTTACAGTAGAATTCTAATTATCCGAGCTACAAAGGCATCATGCTGCTCCCACCATACGCTTAACAAATAACTATAATAAAACAATTTTTAAAAGTGGTTTTTCTCCCCTTTAAAACATATATACAACTAGCAGTATGCTCCCGCCTTACTGGGAACCCGTTAACTTCGCATTGCTTCTTTTTAGAGGCATGCTTATTTGTGAAAATACACTCAATATCTGAAGTAAATTCAATTCGTGTTGGCGCATACGCAAGAGAAAAGCAAATAATAACAGATAATGGCGTCAAGCCCCTGTTGCGGCAAGGTTGTTGTGTTTCGAAGCCCCCCTGTTTTGGTCTGCCTACTTATTAAAATACACTCAAAATCAAAACAAAATTCGCTTTGGCGCATGAGCACTTAAAAAGCAAACCCTAATAGAGGATGGCGTCAAGCTCCCGTTTCGGCCCGGTCCATGTATTTTCAAGTCCTGTTAAGGTCCCGCACTCCCACTTGGATGACGTTTTTTGAAACTAATTATATTAATTAAAAATCACAATCAAATATGGATAAACTAAGCCTCAGGTGCACACGTAGGTATTAAAAATTTCGAATTTTTTAGAGCAGTCTAGGTAGGTCTTTGCGATCCACAGACTCTTTCTTTTATTATTATAGATAATAAATAAAAAATATAATTTTTTTCGAACGAAACGATTATCTTAATTTTTAATATTCGAATGGATCCAATCTATACGGAGAGTTGAAGTTCTACTGTATTTTTAATGTTGTAGACGTAAAGCAGTGGGTTTGAACGTCGTGCTACTGAGGATACCTTCCCGGGTTCTGTCCTCGCATTTGCTATTCCATACACTCTCAGAAATAACACTTTCATTTTTGATGATTCATGAATCCTCAAGCCTCATTTCGTTAATTTTGAGGATTGTTTCGTCAAACTATCACTTGACTTTTGAGTTAACGCGAATCCTCACTTTTACGATCGTGATTTGACGATTCTGTATCTTGATTTTGAGGAAACTGAATCTCATTGTTGTACTCACATGCTCAAAATTGAAGAAATATTTCTTTAGATTAGACTACAATAAAATCCTCATAAAAATGACGGTACAAATTTCCTCACTTTGAGGAAACGAAAACTCGGAGCATTTGCCAGTAACGGAACCGTCAAAATTGAGGAAAATTTCGTCGTTTTTGAGCATTCATTTTTTAGATTGTAAACCGATCGTGATCGACAAAAACAATCCGCTCATAAATAGCGCTGTGTTAATGGGAATGGTGCACGTTTAACCTCTCATGGTCCGAAGATCGATATCACGTATTACAATGTTATAAAACTGCATTGCGTACAAGCTAAGGCCTCGTCACTTAACCGCGGTTCTAAATTACGAATTACCAACAGCTTTTGTGCGACTAAACCACTTTCTCGTTTGGAAAACCCGCCAAGCCTTTCCGCCAAAAATAAAATGACTTGGGTATTATTTTCAGTCATGTTCGTCTGATTTAGGTTGGTTTTTCCAATGCTTGTCCTTTTCAATTACTCATTTGTTTGAAATTTTTTGACACTGCAAACTATTCTCGTCTTTGTGTCTCAAAGGGGTTGAACAGGAAATTTTATTATGAAAAATTTTTTTGTACTGATTCAATGAGTTTTTTTTTATTATTATTATTTTGCCATGTTTTGTGTTAACAATCAAAGCGTGCATTGCCCTAGTTTCCTTCTATTGTTTACTACGATTATGTCAGCGGTGCTTTACTGGATGACATCAAAGTATTTACCTTGGTGGTTTTAGTTATTTTCAAGCCATGTCGAAATTCCCAAAGACGTATAACAATCAATGTAAAAATTTTCGATCAACTTTAAATACTTTTCTAAATGAAATTATTATTTTAAATGTTTATGAATCTTCGAAATTTAAGATACCTTAACCGTAATTAGTGAGTATTTTTTGCCTACTTTTCTTTTTTTTATTCGAAGAATTAAAACAAGAAGTTCTTAAAGAACTAAAATAGCCTACTTTCCTGTTACTTAAATACTTACTAAAATTCTTATCTTGAAAAGAAACTAGGTTCGTAACAGTAAGTGATATCAACAACCGTTTTTCCACATTAAATTTAAAATAAATTTCACTAAACGCAGCATCTAACTAAACACAGCATCTTTCACTAAACACAGATTTATTTGCAGTCATAAATAAATATTTAATTTTCGTAGAAGAAAAAACTACTCCTCAATAAACATTTACTTGCTAAATTCGGCTAGTTTCATTTATTTGATTTCGAAAATTAAATAATTATAACTTAAATCGTTTGCAAAAATTTGTATTTCAAAGAATAAATATGTAATATTCCTCGCTTTTAAATAGAATGAAAACAATTTATATCAACATACAAAGATCTCGTAGTGAAATATATATTTGACGTCATCTTAAATTGATCGATGTCTCAAAAATAAATTTATTTTAATTTATTGTCTAAAAGAATTAAAGTTTCTCAAGCAATTGTTGCGATGGCAACGGCGATATAATTCTAATAAAAATGGCTTCCTATGCTTTTTAAATGAGCATTAAATTTTGATGTTTTTTAAATAATTGAATTACTTCGAATTCGAATTCTTTTCTGAAATTTTCAATGTATTCTAATTTCGATGCGCTGAATTTTTTTGACGTATCTCACTTGTCCGTAGCATTTGTAGTTAAATTCAGCGATTTAAATGACTCAAATTGAATTTCAATGCTAATTCAATGGGAAATTCGCCGTCAAATAGTAGATTTATGTCAGTCCTATCGTACAGACAGACGGACAAAAAGTATGATAGTTGGGTGTCAGAGGTTATATCTTTCTAAAGGGGGGTACGGACGGACGGACATCGACCGCGTGTCAATACCTACTTTTTCATTTTTTTTTAAAATTCTTCGAATTAAAAAAAAGAAAAGTAGGCTAAAAATGAAAAAATAGGTATTGACATGCTGTCGATGTCCGTCCGTCCGTACCCCCTTCCAAAATCGGTTCTATCAATCCGATCTTAAAAATTCTTTTTTTTTTAGGATGGTATGACCTCAGACACCCAACTTTCATTCTTTTTGTCCGTCTGTCTGTACGATCGGACGGACATAAATCTACTACTTGTCGACGAATTTCCCATTGAATTAGCATTGAAATTCAATTTCGAGTCATTTAAATCGCTGTTGCAAACTACAAATGCTACGAAAAGTGAGATACGTCAAAAAATTCAGCGCATCAAAATGAGAATACAATAAAAAGGCCCTCGCCAGATAAGACGGTGAAAAATGCCCCCACTCCAATCGGGCTAATTTTTTTTCTGAATATACCTCATAGTATGGACAACTTCTCAGCCAAGTTTCAGCTCTAAAATAGGACGCGTTTTTGAGTAAAAAATAAAAGTTTTTTTATTTTTAAATTGAATTTTCTCTGAATCTATTTGATAATATCCAAAAAACTGCTCATAAGTTTTTAAATATCATTGAGTAGTATTCTCAGAAAAATCCGCTCATAAATCTGATCGAGGGATCATTGTAAAAAATGCGATTTTTTTTTCCAAAAATTTTTTTTTATGCCAAAATCGTTTGTCACACCTTAAATTTTTGTCTCTACATGTTTCTCTAACATCAATCTACAATATATATTTTTTTCAGATTTTTAAAAACATTGGACGATAGTTAAAAAAAATAAAATATCCTTAAAACCTGATTTTTTGCACTAAAATCCTTTAGTACAGTCACATAATTTTTTTCTACATCATCCTCTTGTCTCAGTTTACAATATATGTATATATTTTTTCATATATTTTTGAAAATGTTAGGCAATTGTAAAAAATATTTAATTTGATTTTAAATCAATTTTTTTAACTCTTATTATCTGTATTTGGAATAAGTAACGTAATTAATAACATTTTATTTTTACTATACAGTTGAAATAAACTTGCTAAAAGGGAAAAAATAAACTGAATCAAAAATAACTTTCATCCATTTCAGGGCTCCTCAACATATTCTACCGTATATTTCAATACTTCGCTCTTCCCCTCAGATGAACCTATAGACACGCTTGTCATTTTAGAAATGGTCCCCCAAAGGATATCAAGAGATTCGATTAAATAATTCGTCAAATACTCATCCGAATGTAATAAAAACTTAGATTTAGGGGTTTTCGAGGGTTCTAAACATTTCTAGGTTATTAAATATGGGTGTTGCTATTGGAAATTTTAAAGTTAGTAACATTTTTAATTTGAAGACGGCCCCTTTTGCAAATTTTGTGTCATGCGATTAAATCAGAATATTATATTTTCATAAAGTCAAAAAGGTTCGATTCCTTAGGATGACTAACGGACGAAATAATCACTAGTGGGTACTTTTTTTTTGGTCCACAGCTGTACCAGTTTGAATTTCCCCGCCTATGTTAGGGGTGTCATCTGCCGAGTAACGTCCTCAACTTGCGTGATAGTTATTTACTTTAGGTTTATCCACCTGTTAAGTCTCCAAAAGTTTTCAGTAGCGTCTAATACGATTTACGTCAATCACTATGCTTATTGTAAATGTTTATACAAAAATACTTATTGTCTATCCGGTTATTGTTATCATTGTTGTGGTCACCATTATTGTTAGTGCTACTATTTTAACCCTTTCAGTCCCAAAAATTTACTACACTACAGAAACATCTGATATTCACAAAATAAGCTTATTTTAGGTCAAATATACGAATTCCATAAGAAAAAAAAATTCATTTAAATTTTTTATATGGTTTTTGAAACAATGCCAAAATTCTTTAACTGTGGAAAACAACAAAATAAAAAAATATATATAAGATAAAAAACACTTCGAGTTATATATTTTAAGGTACCTGACCATATTATTAAAAAAATTTAGTAATTATTTTAACCGAAATAGTTTAAATTGTGTTTTAAATATGTGGAACTGAAGTGAACTTATCAAAAATCAGGAGAAACGCTTGTTGACTATTTTCTAAATAAAAAAAATAGTAGTTCTGACTTCTATTGAGATTAATGTAAAATATTGTCTGATAGAACAAAGGATGAAGAATCGAATGATGTGTGTTTGGATGTCATAACGGGACATAAAAAATTTGAAAAAAATATTGAAGGTGATGATGCCAAATGGCATCACTGGGACTGAAAGGGTTAAGAAGAATAATAACCTATATATCGCAATCACTATGTCTTCTAAGCATGTTAAATATGCTGGATGTAAGAAATGGATTTATTCTGTTCAAAAGATGAAAAAATTACAGATGCTGATGAAGTGATTTTCTTCTCAAAAAATATCGAAAATTCATTGAACATCAATGACATTATTTGTGAAAAGTGTCGATTACATGCCTATTATAAACGAAGAAAAATCGATCGCTCTTTGGATCAAGACGAAATAAGTGATTCTGAACAATTAGACCCGACATGTTCTATTGGTTTAAAAGAAGATTCGAATGATAGTAATGAGGTTGAGCATGTAGAGTTACCAATACCGAGGACTGTTTCAACACATAAATATTTCTGTGTCTGTTATAGTAAAGATACTTTAACTCAAGTTCCTCAAGAAGCACAGTTGCAGTCGTATATTAAACGTAACATTTATATTCCAGCTGGAAACCGATGTTGTCGAAGCCATTTAATAAAAAAACGATTATATGATGAAGACTTAAATCGATTAAAAGTCTTCTCAAATTATTCGTCTATGGCAACCCATGAAATACAGAATATACTTAACAGCGTGACATCAGAATGCACTGATACTATTTGGATAAATGTGAAAACCAAAGGCTTTCTGAAGATCAAATTAAAATATACACTGGCTTGAGTTGGGATAATATAACGAAATTCCTTGATATGATGGTGTCGATGAGAAAAAGCTCTTCTCGGACGGTTGTACAAGCGCTAATTGTGTTTCTAATAAAACTAAGAACAGGATGCTCAAATAAACTGATTGCTTCCATACTGCAGCTCAGTAATGAACAACTAGTGTCCTCCTACTCAGATTCAATTGTACATTCGTTTGAGAAAGATATTCTTCCTGTACATTTTGGATTATCTTCTGTTAGCCGAGAGATACTGATTAATAATCATACCACAGAAATAGCCAAGAAACTGTATAATGCGTATGATAAATTGATGTTGATATGTGACGGTACGTATGCACGACATCAAAAGAGTACAAACAATGAATATCAACGGATATCTTATTCTGGTCAGAAAAAAACTCACCTGTGTAAGCCTTTTACTATTTGTACTACTGATGGATTTGTCGTTGATATGTTGGGTCCTTTTCTTGCAAATGAAAATGATGCTCAGATAATGAGACATATTATTGACGACCCAAATGGTTTACTGTGTCAGCTAATGAAGCCCGGAGACATTTTCATTTTATATCGCGGATTTCGAGACGTCAAGGAATATTTAGAATCTAAACAGTTTACAGTACTAATGCCGGCTCTGAAAGGCAAGCAAAAACAACTCACTACTCAGGAATCTAATGATTCTCGCTTTGTGACGAAGTTGAGATGGGCAGTTGAATCGGTTCATGGCATGATAAAACAGAAAAATGCCCTTTTAGATCATATTTTTGATAATAAAATGATTCCGAAGATCGGACCACATTATCGCACAGCGGCTTTTCTACATAATCAGTTTAGCAAACGGCTGGTTTCTGATGTTGGTATGACCAATGGCATTCTGCAGAGAATGATTGAGCGGAAAAATACTGAGAATACTTTGGCTGATGAAGTTGAATCAAGAGGATGGTTTCGAAAAAAACTTCCTTTTGAAGATATTTCGGACACTGACGTACTTGATTTTCCAGAGCTAACAGAAAACCAACTGAAAATATTGTTCACCGGCACTTACCAATACTGTCAAGCGATATCTTATCTAGCTGAAGTCATTGATGAAGATGGTCATTTGAATTTGAAATTCGTGAAAGGAAAATCAAATATTTTAAAAATGCAAGTACAATCACGCCACATGAACAGAAAAATATATCGATGTTTCATTGAATACGTGCGAAACAGTATAGGAGTTTCAGGAATAAAACGTTACTTTTGCGAGTGTGCAAATGGTCGCAGAACAGTTGGGTGCTGCTCTCATATTGCTGCAATTATTTATCACTTATCATATGGCCGATACCTGTCAAAAATTCCTAGACCTGCAGAAAAATTAAGCCATTTATTCAGCACAGAAAGCATTACCTCTGTACTTCATGAAGACAGTGATGAAGATAATTAATTCGTTGTTGATTTGTTGTTCTTGTCAAATGACGTTTAAAATTTTTTTTTTAAATGTTAAAAAATGTATAAAATAAACGTTGACTATTAATAAATATTTGCTTGAAAAATAAAAAAAAAATAACATAAGAGTTAAGAGTTAGTACAGCTGTGGAACTAGTGATTATTTCGGCTGTTAGATATCCTAAGTAATCGAACCTTTTTGACTTTATGAAAATATAATATTCTGAGTTAATCGCATGACACAAAATTTGCAAAAGGGGCCGTCTTCAAATTAAAAATGTTACTAACTTTAAAATTTCCAATAGCAACACCCATATTTAATAACCTAGAAATGTTTAGAACCCTCGAAAACCCCTAAATCTAAGTTTTTGTTACATTCGGATGAGTATTTGACGAATTATTTAATCGAATCTCTTGATATCCTTTGGGGGACCATTTCTAAAATGACAAGCGTGTCTATAGGTTCATCTGAGGGGAAGAGCGAAGTATTGAAATATACGGTAGAATATGTTGAGGAGCCCTGCAATGGATGAAAGTTATTTTTGATTCAGTTTATTTTTTCCCTTTTAGCAAGTTTATTTCAACTGTATAGTAAAAATAAAATGTTATTAATTACGTTACTTATTCCAAATACAGATAATAAGAGTTAAAAAAATTGATTTAAAATCAAGTTAAATATTTTTTACAATTGCCTAACATTTTCAAAAATATATGAAAAAATATATACATATATTGTAAACTGAGACAAAAGGATGATGTAGAAAAAAATTATGTGACTGTACTAAAGGATTTTAGTGCAAAAAATCAGGTTTTAAGGATATTTTATTTTTTTTAACTATCGTCCAATGTTTTTAAAAATCTGAAAAAAATATATATTGTAGATTGATGTTAGAGAAACATGTAGAGACAAAAATTTAAGGTGTGACAAACGATTTTGGCATAAAAAAAATTTTTGAAAAAAAAAATCGCATTTTTTACAATGATCCCTCGATCAGATTTATGAGCGGATTTTTCTGAGAATACTACTCAATGATATTTAAAAACTTATGAGCAGTTTTTTGGATATTATCAAATAGATTCAGAGAAAATTCAATTTAAAAATAAAAAAAACTTTTATTTTTTACTCAAAAACGCGTCCTATTTTAGAGCTGAAACTTGGCTGAGAAGTTGTCCATACTATGAGGTATATTCAGAAAAAAAATTAGCCCGATTGGAGTGGGGGCATTTTTCACCGTCTTATCTGGCGAGGGCCTTTCAGAAAAGAATTCGAATTCTAAGTACTTAAATTATTTAAAAAACATCAAAATTTAATGTTTATTTAAAAAGCATAGGAAGCCATTTTTAGTCTACTTTTTCTTTTTTAATTCGAAAGAATTAAAAAAATGAAAAAGTAGGTATTGACATGCCGTCGATGTCCGTCCGTCCGTCTGTCCGTACTCCCCTTCCAAAATCGGTTCTATCAATCCGATCTTAAAAATTCTTTTTTTATTAGAAAGGTATGACCTAAGAAACCCAACTTTCTTACTTTTTGTCCGTCTGTCTGTACTATAGGACGGACATAAATATACTATTTGTCAACGAATTTCCCATAGGTTTAGCATTGAAATTCAATTTTGAGTCATTTAAATTGGTTCTATCTATCCGATCTTAAAAATTCTTTTTTTATTAGAAAGGCATGACCTCAGAAACCCCAACTTTCATACTTTTTGTCCGTCTGTCTGTACGATAGGACGGACATGAATCTACTATTTGTCTTCGAATTTTCCATTGGATTAGTATTGAAATTCAATTTCAAGTCATTTAAATCGCTGTTGCAAACCCAACAATGGCATGAGAAACTTTATTCATTTAAAAATAATATTATTTGAAGCAAAGTTTATTTTAGTTATAAATCAGTTTAGAATGACGTCGGGAATGTGATTAGTTGATTCTTTATTATTTGTTTACTAAGTAAGTGGAAAGGCATATTTTTTTGCGTATAATCCTTATTAGTTTTAATTTACATTTCCTATTTTAAGTGCATCGTGGAGTATTTTTATGGTTTTTGTTCTACGAATAATTAAATATTTATTTACAACTGCAAATAAATCATGCATACGATAAGTAATATTTATTTTATTCGTGATAGAAAATTAACAAAAATAATTTATTTCGGAACTTTAAATTATAGCTGGATGCTGTGTTCAGTGAAATTTATTCCTAGTGTGTAAAAATTTAATGTAGAAACGGTTGTAGATGACACTTACTGTTACGAACCTAGTTGTTTCCCGGTAAGAAATTTAGTAAATATTTACGTAACAGAAAAGCAGGCTATAATAGTTCTCAAAGAACTTCTTGTTATTAGAATTAAATCACCATTGCCATCGCAACAATCGCTCGAGAAACTTTAATTCTTTTAGACAATAAATTAAAATAAATTTATTTTTGCTACATCAATCAGTTTGAAATGACGTCAAATATATTTCACTTCGAGTGGCTTTGTATGTTGGTATGCAATGTTTTCATTCTATCTAAAAGCGATAACTATTACATATTTATTCTTTGATATATAAATTTTTGCAAACGATTAAAGTAATAATTATTTAGTTTTCGAAATAAAATAAATGAAACTAGCCGGATTTAGCGGGTAAGTGTTCAATATAGAATTAATGCTGTGTTTGGTGCCTTTTTACCTGTTAAGCACAACTGTTGTGTGGAAGCTGGTTAAGTGACATATTCTGTTACAAACCTACTTGTTAATTTACATTTAATATTTTAAGTGAATTTTGAAGTAGTTTTATGGTTTTTGTTCTGCGAATAATCAAATATTTATTTATAACTGCAAATAATCATGCGGACGATAAGTAATATTTATTTTATTAGTCATAGAAAATTAATGAAAATAATTGGCTTTAGAAGTTGAAATTATAGCCGGATGCTGTGTTTAGTGAAATTTATTCTAATGTATACAAATTTAATGTAGAAACGGTTGTTGATGTCACTTACTGTAAAGAACCTAGTTTTTTCAAGATAAGAACTTTCGTAAGTATTTAAGTAACAGGAAAGTAGGCTATTTTAGTTCTTTTAGAACTTCTTGTTACTTTTGAAGCATTTATGTTTATACATTTAATTTGAATCTATGTTATTGCAAATGAAGTAAATAATTACTTTAGGTAGATATAAATAATTTCTGAATTTAAAGTAATTGTTATTGTTATTAAGCGAAGCATGAGGAGATTTGCTTTTAAACAGCAGAATCTATGGCAATTTTTTTTATTTATCTAACTGTTTCTTTTTTAAATAATGCCTTTACCTGTTTTTTTTAGTTTCTGAATAATAATTGTCTTGTTCTTGTACGGTAAAAATTAAGCTACTAAAACCTAATATTCAAAAACTATAGAAATGATAATTAGTAGAATAACGAAATCTTAAATGGACACAGCAGACCTAGGTCTTCTTTAGCCTGTCCCACCTCTTATATTGTCGAATATTATTTTTTTTAAAGTACTTTAAGCTCGATAATATACATAATGAAACCGAGGTTTTGGATAATTCTCAATATTCAAAATATCATGCTTATAAGATTTTTTTTTCGTTGCAAATACGAGGGTTTCTTTCAGTTGCAAAAATAGGTGTGGTAGCGAAAAACCATTTAATTTTTTAGATTCACAAGAAAAACCGTCTGACTGAACTGTCCACAGACATGAAAAACAATTAAAAATCACTAAGTGTTAGTAAAATTAGCAATCTTGGCCAAACAATCAGTAATACAGGAAGGATAAGCAATTGATTAAGCTTTTATAATTTATTATGTTTAACTTTAAATTAATAATAGAATTCTTTTCCTATAACATAAAGTCTTCGGTTACATATGCATATGTTTTCTTTATTGCTTTATTCCTCCTTGTGGCGTTCTTCCATTCTCTTTGCAAAATCTTCCATTTCCTTTTTACAATCTTCTGATATTTGGTCTCCAAGTTTTTCCATGGCAGCCTTACCCAGTTGTTTCATGCAATCCTGAAAACAAAACATTCTTATAGTATGGTATGGTATGATACATATATATTCCAGCTTGTGTGCTTGTTCAGAGAACCGCTTATAAGCTTTCGTCAAGTGGGACAGACACAGAAAGAAATTTTACAGTCACAAAGAAATGAATAACACATAGACATATAACAACATTTATTGACTGTCACAAACATCCATGCCTGACCGGGATTCGAACCCGACCTCAGCAGCTCCAAAGGCTAGTACACTAAACATTCAGCCACCGAGGCGGCAAAAACATTCTTATAATTCCCCCGTGCAAAACCCCCCAATTTATGGGGTTATTTCAGATGATTGTAAATCTCCCGTTTATATTTTTTTTGCATTTCCTTCGATTTCCTTGGTTGTTTCGGTTACATTTTCATAATGACCATCATAGATAAAAATATGTTTTTCTATCTATTCAAGCTTTCTTTAACGAATATTTTGAACAACCAACAACACAGCAAGAAGTTGGCATTTAAAAATTTAAATAAATAAAATACTCTTAAAAAACTCATTTTTGAATCACAAAATAAAAGTAATTACATTGCAATTCCATAACAATGTCAACTTTGATAAAATAAACAAAATTGTAAAAATATATTCCAAGTTTTCAAATTATGGTTTAAAAAAGCAGGACAATAAAGGACATGTATTAATATTTCCCCAAAAAGAAAATCGATTCCTAGTGGGCAAAATATTTGGTCTGCAAATTCAGCCACCATTTTAACTAGTTTGAAAAACCTTTCACAAGTGAATAAATGTTTATAATGTAATAATTCATATCATATGAGCATTTATATAAGAAAAAATATTAAATTCATTACTTTACACACTTTTGATTTAATATACAGTGGTGGCCAAAAGTGTGGATACATTTTGAAAGTGTCATATTTTTCTACTTTGTGTGATTACAGAATATAATAATTGTATATCAAAGTAAACAATTGTATGTCAAATTAAAAGTAATTTAATCTTTATGAGGACCACTGTGTGCAGATCGCTGAAGCCGTCTATGAGAGCTTTGGTCCCGTATAATCTATATCCATGGACACAACATCATTGCCATCAAAGTAATTTCATGTAGAATTAAAAATAAATACGGTATTATAATATTTGTATTATGAATAAGTTATGCAACTAATAGTATGATCGGTCTTAGTTTTGCAAGTCATTGAACCACCAACTTGTATTGCAATTTCAGCGTAAGAGAATCCATTGATTGTGCTTGTTTGTTCCACTAAAATGAGCATAACTTTATTTGTAATACAGATACTTTAATTCTGCTTTTTTAATGAAATTCTACATTAAATTACCTTCAACTTGATATTTAAATGTTTGTATTTAAGCGAAATTCAATAGATGCAAGAGCACAGGTAACAGTTGAAACACATGAAACTTTCAAAATGTGTCCACACTTTTGGCCACCACTGTATGCTTATCAAACTTTTAGTCATTCCGTCACGTCAAATGACAGTTAATAAGCAAACTCATGTTACAGGTACGTTGCTCTAAAATATAATTTTACATAGCTTATGTATATCATATTTAAGATATGCATTGGTTTAAAAGTTCAATGTGTTGTTAATTGACAGAAATTTCCACTTTTAAGTACCAGGAAGCAGTCGTTAGGTCAAAAATGTCATTCCATCACACAAAAAGAAGTTCGTCAAAAATGAAATAATAAAACACTTTAGAAAAATTTCAACTATTTTGATCTTTTTTTTTTTTTTTTTTTTTTTTTTTTTTTTTTACAAATCCTCCAGGCTAGCGATAGCTAGACAAATTCCATGAGTTTATATATACGTAAAAAGTCCAGAAAACACAAGGGGTCCTTAAGAAGATCGTCCCAGGAAAGATTAAGGCAGTCCAAAATGTGGTCAGGCGAGGCCATTTCCGTAGAACACTTCGTATTATCTTTTAATCATTAACAGTAATATATAGACTGAAAAAACATTTTTTCTTCTAAAATAGCTTCATGGTAATTGTTTTACTTCAATTCTACATTCCCAAATGTCATCAAAGATATAGAATTGCCCTACAAACAACCCTTAGATATAGAACGTAGCAGATATGCCCATTGATTGCGCAATCCCGTACAACGCAATACAAACCCAGCGATTGTGTGATGAAGTCAAATTTTCGCCTTTAGCAATGCATCACGGGATACTGGTTCCAAAAAACTGCTTTTGCCGAAGAGTTAGGTGCAATAAAAATTGCATTTTTAATATGCTTCTTTTATAAATATAAACCCCATATCTGCCAGATATTATCATTACATATCCAGCGATAAACTTATGTTAGCAAAACTGGTAAAAAGTTTTAATTACTTAATATTAAATGTATATTTTTAATTAGTCAAATTTACTCAGGTTGCCATCTGGTGGCTTATGGCATCCCATGAGCGAGGGCTTGTGAACTGCCTTATGGGATACTGGTTTAAAAGTGGCTTCACCATTTCCCCTAAGGGCAGATCTGCCACTTTCTATATCTATGAAACTGCCAATGAAAACAAATCGTTGGAGCTGTTGCCATCCACGACGTGAAACAACCCCATAAAAAAAATGGTGCATTCAACGCGTGTGAAAAGTAAGCTTTTTACAACACGTCAATATTTCACTCACTGTCATTACTTTTCATAGCATAATTAAATATTTAAGCAAATGTGCGACAACGTATCCTTTTCTTACTGTTTCAATTCGTATCAAATACATTTTCAAGCATATTAAATTCATTTTTACATGATTTATAAAAAATTATGTATTCAAATGTTTGCGTAAATTAAATTGCTTAAATCTTTGAATGCTTCAATCCTTCCTCGTCTAATAAGCATTTCCCTTGTTTTAAAAGATATAATTTCCGCACAGGTTGCAAAAATAAAGAATAATTAAGTATCCCAAAAATAAAGTAAAAACAGTAGCGTTGATAAACTTTAAAAACTCTAAAGTATTGTGTGTTTTTACAATGTAAAAAATACTTTATTAACACTCAGCTTAAGTAAGAGGTAACGCAAAAGTATTTATATTGAAAAACTCCTCGGCTCAACAGCCCGTTAGTGGCCAAGATCTGTCGTGCCCAACTCAGCTTTCGCGACCAAAGGCTCTGGGGTGCTAGGCATACCTCGATAAGGAGGTCGGCCTCACGCAGTGTTTAGTTCCTAAGCATGCTTGGTACTCATTTCATCCACCCACGTAAGAGATGAAAGGCTGAGTGAACCTCGCCTAATCTGGGACTCGATCCCCGGACCCGTGACGGGGTAATGCGTAGCACTACCACTAAACCACTGGTCCTCGTTTATTTAAAGAAAACTTATTAAATTAGGGTATTGTCATATGTCTTTCAATTGCCTCTCAAAAAATCAATACTCTTAAAGGTAATTTAATTTAAATGACTTTAATACCAATGTTAATATTAAGTTCGATGGGAGCTATACCGTTTACTCTCATGTGCCAATTTCCTCGAAAACCTTACTATGTATAATGTCTTCCAGAAACTTGGAACTCGTGTACCAAATTTGAAGTTCGTAGCTTTTAGTTCGAGCTGTAGAGTGGTGACAAACCGATTGACAATTGAACAAACACCACTTGTTTAGAATCTGCATCTTCAAAAATAAAAAATAAATAAAAATCTCCATTTCGGATTTTCAACCCCATCGGAATTCTTTCATTGCCTATTACAGGGTGAGGCAAACAAAACCGGCCCCGAGGTGGAGATAAGAATACGACAGAAATGTTGCCAAGTCTAAAATCAATACAAAAACAGGTTTGCTTACTGAGGCTATTGATCGCTTCAACATTTTGCTCAAATAAACGCTTGGCGACTTATTTGCCGGCACTACGCTCTTAGAAGCTAGTTGAAATAGAATATAAACAAGTAGAGCTGATCAAGATTTAGTGATTATTTGATTGTTTTGGTCGTTATTTATCCTAGAGAATCGGACCTTTTTGTTTTTGGTAAAACAAAACATTCTAAATTGATTGCAAGACACAAAATTTGCATTATGGGACGTCTTCATACAATACGAACTAAGATCTGAACTCGCCACTAGTCTATGAGTAGCTCTATTGTGAAACGAATCTGATCCAACCAATGCAAAAACAGGTTTCAGGCAGCTTCAAGAGTTTTTCTCGCCAAGCATTTCAACGTATTCATACCTCTAGATCGGGGCCGGTTTTGTTTGCCTCACCTTGTATTTCATATTACACTCCTTGCCAACCTAAGTTGGGTAAATAGAAAAATGCCATGGCGAAGATCCTCCCGCGGATGTAAAGAGTTCCATAAATTATTTGTGAATCCATCCAGTAAACATGTTTAAAACATTAATTTCATTTAAGGTCTAACAGATTTGAATATGATTTGAGAAAATTTGGCAATTTTATCAGAATGAAAAGTGTATTTTGGTTAAATTGTATTCAGATCATTGTGTATGTAAATATTACCTTACAACATTTTCCAACTAGCGGACCAATCGCGCTTTTCCCTCTACCTTTTCACTTTTTTTTTGTTTTTGTTTTTACCCAAGTTAGATTGGCACGGAGTGTAGGAGGTAATTGAAAGTAAAAATAAGAGAACTGATCCAAAGCGGAATTTTGCATTTAGGAATGAATGTCCGAGACATTTTTTAACATATTTTGCTACAATAATGTTTATATTTCTTTGTGATTAAGAGGATTTATCAGCCACTTTTATTTTGATTCTGACTCGCCAGGTGGCGTTACAAATTTTCGCCAAATGATACGTCTGGCGATTTAAAAAAGGGGATACGTTTCTCTTTCTTGGGAGTGGAGCACGGCAAGCTTTCTCAATCACAAGATAAAGATTATTCGATTGTAATCAGGTTTAGACTAACGAAAACTGGTTCCGGTACTCTTTTGCGAGCCCGGACGATGTTCTGGAGGAAAAAAAAATTGTGTTGTTTGGTTATTTCTCTTTCATTAAATTTTTTTATTTGTTTAATAAATTATATTTATTTTGTTAATATTACGATCTTTCAGGAAACGATTTCTTTTCTGGTTTGCTCGTACTAATACATTATATTTCTATTTATAATTACCGAGATTTGATACCGCTGTGAACTGCTCTAAAGTCATCTCTGTAAACTTCGGAATACTAGTTTAGCTTCGGCACATAAACAGTATTGTTCTTAAGGGGTCATAGAAGTCTTAAAAATGTGCAAAGAAGGTGATCTTTAATGTAATTTTTTAACTACTCAACATATAAGTATATTTTTTATATGTAATTTTATAAAATTTATTTATTATATAACAAATTTTAAAATTTATGAAACTTCAGCCAAAACTAAAATAAATGATAACAAACATAAAACTATTTGAACACATTGGGATTAGGCTTGCGTGCCAAATTTTGAGGTCAAAATTGAAGAAATGAGCAAGAAAATGACTTTATATTGTACAAATATGTACAAACAAAGACTTGTACCTAAATTCTGAGCTCAATTTTAATTAGAATTAAAGCTTTTTTCGTTAAGAGCTTTTTTCTAAAAAAATTAATAAAATTTAAGAAAAAAACTCTGAAAATAATTACTTATTAAAATTGAGTTTAGAAATTAGGTATAAGTCTTTGTTTGTACATATTTGTACAATATAAAATCATTTTCTTTGTCATTTCTTCAATTTTGACCTCAAAATTTCGCGCGCAAGCCTAATCCCAATGTGTTCCAATAGTCTTATGTTTGTTATAATTTATTTTAGTTTTAGCTGAAGTTTCATAAATTTTAAAATTTGTTATATAATAAGTAAATCTTATAGAATTGCATATAAAAAAATTATACTTTTATATTGAGTAGTTAAAAATTGCATGAAAGATCAAACTATGTTTTGTAGTACCTTCTTTGCACATTTTTAAGACTATGACCCCTTAAATCTAGTTCCGTACTTTTAATTGTTGGCGTTGCAATCTTTATGTTTGTTAAAACTAATGGCATACGAATGCAAAGTAGAAACCCCAATGTATAATGAATCTGTCGTATTAGCAGTTTTAAAGGCAATAATAAGGTCAGCAAGATACAAACAAACGCGGGTTTATGGTCTTCAAAAACATGTGCAGGAACCTTTTGTATTGATAGTGGCAGTTTGTCAATTTGTTCATTCGGTTGCTCTTGTAAATTAGACACTGGTCTCTTTATTACAAGCCTTACTCCCGCCACTAATCTGTACATTCGTTCTGAAAGAAGCTTTCTACATTGCACACCTTTGGAGCCGGGAAATCTTGACGTGTTTTTTGCAACTTTTCAAGGCCTCTAAAATAGCGTCGGACTGAGTGATTGGCACATTAAACTTTCAGTACTCTGCCACCAAACGACACATGTTCTTGAATATTGCTCGAGAAGTTCTTAAAGAATTAAAAAGCCTACATGTGCAGTTACTTAAGTACTGGAATGAAATTCTCGTCGAAACGCAAGGGTATTATAATTAATAACATTAACTGCCACCTATAACCCCTTCCGCACAAGAATTATAACTTCAGAACAAATATAGACTAACCCAGCATTCAGTTACAATTTGAATCTTCAACTCTAAAAATTGGCCACTATAATTACATTTTTTTCCCGCAAATTAAATAAATAATCTTTATAGTTTGCTAAATTTATTTGCAGTTTGAAGAATAATTATGTAAAATTGAACGAGTCACATCCTGTAGCATCCTTTCCGTGATCTTTGGCAATGCTTTGAAAATCTCACCTTAAATTACACAGGATTCTTGTAATTAAATAACTATCAATAACTATAATATTTGAAAAAACCTGATATATCCAAAACATTTGGCAATGATAAACATGAAATAACTCCAAATTGCACTGATAATTAAAGGAATTTAATTGTAAATTAATACCAATTAGCTCTTTAAGCAAAAAAAAGTAACACTGTGAACCACTTTCTTAGTAAACAAAAAAAAAAAAACATTAAAAAAAATCACATTGTGGTATATTTTTTATAACGCCATTCCAAATCGATTTACAAAGAAAAAATTAATAATCTTTAACATTTCAAATAAGGTTTTTCGTGATATTGCTGATGGGGCAACAGTAATTTAAATGACTAAAAATTAAATTCCAATGCTACTTTAATGGGTCGTTCGTCGACATGACAAGATGACAGATGTCCGTATGGACGTACAAACAGAAGAACAAAAAGTATGAAGTTAGGTCCCTGCTGTCCTATCTTTCGATGACAAAAATGATTCTTAAGATCTGATGGATAGAACAGATTTCGTCACCGAAGTAAGGACAGACAGACGGGACACTTTGGGAAGACTACCATGTCAATACCTTCTTTTCTATTAAAAAAATGTTTCGAATTTTAAAAAAGATTATAAAATATTCTAAAAATAACGTCAGGGCTTCATCCTCATTGACTATACATCCCAGGACCCCTCCCTAAACATTTTTAAATAAACGTTTATATTTCTCCCTTCAATAAATCCACAGACTACGGCCGTCATTTTAGAAATGGTAAACCAAAGGTCACTAAGTGATTCGATTGAATAACTCGTTAAATATTCAGCCAAATGTAACAAAAACTAAGATTTAGGGTTTATGAGGATTCTTAATATTTCTTAATTATAAAATTGGGTGCTGCCATTGAAAATTTTAAAGTTAATAGCATTTTTAATATGAAGACGGCTCCTTATGCAATTTTTTTGTCCTGCAATTAACTCATGATGTTATACAAACACAAAGTCAAAAAGGTTCTATAGGATGACTAACGTTCGAAATAATCACTAGTGGGAACTTTTTCCCCAGCTGTACATATCAAATTAGCTAAAAGTATCCAAGCGCCAATAGCCCTCGTGTAGCTCTAGTGCGGCGATAATTTAAACCAAATCTAATCTAAAAGTATCCAACCTATACTAAAACTAAAGTAGTCAAGTTTAAAAGTAGCGCGAAATTCTTTGACTGGATTGAAATGAGCTCCGCCCACTTTTCCATGTGGTTTAGGTTTGCAGTTTGAACGATTTAGATATTGGCGTTTTTTTTTTCCCTTCTACGATTTGGCGACATTTATTTTTGTGTGTAATCAAATTTTAAAATCATAGATTCTCGTTTGTTATGAACGTTTTTGTCATAAAAAGTACTTGAAATGTAGAAGCATCATTTAAATTCTGTATTAACATACAAAGATAATGCATGAGTGAATTATTTAAATTAATAATAAATCTTTTTAATCAATTAAGCCAAGTTGTCCTACAGATGTCGCCACGATTCTCAAAATGAAGCTTTTAAAAAAAATTAATAATTAAAAAACTGATTGATATTGTTCCTTCAAATCTTTTTTAAATTGTCTTTCATCCCTATTTGCGTATCTGGTGCAAACAGATCATACGTTTGAAAAATACTTTTCAAGAAACTATGATTTGAAAAATAAAGCATTACGTGTATAGGACTGACAGTCCCTCTTAAGGGGACGCATTACCTAAAATTCAGGGCTGCCCAGAAAATGATTAAACATACCTTAACAAAAAGTTCCCTAAATTGTAGGATTAGTGGTATTTTGAAAAATCATTATTATTTTTAATATTTTTAATATTTTGAAAAAAACTAACGTTTCAATATTAATAATTTTTTTTGTATATGCTTATTGAATGTTAGTTCTTTATAAAAATAGCTTAAATTGAACGCTAGCGATGAAAATACTGGATTTAAATTTTTAGGTAATGTGTCCCCATATTTTCCAAAAAAAAAAAAAAAAAAAAAAAAAAAAAAACATCAATCTTCTATATTATCTGCAACAGGTGTATAAAAATATACTTACCAATATCATATATTTATAAAATATAAGGAATAATAATTAAGAATATATTAAAAAAAAAAGATAACACAAGTAGTGCGACTACATAATACATAATGCAATCATTTTTACCTTAGCTTCCTTCCTTTTGTCCGAATCAAGGCTCTTCATCCAATCCATGAATTCCTTCTGTAAATTGAATTTAAAAAAATGTTTGATTAATTATAAAAAGGATAATTTGGTTAAAAAAAAGTATAAAAAATGTTTCATTACATAAGAAAAAATAATTTGGAGGTCAAAGAATATTTGATTATAGAAAAAAAAAGAATCATTTGAATTAAAATAATCAATACCATGTTTTATTTAAAATTGTTACTTAAGCCTACATTGGATCTACATTGGAATAGGAATTATTGGAAGGAAATTATTTTATTCATATTAAATAATTATTTCGAGATCATCATTTATAAAACAATAACATTTAAATAATGAAATATATGATAGGTGATAGATTCAAAATTAGCGTATAAAATGCTCACTCTGATTTTTTCAATTTTAGAGTGCCAGGACTTTTAGTACAACTTTATTTCTTACCATGCTATTTATAATTCAAAATTTATAAAAAATTAGACAATGTTTCAACTTCATATTTTCATTGCAGGAATAATAAATAAAATAAAGAAACTTAAGTAGCATCTGTTGGCCCAAGACTTTGAGCACCCATGAGAGGGTGGATGTCTGACTTCTACTCCGAGATGGCGCCACCTCCTCAATTTAGGAATGCCCTGGAGGGGAGGGGCAATTTTCTCCAGACGACCTGCACCCATGGTAAACTGCGCTATGACCGACCACAGGACTTTCGGACCCACAGATTTAGTGAGCACGTTCTCTTCATGTACTCAGGACAACACAAATATCCATGCCTTCACCCGGGATTCGAACCCGGGACCACTCGCTTGGCAGGCGAGGGTCGAAACCACTATACTAGCCGATCCAGCGGCGTAGCGGTTAAGGCATTGGCCTCTGGAGCTGCTAGTTCCGGGTTCGAATCCCGTTCAGGCATGGATGTTTGTGTTTGTCGAGTATATGCGGAGTACGTGCTCGTAAAATCTGCTGGGTCCTGTGGTCGGTCATTGCGCAGTTCACCATGGGTACAAGTTCCTCGAGAAAATTTCCCTCCCCTTCAGGGACATGTCTAAATTGTGGAGGTGGCGACAGATGGCAGCATCTGTAATATGTGTTTGTGTGTGTCTTGTGTTGTCCTACTTGACGATGGTTTATAAGCGGGTCCTTGCGACCAAGCACACAAGCCTGAAAATATATGTCAACCAACCAACCAAAGTGATGCTAACTTTTATTTGATCAAAAACTTACCCTTGTTTGCTTATCGGCTTCTTCATCTTCACCTCCTGTGCACTTAAATTTCTTCAACTAAAAATGTGGGCAATGAAATTTAACATTAAAGTTAGTAATTTTATTACCTAATAATTAAATTATGCAAAATAATATTTCAAAAGCGCAGACTTTTAATGAACAAAATAATTAAAAAATGTAATATAAATTTTCATCCATATTATTTTGTAATAATAAAATTTATTAAAAAGTTATTGAAACTGGTTTTTACACTCATAACACAAACGAGAGATTTTAACTCAGTCTGAGATAATTTTTACTCCTCCAGTCTTGAAAATGCACTTCCCCGACCTTTGTGTGTCAAACCTCCGACAGGATCACTCCAAACGAGTGATTTTAACTCAGTATCAGCTAACATTCATTCCTATCCAGTGTCGAAAATGCACTTCTCCTACTGGAGTGGATTTCACTCTTTTGTTTTAAGAGTGTACAGACGAGTTTTATGAAGTATCTGTTTGTAGAAACATTTTTTTATTATTTTGTTGCGTCTTTAACTAAATCAGAATTACATGGCGAGGGATGACTAAATGAATCACATTTGTAAAGTGAACTCTAAAGAGAATGTGTCTGAAGTATGCTCCTGTATATAAAATTTATTCGTAATTAAATACACTGCTCACAACAATTAGGGGAGCGAATTTTTTTATACTGTTTCATCCCCAATGTTTCAATTTGGAATCATGAGCTTGCATTTTTTTTCTCACTAAGTTGAGCTTGCACTACTTTATAGTTAGATGGAAGAATCATGTCTTTTGAGGATGTAAATAATGTTAGTTTTAATCAAATGAAAATATGAAAACATGGTAAAATAAAATTCACTCTAAAAAATTTATGAAATAAATTGACCCTAAATTCTTCACGCTTGCATTCTCAGATGTTTAAAAATTGATTTTAACTCTTTTTTGCAAATAAAAATTTGAAAAAATTATTTTTATAATTTATTCTTAATTTTTGATTCCAATTTTCCCCCATTAAATTTTAATTTAAAAAATTAATATTTTTCCGCCTGTTTTTTACCATTTCATTCTGGATGCATAATGAATCTTTTTCACAAATTTTAGATTTTTATAATGAAAAACAAAACTCTGAAGCTGAAAGGGTTAACAAAAGTACGCAAAGTGCTCCCCTAATTGTTTTGAGCAGTGTATAATATGCAGCTTGAACGTAAATGATTAAGGGGACTCAGTAGAACAAAAGTAGCAAAATATGCGAATTTTTCTTATCGGCTGAAATTATTTTCTGGGAAATCTCCTAAACATGTTTGCAAAATTTCTAATGAGTAACTGCTTTTTTTAAAGAGTTATTTGTATTTTTATGTGAGATGGAAGTACTGAAAACAAAAATAAAATCATCAAGTTTAGCCCCATTTTCTTTAAAAGTCTGCTGGCACTAGTCGATGATCTCACAAAACATTTCATTTGAATACTTAAGTTTTATTTCCATAACTATTTTTGAGGAGGCTAGAAATTGAAAACCGGAAACGATTTAAATTACCCAACAAACATGTTTATAAATGATTTTAGCAGATAATTTACCTTTTTACGATTTCGAGAAAATCATTTGGTGTTTTAATAATTTATTTATATTTATACTGTTTCATTCATTATTTTATTCAAAATAGTTTATGTCAATATGGCAAGAATGCTGAATAAATTGTCCAATATAAGATGAAATTTATATAAAAATTATGTAATAGCTGTTGCTATTTTAATAAAACTTTTTATTTAGAGCAATATAATTAAATTTGTAAAAATTTAATTTTAAATAGATGTATGAAAATTATATACAGCTATATAAAATAAATATAATTTTATAGTTTTTATTCACGGAAATTCAAACTTTAAATGTATTTTTCTCATTGTTCAGCCTTCCTAGATGTTAAGTTTTTTTAAACGCTAAAACTTTTTTAATTATTTATTCAGTAATTTACTTTCTTGTGAATAGATTAAAGTAAATGTATTTATTAAAAACTAGTTTTCCAATTAATTTTTCGATTTATATGTATATTTTTAAAGTGTTTAAATGAGAACATCTTTATTTTTAGAAACTTTTCAAGCTTTTTCAAAAATATTTATACAAAAAAATACAAGTTATGCATTAAATTTGGAAGCTCGTTTTTATGTATCATAGTTCAAAGTATTTAGGGAAAAATTTATTAAAATATTGGTATTTAAAAAGTCTTAGTATCTTTAAAAATGTAATTGTTTAAGAAAACAAAAGTTAAATTAAATTTTTTTCAAATATTCGAAGTTTTTTTTTAATACATGGTTTTTATGTGTCAATTCACTTAATAAACCAAAGAAATGTTAATCAAAAAGCTATAAATAAAAAAAGTTGATGTGTTACCGAGTCTCCTTATAAAGTTTAATTTCATTTCGTAAGATGAAAGCCAGGTTAACATGGAATTACAAATTATATAGAAACTAAAACTAGAGAAGTAACCATACTGATATGACTATCATTTGCAGTTTTTCCAAGTATTTTTGAAGTGTAATATAATGGTTACCTATAAATAGCTTATGCAACATGGTAAACAACGATTTTTTTAAAATAAAATTATTATACTTTTAAAGAGGTTTGTAAAGATGAATATACGAGTTCGTAATATTAAAAAAAATCGTATTTTCGTCTGCCCATAATGCAAGATTTTCAATTATTCTGACAATGAAACTTGGTAAACTTTCATCGATTTTTAAATGATATAAGGAACCAATATTCAAATTCTTAGCCGTCTATTTCTTTATTAACTTCACTGTAGCCAATGCAAAAAAGCGATGAAGACTATTTCTATGAAATTAATTGGATATCTAAACATTTCATAATGGAAGAGCTTAGTGGAAGAACGTGCTAAGTGACATTTAAAAAAAAATGAGTTTCTTGTGCTAATAAACATATTTTTCCATCCTTTAAATATAACAAGTTTCCAATTTTACTTAAACTTAAAGATAAGTTTTATTTTTACCATTTGCAAGTGCAGTTTTTAATGAATTTAACTGCAAAAGATACTTATTAAAACTCACTTTCTTGTTTCCACCATTTTTTTCACTTAGCACGTTCTTCCACTAAGCTCTTCAATTGTATTTTGTTGAAATACTAAATAAAATGTAGTAATAAATTATTTTTTCTGTTAGTTAAAAAATTACGTACGTCAAACTTTTCTGCACATTCGGGAGCTGATCCGTCTTCAAGCATTGCTAAAATTTTAAATAATTAATTTACAACAGAGTTATTTCCTTAACATTTGCACTTAGACATATCTTATAATCTTGATGAAAATGAGTTATTAATGAAAATTTTAAAAAATGATAGTGAATAATTAAGATACATTTAAAAATAAAGTTATTAATTTAAACAAATCAAAATAATTTACTCCTGACTTTTTCAAAAACTTTATAACAAGATGACAAGATGACAGTTTTATCGCTTAAACTTTATTTTCGATGAAATAACATTTAAATGTATTTATATTACACTGTTAAAAATTAAAGTTCAACATTGAACCAAATATTGGTGAAAAATTAAGAAATTCTGGCAGATATACCATAAAATGGTTCAACCAAATATCACATTCTGGAAATAGACCTGCTTTCACGAAAAATTGGTTCGACTTCTACTAACTGCAACCGACAATTTAACTGTTTACTTAAGCGCAGACGCTATGATTAATACTGCTTTTACTTGAGAACTGGCCCGCCCGTGGCAGAGTGGTAATGGCATCAGTCTAGAGATTCAACCATCTCAGGAAAACGGAGATTCGAATCCCACCTACTGCCAGTCATCCTATAAATCGGATCTCTTTACCGGAAATAGTAGAGAAATCCTAAATTCATCACGGATGGGCCTGAGTACACTAGGACAGACGTGCTCGTTAAATCTGTGGGGTCCAAGGTCCTGACGGCGTTAGCTTACGATGTACGAAATACAATTTTTTCACCGTTTAGTATTGTTATCTATTGGGAGAACCTTTTTAAGGTTCAACTTTTCACTATAGTTACGCGTTGGGAAAATCCCGCATATAGTTCAACCTCTCACCATAGTTACCCAATTTGAAAATACCTTTTTATGGTTCAACAGTCTACCAAATCATGGTTGCAGCAAATTTGAACCGTATTTTGGTTCAACCTTGAACTATAATTTTTAACAGAGTAGTGAAAAAAAAATGGACACATTTTAAAATTATTGATACTTTAACAATCAATATAATTTTTAACTACCTGAGGGATAAGGACCAATAATCCATCGCCTTACTGTCAGGTTTTCCAGCAGTGTATACAAAACTTATATAAATTGTAATTGGTAATGTAATCGATTCTGGCTGCTTATTTTTAGCCTACTTTAGGAGCTTTAACACAGCCAATTGCGCTTCGTAATTTAGAACCCTGGTCAAGTGACGATAAATGAGTGGGCACCCACCGGAACTTCGAGCGACATCGTACGCTAACGTGCCATCGGGACTTTCGACTAAACAGATTTAATGAGCACGTATATCGCAGTGTACTCTGGCACCCCGGTGAATTTTAGAGGGTTTTTTCCACCACCACGAATACGTCTATAGTATGGCTAGGACAAGGACAGAACCAAGAACCTTCTCGGTGTGAGGCTCGTCGCTTACACCTCTTGGCCTACGGGGGCCTTTTAAATTGTATAACTTTTCAAAGTATTAAAATTTTAAATATGGATGAGTGATTTAAGATTATCGCCCGAAGAAATAATCTACAAAATTATAATGCATTAAATTTTAATTTTAAAATATGAATTTAAATCTCTCGAGGTGAAACAACATACAATTCGCACGATTTGCTTATTTTTAAGAAGTTTACCGCTGATTTTATATAACACATACCACTGGATTGTTTCTTGACTTTCATCATTTCAGCCTTGCATTTTCCGTCGTGTTCAGCGTTCACGCTGAGACACACAAAAGCGCCGACTGCGGCTAGTACTAAAACTATAGAGGTATTCATCTTCACTCGAGTATTCGACAAGTACTTCTATGTATGGTTGGCTTTATATACTATGCCGTATTGCATGATTGAACAAGGAAGTTGTTGTATAACAGTTCCATAGCATTCGAGGAAAAAAGACCTTCATATATTTACTGTGGTGTGATCTGTGCAACTACGAAAATAATGCCTACATGCAAATTTATCAATATATCATGCGATCGGGGAGCCTAACAGTGAGGATTTTTTATAAGGGGGTGTAATGCTCAATCATTGAATAGAAAACATATGGACCACTTACTTTTGGCAAATTATCTCTCTCTTGGCGTAAACACTTTTTTGTTACACCAAAAGTTTGCAGCAGAGAAATGTACTAGGCGGAGGAAACTGCGTAAACAACGCTGCTGGTGCCGAAATTTCGCCTGCTTCTATTGGCTGCTCCTTTGACAGTGATATTCGTGCGCCCTGTTACGTCAAAATCGAAGGAAAAAATAATTAAAATAGCACTCTAACTGAAGCTATACTAATAAAAATAATAAATTTATGTCTTGAAATAACAAATAAATTTGTTTATTGAATGTGAAATATCTTTTTGTATTCGATTCTCGCACTCGAAAATGAGAACTATTTACACTTTTTCTCGTAGAACATTTGTATACTGCAAACTTAAGGTCGGTTTTGGTATAGAAAGTCAGATGAAGTTATTATTTATAATATACAATTTTTGTTTTGGTATATAAGTACAGTATAACTCCAACTATCCTAACTTTGATATTCGATCTCTTCGTAGTGAGAAAAAAAAGCGGTTCAGCAAACGCAAACTATCCAGTTACGTAGAATTCTAATTATCCAATTACAATATAATTTTAATTATCCGGAAGAATTTTAAGTATCCAGTTAAAGTACAGTTCTACACTCGTAAAACGAAAGAGCGATTTTAACTCAGTCTGAGTAATTTTCACTCCTCCAGTCTGGAAAATGCACTTTTTCTCTTGGAGTGGATCCTTTGTGTGTTAAACCTCCGACAGGATCCCTCCAAACGAGTGTTTTTTTTTAAACCCAGTCTGAGTTAATATTCACTCCTTTCCAGTGTCGAAAATG
The DNA here is from genome assembly GCA_023701765.1 of Hylyphantes graminicola. Lineage (NCBI taxonomy): Eukaryota > Metazoa > Arthropoda > Arachnida > Araneae > Linyphiidae > Hylyphantes > Hylyphantes graminicola. The sequence continues at coordinate 8,261,076 of CM043118.1, read as the reverse complement.
CACTTCTCCTACTGGAGTGGATTTCATTCTTTAGTTTTAAGAGTATATAATTTTTATTATCCGGAAGAATTTTAAGTATCCAGTTAAAGTAGAGTTCTAATTATCCGACCTTCGAAGGTACCCTTCTAGTCCAGTCAGTATAGTTTTCAACAACTATTAGGGGAGGTAGGGGGAGGGGGGCTAATGGGACGCAGAACTAATGAGACAAGAACAAAAAGTGGAAAAAATTACTATTTTATAAATAGTTCTGCACTTCAACATTGCAACAGTTACATTTTAACAACCAAAGATCAGTCATTAAATGTTGAATCAGTCATTAAATGTTGTCATGTGTTGAAGTAAAGTGAAGAATTGTTGTTAGGGAGAATCCAAAGTAAGTTAAAAGTGTACCAAAATTTTACACTTTTAAGGTACAGGGTGGTTATAAAATAACTCTCGCTATTCGGAGGGGTCTGTTGCTTTAATGAATAATCCAGATGCAAAAAAAACTTTGAGACACTTACTAATCAAGAAGGGGGGAAAAGAATGAAAGATGCTTTAAAAATAAAATGGAAATGGTGCATATTTTTTATGCCAAGTTAGAATTCTCTATGCATGTTTCATCATACATATATAATGAACCATCAAAATAACTCTTTTGTGATATTACAACAATCCAAACTAAAATATATCACATAAATAGATATTCTTTCAAAAGTTCATTCTTTTATTTTTAATAAAGGTTCGTACGTTTAACGAATTGTCAACAGTGAAAATCTATAATAATAAAAATGAAGTTTTGTGTGAATGCACGTCTCTTATAGACTCATAAACTAGACATTTGTTTGACTCGCAACTTGACACAAATGTGTAGTTCCTACTTAAGTTACAAATTTTCACAGCTCAAAATGTTCTATTTTTAGAGAAAATTCGAATATTCTCTATAAGAAATACACCTCTTTCGCTCAAACCCGAACTTTTTTCCTTTCGTGATGTCATTCGGCAGAAGAAATTACATAAAATGTCTAGGAAAATAGTTAAAATTAAAAATGTATATTTTATTCTGCTGCCAATACCCTTCAGAAACTAATTCATCATTTGAAAAATAATTGACATGATTTAAGTGAAGTTTAGTCTATATTCCAGGGTTTTATTGTGGGTTTAGGTAATGAGTTTTTCATGATGATTCTGTTGTTTGCAAATATACACGTTTAAGATATTTGCGTGAATTATAAATATGATGGATGCTCTAAGCCTAACGTACGAGAGCTGCGTATTAGGGTTTACCACTTCCATTATGTCGCCAAATACGTTGCCGAACTCGCCAAATTCTTACCTAAGCGCGCCCCAAATAAGCAATTTTTTTTTTTTTTAAATATAATGTTGGTTGATTGTTCAAAGGTCGTCGTGCGAGAGCTGTATAATAAGTGTGTTTGTAGCTATCTCTTTTCTCGCCAAATTCTTTCTAACAAGAAACCAAATGAGCTAAAAGGTTTTATACTTTTATAAAGGAAATTACTATAACTATTATGCGTACATTTTATAGCGTACGTTTTTATTTTGGATGTTTAAGGTAATATAAGTAACAGTAATCTGTACTTTATAACGAGCGGGAATAATAGCATAAGTTTATTATCCTATAATGGATTAAATTGTACATATACTTGGATCAATTACAGCTTTTTTTTAGTGTTTGCAACAATGGTCCAAGTCATTGTGGAAGTTACTACAGTTATCCTGCGCACTTCAGTATGCTCTTTAAATATTTTTTTTTAACTTAAGCTATAAATACTATGTTTCTCTTTTAAAAAAAAGTAGTGTTAAATATTCATTAAAAGGTATTAATAACTTTTGTGATTCAACAAAAAATATGGAAGAATCTTCAATTTTTAATTTAACTGTGATATTTCACCTTCAATGGGAAATAATTGTATTAAAAAAATAAAATTTCATTACGTATATATTATGTAAACGGTTTTGCTTTAAAATTTTATTTTCAGGTCATTTTCTGATTGCTTTGACATTTTTTGAAATTTTAATTAAGGCAAATTTACCATGTCTGCCCTAGAGATAGCCCTGCAGCCTGTCCCATTAGCCCCCACATATGGGGGCTAATGGGACATTTACATAATTGTTTGAAATGCTCAACAACTAAAATATAGTAACATTTTAGCACCTGTCAAATGACTTTTTAAGTAGACAATTTTACAGTTTATGATCTTGTGTGAAAAGAATTTAAATTCTTATATTTTTGCTGAAATACAGAGGTAAATAAAATCTGTCCCAGTAGCCCCTACTCTCCCCTAATTTGATATCTCCTTTTTTCCAAAGAAATTTGGGTGATTAAAATATCCAATAATTAATTGGCAGGATTAAAAATTGCCAAACCACTCTCTCGTTTCGAAAACCCGCCAAGTCTTTCCGCCAAAAATAAAATGACTTGGGTTGCTATCTGCAGTCATGTTCGTCTGGTTTAGGTGAGGTTTTCCAATGTGCTTGTCCTATTCAATTACACATGTGTTCGAAATTTTTTTAACCCTACAAATAATTCTCGCCTTTGTGTCTCAAAGTTGTTAAACAGGAAATTTTATTAAAAAACAATTTTGTGTGCTGATTCAATGAGTTTTTTTATTATTATTTTGCATTACATGTTTTGAGTTAACAATGAAATCGTGCAGTGCCCTAGTTTCCTTCTATTGTTTAATACGAATATGTCCGCGTGGCTTTACTGGATGACATCCAAGAAATTACCTAGGCGGTTTTAGTTATTTTCAAGCCATCTCGAAATCCCCAAAGACGTATGCCAATCAACGTAAACAATTTCGATCGAAATAAGTTTTCTAAATTAAATTATTATTTTTAATGTTTATGAATCTTTGAAACCTAAGATACCTTAACCGTAATTAGTGAGTGAGTATTTATACTTTTGACGCATTTATGTTTTTAACTTTAATTTAAGTCTATGTCATCACAAATAAATTATTACTTACTATGGATGTAAATAACTTTTTAATGTAAAACTCATTGTTATTGCCAATATATGAAGTGAAGCGTGAGGGGAGTTGCTTTAAAACAGAAGAATCTATGGATGTGTCAGTCATTTTTAGTTTGTTGCTTTTTTTTTAATTCGAAGGAATTGAAAAATAAAAGTAGGTATTGAAACCGACTAGATTTCCTTCAATCTGTTCGTCTGTCTGTCCATACACTGATTCCAAATGTTCAATATAATCGTAAAGTTGATTTTTTTTTTGTGCAGATTACCATGTTTTCTTACAGATTAAGAGTTGATATTAAGAGAGTTTTGAGAAAAAATAAAATATATCAATCCAGTCGCCCAATTTTCTTGGGCCATGAAGTTCAAAAAATTACAAGAGAAGTGATGGAAAACACTCTTATCTTTACTGCTCTCAAAACGCTTGGGCTGGAATCATTTGGCAGTCTACACTCCATGCCAACCTAACTTGGGTAAAAACAAAGAGTAAAGAGACAGAGGGAAAAGCGCGATTGGTCCGTTAGTTGGAAACTCTTGTAAGGTAATATTTACATAAAAAATGATCTAAATAAAGTTTCTACTGTTGCCATATGGCAACAAGTAACACATAATCCACTTTATTCTATTAAAGTAGAGCTCCCTCTCGACAAATCTGTTTTTTTTTACTTAATGGATATTAAATTATAAATACATTTCTACGTCATTTCCGAAATGAAATAATTCTTACATTAAAAACGCAGTAAAAACGAAATATGCGGAAATAAAAATTTGAAAGGCTAAACATTTTTAGAAATATCGTTATATATCTGTCAAACCAAGTTTGATATAAGTCAAATCCTCTGTTTTTGTAAGGTATTACTGATTAATCTTTTTCTATCTGTTAAAATCGTTCAAATACTTAACTTCCACTTCGTAAGTGTTTATCTTCTATCTTGTCTTCTAAAGTACATTTTTAAAGATATAAAAATTCGAATTTAAATTTATAAAAGTGTTTAATTTATAAATTAAATTAATGTCTATTACTTAACCCTCTAATGCATACTGTTGCCATATGGCGACATGTAACATAATCCACTTTATTCTATTAAAGTAGAGCTCCATCTCGACAAATCTGTGTTTTTTCATCTATTACATTCCATTTTGAAGTTCTAGTTACTAATAACCTTCATAGATGACAGAAGTAAAAGTAAATTCAAAATTAAAGAGCGAAGTTATTAACTGCTGCAAAATTACGTCTTTGGCAGTATTCAAGGTATAATAATATTAGGGGGGGGGGATACAAATAAAGTGTTTTGAAAATTTAATTATAGTTCAAAAAGGTTAGTTTAAAATATATTTAGTAGTTTGCTAATCATTGTTATCAAAATTTGAATTTGGTAGTTGGTTTTTGCCATATGGCAATTTTTTAAAAAAAAAAATGAATTTATTTTAACCGCAATGCAGTTAATTTTTTTTCAGTATTTTTCCTGTAATGTATGAGCATTAAAGAAGCAAATATATTTTTTCGGGATAAAAATAAAATTCTTGCATTACAGGGTTAAGTTTTCTGCTTTATAACTTTTAACTAAATAATTTTATTGAAAATAATAATTGCTCTGTATTAGTGTGTGTAAAAATGCTTAGTAGTTTGTACATAGATGTTTGTAAGAGTAATTGATTAAATTTTATTATTCTACTATTATTCTTCTCCTTCAAAATTCTACTATTTTGTTTTCTAAAAATATTTACTTTAATTTCAAGGGTAGCATTGCATCTGGCATCATTGGCGCAAAATGTTGGCGCCCTTGGCCGTGAAAACATCTCGCCATCGAAAGTAAGAAGTTCTCTGAGAGTAGAAACTGTCAGATGCATTGTTTCGTAGGGTTGGACATTTCAGCGATATATTTCGAGTTCAAGCGAGTTCAGCATCTTTCTAGGGTTTAGTTTAAGCGTGTTTTAAGAAATTGACATGGATTTTAAGCAAATTAAGAGTTTTTTATGAGCAAATATAATTGTGCAAGAGTTTGGCTGATAAATATTTATTGATTTAATATTTGTAATAATATAAAAAAGTACTTTTAAGCAGTTTCAAATTGTAAGGTTTTTATTATAATTATTTTATGTTAAGATTATTTCTAGGTTTATTTCATTTTGTTTATTTATTAACACAATATTGCTTACTTGGTTATAGGAAAGCCATATTTTTCCTGGAAGATTATTATTGTTATTTTTAGTTGAAAGTGCGTAAAAATAAACTTAGAAATATATTTTTAAATATTCAATAAAAGACTTTTGCCATTTAATCCTTTTACAACAAAAATGGATTAAAAAAATTGTATAAATATTTATTGCTGCTGTCTTACTACTTGTGTGCACAATTTTTTTTTATCGAAAGTGAATTAAAAGTGAACTTTGGAATTCACTGAAAAAAAGTTTCTATGGATCAACAAAGCTGCATTGAGAAGTATGGGAACGTATCTTTAATTGGTAAGTATATCAATCATTATACCTATCCAAGCTTTGTTTATTCTAATCATTATATCAATCTTCATTTATCGTATGAAAAAGGAAGTTTAAATAATGGATTCATTTAGAGTAAAAATAATTGATTTTGCACCTGTTCCATACAATACTTTTTGAACATTTGTGTACAAAAGAAGACTCTATTAATAATAAGAAAAAGAACCCAAGCTTTAAGAGTTATATCAGTACTATAATTGAAGTAGTAAATATCATGATTAACAGTTTTTTTGACACACTAGTGCGAAAAATTAAATTACACACTTCCGTTAAGCTTTAAAGCCATTTATTTACTCTCAATAAAAATATTATATAGCAAACTTAGAAAATAAAACTTATATCACATGCAGAAAAATATTATTAGATGAGTATCATACTCCCTCATCAAAATAATACTTTCTTTTAAAATAATCCAGAACGAAGAAATATATTTTTTTCAGTTTAAAAGTAGTTTTTATTGCTAGTTTGTTAAGTGGTCTCAGGACCCTTGAATAAAGTAGTTTGTCAATGACAAATGTACATTGTCCTTGTCAGAACATTGACAGTGATAAATGTCGATTTTTGATTAAGGCTTATTCATTTATTAAAAACTTACAAGAATGAGTCTTACTTGCCTTGAAAGTACATAACTTTGTCATTGTACATAAGAAAGAAATATTTTGTTTTGATATTTCATAAATAAGTTATTTAGAATTGTATCTCTAGTTATAATTACACCATTTCATTGCGTGCAAGATTATCAATATAGTAGACTGCCTCTTAACCGGCTTAAACGGGACCGATGGTAAGCCGGTTAAACGAAAATCCGGTTAAACCGGAGAAATTTATTAAATAAATTGAAATTTAGATGTTTATTTGATTGCACTTCTGTTTATTGATATTTGCCTCATGAAATACATGTACAATTAAAATAAGATGTCATTTTTCAGGTTATTTTATATATTATTATTAGTATTTTGCCTTTTTGATTACATACCTTTAAAAAAATCTGAACTTTTTTTTGTCGAAGTTTGGAAATTCAACGACTTGACGGTCGATCCCCACAGCCTTCCAATGTCAACAAGTGCCCCCCCCCATTCTCCCCAACAAACCACGCGTTTAAAACATGTGCGACACTGAAAACCGATTGAAATAACCAAAAACTTGTAATTTTAGCTATTTTTAACATTTTAAGGGTGGAAATTTTCATCCCGGTTAAAGCGGAGATCCGGTTAAACGGAGGCCGGTTAAGTGGGAGTCTACTGTAATTAATTATTCAATACATCATTCTGATTTCATACTGCTCATAGGTTTACTGTGAACAGGCTATAAAAACAATAACTTTCATTTGCAAAGCTCAAAAAAAGTTTTCCAAATGGAGACATAAAAAAGTATATTTTTCCTTATATATGATAACAAATTTGTAACTCAAATATTTCAGAAAACAGACTATAACTTATAGATATATTTATTTGTTGCATCCGCACAACATATTAAGTTGATATAGATATTAATTTTTGTTTAAACTTGCGCACAATGAAATGGCGTGTTTTTTATTTACAAATACAAATACGAAAATTGTCAACCAACAACAGGCCAGAGGCAATGCAAGGTTGGTCTAAAATATATCTAATTCCTTACCAGTTTTCAATAGATATCGAGATTCTTTTTAAAATCTTCAACTACTTCGATTACACTACGTATTCTGGTAAGGATTTCCACCCATTGTCGACTCTATTTGCAAAAATAATGTATTCTTTCCTCCCCTCAAAAAGATGCAATTTATAAAACAATGTATAAAACATAAAAAAATCGTTTTATTTTTTCCCTATGTCATGTACCGACTTTTGACATACTATTTTTACATTGTGCAAGGGTCCTGATATCCCTTAAGTTCATTATTTTATGCAAGACATTAATATGCAACATTTTACGGTTTACGAAACTAAATAATATTACTATTTACTAACTTATGTGTAATCTATAATAATAAAAGAAAGAGTCTGTCTGTGTGTCTGTCTGTCTGTGTGTATGTCTGTGGATCGCAAAAAACCTACTTAGACTGCTCTAAAAAATTCGAAATTTTTAATATAGGTTCCTTTTAATACCTACGTGTGCACCTGAGGCTTAGTTTCTTTCATATCTGATTGTGATTTTTAATTAATATAATTAGTTTCAAAAAAACGTCATCCACGTGGAATTGCGGGACCATAACAGGGCTCGAAAATACATGGACCGGGCCGAAACGGGGACTTGACGCCATCCTCTATTAGTTTGATGGATTGAGTTTGGTTGAGATATGCGCTCGCCCTAAGGCTGCTTCATCCTCCAGTAGTGTTTGCTTTTTTAAGTGTGCATGCGCCAACACGAATATAATTTTGTTTTGATTTTGAGTGTATTTTCACAAGTAAGCATGCCTCTAAAATTAAGCAATACGAAGTTAACGGGTTCCCAGTAAGGCGGGACCATACTGCTAGTTTAAAAATAAAATAAAAAATAAAACATTTATTAAATTGCAAAAGAAGTACAATTATTCTCACAAAACTTTCTATTAAACTCATTCGTCCATAAAACCCCAAAGGGACTTTCCATTACTGGACCGTTGACAAAGAACCAAAGAGTATATTTGTTAAAATGATTGATTTTCTGTTCTGTCTTTTCTCTAACTACTTTTGGAAACTTTTAAAAGATCGATCTTGGGTTTAATGATTTTGTTTGGAAATGTAACTGATAATGCAATTTTTTTAGTGAAATTTGTTTGAAGTCAGAAATTTAATAAAAACGGGAGACATATATTGGAAATTTTAGTTTTGAAATGGTGTTTAGTATTTTCTTCTTTGAAATAAGACAACCAGAATTTGGTGATTAAAAATGTAGAACGATACGCATTATCAAAGTGTTGTTGTTGTTGTTGTTGCTTATCTCCTTGGCTAAACAGAGCTAAACCAGGTCTATGATGTTTGTCACTCGTAAAAGGTCCAGGATCATGACTGGATTTTCATAGATATCATGTCTGGAAAGTCCCAGACAGTCCAGGATGTGGTCAGGTTGATTATCGAAGTAGCCCTAGGGAAAACATATCATGCTTGAAAATTTACGATGGGTGAGTGGGGGTGGGCAAATGTAACTGGGGACCAAATAATACTGCACTATAAATCAATTAAAGCATACGAACTGTGTTGCGATTATTGTTTTCATTATTTTACAACCAGTACACTCTTAAAACAAAGGAGTGAAATCCACTCCTGTAGGAGAAGTGCTTTTTCGACACTGGAAAGGAGTGAATATTAACTCAGACTGAGTTAAAATCACTCGTTTGGAGTGATCAACAAACAAAGTATCCACCTTTATAGGGGAAGTGCATTTTCGACACAGGAGGAATGAAAATGAACTCAGACTGAGTTAAAAATCGCTCGTTTGTTTTAAGAGTGTAGGAGTTATTCCTAAGCTAAGAATTGATCTTGCAATCTTTCGATTACAAGAATGTAGGTTTATAAACTACTCAACACCGGCTTGATGGAAGCATCAATATTTTCCATAATCGTTTTCGCTTTCCAATGTTTATGTTTCTTTTATATCAATGTTTAATTTTACAATGTGAAGAGGCTGGTTATGCCAGGTTGCACAGCGTTTTTGCGTCAGGTTCCTCTCAAATTTGTGTTTATTTAACTCCAGAATTATTTCAACGTTTCAACCAAAAATCATGGTAACGATACGTGTGCTTTTTGCAATCCACAAGCAACAAATGTAGCATCAAAAATCACATTTGGTTAAAAAAAAACGCACTATTCGGTAAAGTATGAAGAACGTATGAACAGTGAAAACTTTTTATTGTTGGCATTAGGAAAATGATGTTGAGAATCGAAAATAGCCACTAATACCTCTTATAAGTATGAAAATAAGTATATAATATGCGTAAAGTGTATTGTATAAAAACACACAAAGTAAGAAATAGGGATCACACTCAAAATACAAAAAATTCCATTACAATATTTTTTTAAAAGCTCTGTCAAACGTCGTAAAGAATTGTCGATATAGTTTTTTTCTACAACTTTTCTTTTTATATAAACTACTGACGATCTCCCGCTCGAGGGTGCCATCATTTAAACTCCTTCAAATCTCTTACCAGTCCAATATCAGCAAATACAATTGGGATTTTAGAGAAAAATGACCAAAGTGCAATCATAACTTGAACCAATATTTTTACTTTCAATTACTTAATATATATGTTACCGTTAAAACACGAAATCAGATAGAACTAGAATTAACCAGTGAAAACTATTTTTAACTTGTCGAGGTGTTCTAACTTATCAAGTAAATAAAACTATTTAGGTAACCAAAACTTTTATTTACAGAACAATGCTTACATTTAACTTAACACGTCGGATGCTGAGGACGCGCGAGCGCGTCTCGTGGTTCCGATTCATCGATAACAGCACATTCTGATAAAATTCGTAGTGCTATTTCGTCAACCGTTCTTAAGAGTTCAAGTTCGTTTGATTACTTGATAAACATGGTGGTCTAGTGGTTACAGACGTAACTGTAGTGTAAGTCACCATTTAAGAGGAGATCAAAAGATTTTGTAATTAAAAAAATAATCAATTTAAATCAAGTACATTAAATTATTTAGTTAAAATGGGTGTAGATCAACTATTCCGCAATTTTTTTTCATTTAATGTTAAAAGTTGTAGTGATAATCACTTTTTACAAATGTCGAATTACACTACAGACAGGATAATTTTGCAATTCCCCTCTTCAACTATCTAGCTATAAAAAAAGGCAACTAGTCTATTAAATTTTTTTATTAAAAAAAACCCCAAAAATAAGAATTAGGAAAATTCATTGATATTTCATAGTCAAAAAAATAATCATTGAAAAGAGTCTGGTTATTGGCTTTCAATTCAGTAATTAGTAACAGGTGATTATCTGGTTGGAGAAGTCCAGGAACATTTCCTCGTATTTTTTTGACTAGCTGCCGTGTAGCTTCAGTTAGCGACGTTAATTCAACCTAACCTTGTAATTTTACGATCTCAAACTAAGATTTTTTCTTTTTCGAAAATGAAAAAGAGTTAGTTTATTTCCGTGGTAACGAACTGGTTTTAAAAACAGTATGTTCTTCTACTTCACATCAGTCTCTATCGATGAATATTTTCCATCGTTATCGCCGCAGCCAAAGTGCAGTTTGCAGTTGCAAAGTGCAAAGCAGTTATATATTAATCACGCTTAGTGCGCTGGAAAACAGTACCGAGGTCTGCCCTCAGGAAAGGACTGCACTCGTCGTATATTGATTCAGAAATTTACATATATATTAGAAAGTTACATGTCTTCTTTTCTTCTTATTTACAATTTGGTTGTAGCTCGTGAACTTGCACTAACACTACACTACATCTCAGCACTCCACTTGGCATGTTGCGTGCGAGAAACAAACTAAACAGTTATTTCCAGTTAATACTAGTTTTGACGGAATAGATTGGTTTAGTCTAGTTTTAACTACAACAAACTTATATCAGATAAAACTAGAATTAACGGAAAATATCGCGATTTAGGATAATAGGTTTGGATTAGTTTAATTAATTATTGGGCTGAAATCAAAGCGTTTGGATATTGGAAGACACTCCATTGAGAACATTACATCAAGCTTTTTAAGTACTCAATTGTCGTAATAAGATTATAAAATTAAAGTTCATTTTCAATAAAAAGTCAAGCATTCGCAGTTAATTCTTGTTTTATCTAAAACATGTTAGACAATTTTAGTTTTGACTAATTACAACTAGTTTTAACCAATGCAATCGGTCAAAACCCGTATTAACTAGTGAGATCTAGTTTCAGATAGAGGAAACTAGTTTTCACCAATCCAATGGCTGCAGTTAAACCTAGTTCACACAAGTTACATCTAGTTTTAACTGATTCCGAGTTATAACGGTAACATATGTAAGGTCATGGAAGTATTGAGATGAGGTTAAGAATCCAAAATGGAGGTTTGGTGTTTTCTACCTTTTTGGAGGTTGCTGATTCTAAACGTGGTTTTAAGTAGTTTACTCTTTGAGATTTTGTGCTGTCATTCACTTCATTTGTCAGCATCTTTAACAAAGAAAAAAAGGTATTTGTCTCTACGGTGCTAGGGAGCCCAGTCGGTTAGCGCCTAGCATGCGAAAGGTCCCATATTCTAGTCCGGACATCGCCAAAATAACTGCCGACCTATAAACGGCCCGTGCAGCAAAAAAAATGTCAGACGAATAATACCCCGTGTAAAGAAGTGCATGCTAAACATCCTCAAAATCCTAATGCTGCGTACGATGTCACCCTTAACGATTGCGTTGGGATCTATTCTGGTGTCGGCTCGTCACTTGACCGTGGTTCTAAAATACGACGCCCGTCGCCAATAGCCCTCGTGTAGCTCTAGTGCGACGATAATTTAAACCTAAACTAATCTAACTTTGTCTCCCCTTTTTAATTCTACAGGCAGTTCTAGATGAGTGAGTATACGCGTTTGACCGTGATGACCTTGCCTCCTCACTTCTACTGCCAGTAAAATCCATCCTTCCACTTTTTTGGGTCTATCCATCTACTTTGCATTTTTAACAGAAGTAAAATACTAATATTTCTTACTTTCAGTTGTTCTCATTTAACAGCCAAGCTACTAGAGTTATAGCTCATTCTGCAAGAGTTTATGCAAAGTAACCATAGTAATCCAGAATTCACTTTAAGCAAATTAAAATATTTATTTTGGTAATGATATTTAATAAATTCATTAGAACAAGAGAGAAATAAGAGGAATAAATATCAAACCTATGAATCGGATATCGTAAGGGGATTTGGGGATTACTTGCAGCTAAATTCAAGGCCCCCTATTTCTACCACCGTCTACTAGGTATCATATTTCCCCTCTGGTTCTGTATATGTTTTTTTTCCTTAGGGGTACTTACAGAGTTAAGAAGCAATTGCACAGTAGCGTAACTATTATACCTTTTCTTATCGCTCCCGTGAAAGTGAAGGGGTGAGGTTTCGACTCTTTTTCCTGTTCCTGAGATATTTCCGGGCAGGATAGGAGTCAAGAAGAAATAAAAACAATAAGAGATGGTACAACCATCCAGATTGTGATGTTGCTCGTTGCCCTGTGTATCTCATACTTTGAAATTTATTACATAAGAAAACAAATTACTAAACGTTATTTATATTTCACAAAATTTTTATAATTTTAACACATGATTTGTTGTACATAATTTTTTTTTTTAAATTCTTGCTTGTTACTGGAAAGCCAACATAATGACTCTTAATGTTTTTTCTTTGATTTTTTTTAAAACTTCAATCTTAAAACAAATAAAAAATTAAAAATAAGCTTATGTATTGTTAATAAACACATTTTATATGATTTTCATCGATAAAAAAACAGCAGTTTATGAATGTTTTCTTTAAGATTTTCCAATAGTTAACGGGTTATTTTGTTCGAGAAATATCTTGTTTTATCTAATTATTCCAGAATAATTGCTAACAGAGTCGCAATTGAACTTGGATCCTATAGCCGCCTTGAAACAATAAACAAAAACCCAAAAGGAATGTTATTGCAGATTAATACATTCCTGTACAAAAGTTGGGACACGAAGCAAATCTTCAAAAAAATCATTATATCACAAATTTTTGAGAATATATTTTAAAGTCATTAGTTTGCGGAAAAAATTTACGAATCATTTCATTGCGACATTAAAAAAAAATATTTTAAAGTCATTAGTTTAAGGAAAAAATTCACAAAATATGCATCATAAACTTGCAGATTTTCTTTCTTTAAATTATGCGCCTTCAAAATGTTTATTTCTGAATTTTTTGGATCGTCACATTCATAAAATTGTTTCATAACTGATTCAAATCTATGGTGTTAGGGATTTGCATGAAAATTTAAAGTTGATGAGTCTTGACAAGTCCATTATACTTTTCTTTTCTTCTGTTGTAACTAATGACTTTAAATATATAACTTCCAAACAGTTGAAGAAGCACTGAGTATTTTCATCAATGATTGATTCTTTTGAAAGAATGAAATTTTATATCCGTGCCTAAATGCCCTTTATGTCTGTGGGTGACTGCATTAAGTCTCTGAAAAGGATGGAAAGATAATATGATAAATGGATAGTAGATTACTCAGAATATTTAATCTTTCACATAAATACATTTTTTTGAAAAATATTATGCATAAGAGCTCAAACTTTCAGGTATCATTTGAAGAGCTGATTTCCAAAAGGTGTTAAGTCAGTTTTTTTGCATTTTTTAAAAATCGCGATTTTGTTATAAAATATCTATTATAAATATTAAGGTTAAAAAAACCCTGACACTATCTGGTTGCACGGTAGTGCAACCGCCAAGTTCAGCGCACTACTCAACCTTTTCTGGAAGGGCTTCGGCGTGTTTTCGGACCCCTCCGTTCTCCGGTTCTATGCATCACAGAAATGAGTTTAGGAACTTTTATTGGTCAATAGGGGCTTGCTGAAGAGTATAAAAAAAATCAGCGTTCTATATCTTTTTATCTCCGAGAAAATTGAATTGGAAAATGACCACTTTTGGGGCTCACTCACTCACCGATCATCAAAATGTTCTATGACACCCACTTGATCTAGAATCTCGAAAATTGGAACACTGGTAGATTTTGACATACAATCAACATAAAAAATCCGAAAATTGAATATTTACTACGGGTTTGGTTTTAAATAGCTTGGCGCCATTTTTCAAAAGCAGTTTGCAATCCTCTCATACGTCGATATGATAGTGGCGATTACTTGAATCGCCAACAATTCAAATAGCTATTTACCTGCGGATGATACGAGATAGGTTTTTCAAGTGTGAATTGAGCACACGATATTACTAATGGAAAGTTTCAATCATCATTTTGATTAAGTTTAATGGTTTTCAAGTGCAACACCTGAACTGGCAACCTGCTCCATGTTTTATAATGGGTTGTTTGGTTGTAGGAGGTGTTACATCGCTAAAGGTCTATATATACTCAATACGCATATGAGCAATGGCTGGAACCCATTATTTACAATAGGCAAATGATTTGTTTGTTTTGTTTTAGTTGGAATAACATCGCACTAGAGCGACACAAGGGTAAATCAATTCCTCCCTATTATTTAAAATAAAAAAAAATAGATACCATAGTCCAAACACACAAATTATGAAGTTATATTGATAATTATATTCCGTTTTGACAGTTTACCTAAAAGCAACTATTCGGGTTTCAAACTGTAATTGGGGTCAACAACAATTGTTTTCGCCAAGGGTCATGTAAGCATTTTGATCGCAAAATGATAATTATTCCGTATACAGCGCGTTTAAAAGTTTATGGACAACTATTTTTTTTTTACTTCAGGAGCCAACTAAACGAGTAAGAAGTTCTAAGACGTTGTTTTGTTCATTACTGACGAAGTACCCATGATTTTAAGTAGTGATAATTTATTTAAAATAATTAAAAACTGTACTTATGTCAACAAGCAGTACAGAACGAGCAGTAAAATGAAACAGTTCAAGATTTAAAAATAAACGTATGAACATTCGTCAAATATAGTTTTAATTTTATACATCATGTTTACTTAAACACGCGGATTGTCCTCTAAAAAAGTTAATATTTATAAAACAATTGAAAGTGTCGTATTTAAAAATAAATGTTTTTATTTGAGTACTTATTTAAATTATTTATTTACTATACCTACAAAAATAAGTGAAATCCAAGCAAAAACCTCTCAGTAAAAGTAGGCCAAGTTCTTAAAAAAATATGGCCTGGCCTTAAAAAGAAGTGAAATCCTGAAAAAGGTACCAAGTTCATTAAAAGTTACTGATGTGGTATTAAACACCAAAACATTTTCGTCTTTGATCGTTCTTATGTTTACCACATTCAAGCAAATTCGTACTTGTGTTTGTATAACTTGGCCATTCCGCATTTTTAAATAAAAATAAACAAGCCATTAAAGGTATTATGATACATGATTATTCATTACTGTACAACTCGATTCCAACGGTCCAGCGATATTGCGGCCGCCACTAAAAGTAGTAACTATTTTATCACAAGTTCAATATAATGGAAGTTTAGAAATTTGTTTACGACACTTATTAAAAAAAAGTATAAAATACTGATGCTGAAAAGAAGTTATATCAATGTTCAAATATTCATTGAAATTTTTTTTCGAAGAAAAAAAAGAGAAGGCCAAGATTACTCTGTTTGACCACTAGGCAGAAAACAAAGCTTATTAAAATAAAACTTTGTTTCTGTTAGGCCTCTTTTTTTGTGCGGCTTGAAACCCTTAAAACACTATACCTACAGGAATACTTTCATTTCAATGTTCAATAATTTATTGGTTACACCCATCCCTAGTGCAGAAGGTTCAACATCCCATAGTGCAAAATTTTCAACAAAATTTTCACAATGCGTAATGGCCAAGTTACACAAACACAAGTACGAATTTGCTTGAATGTGGTAAACATAAGAATGATCAAAGACTAAGATGTTTTGGTGTTTAATACCACATCAGTAACTTTTAATGAACTTGGTACCTTTTTCAGGATTTCACTTCTTTTTAAGGGATGAAAAGACGAGTCAACCTTGCAAAATCCGGTTTTCGATTCCCGGACCTGTGACGTGGCAATGCGAAGCACTACCACTAAGCCACTAGGCCTCATACATAACTAATATACTTTAAAATATTTTTTTGTAATAAAATATTAAAATCTTAAACTTTATTAACCCTTTCATTTCCAATGACAATTTGGCATCATCATTTTAGATTTTTTTTTTCTGATCGTCTATATCAATGTATGATATCAAAAAGCACAACACTCGAATCTTCAAACTTTTTCTGTTAAAAAATATTTTTTTATCAATCCCACTAGATTTCAGTCCTATTATTTCTTTAATTATGATCAGAAAAATGATGATGCCAAATGGCATCATTGGGACTACATAGATATTTTACAGTCAATAGCTTGAAGATGGAGTTTTGAATAAACATTTTCTTTATAATAAAGAACTTAAGGGGTCACAGGAGTCTTAAAAATGTGCAAAGAAGATACTACATAGCATAGTTTGATCTCTCTTGTAATTTTTTAACTACTCAATAAATGGGTATAATTTTTTATATGTAATTCTACAAGATTTATTTATTATAAAACAAGTTTTAAAATGTATGAAACTTTAGCCAAAACTAAAATAAATGATATTAAACATGAAGGTACTTGAACACACTGTGATTAGGCTTGCGCGGCAAATTGTGAAGTCACAATTGAACAGCTCAATTTTAATTAGAAATTATTTTTTAAAAAATTTAAAATCAAAATTTTTAAATTTTTATTAATTTTTTTAGAAAAAAGTTCTTAAAATAATTTCTAATTAAAATTGAGCTGAGAATTTAGGTATAAGTCCTAGTTTGTACATATTTGTACAATATAAAGTCATTTTCTTGGTCATTTTTTCAATTTTGACATCACAATTTGCCGCGCAAGCCTTATCACAATGTGTTCAAATAGCTTTATGTTTAATATCATTTATTTTAGTTTTGGCTAAAGTATCATAAATTTTAAAACTTGTTTTATAATAAATAAATCCTGTAGAATTACATATAAAAAAATTATACTCATTTATAGAGTAGTTAAAAAATGACATGAAAGATCAAACTATGCTTTGTAGTATCTTCTTTGCACATTTTTAAGACTCCTGTGACCCCTTAAGGGATGAAAGGAT
This sequence comes from Hylyphantes graminicola, assembly GCA_023701765.1. Lineage (NCBI taxonomy): Eukaryota > Metazoa > Arthropoda > Arachnida > Araneae > Linyphiidae > Hylyphantes > Hylyphantes graminicola. The sequence continues at coordinate 8,243,911 of CM043118.1, read as the reverse complement.
GAGTCAACCTCGCCCAATCCGGAACTCGATTCCTGGACCTGTGGCGTGCCAATGCGAAGCACTACCACTGAGCCACTGGGCCTCATACTTAACTAATATACTTAAAAATAGTTTTTCGTAATAAAATATTAAAATGCTTAAACTATATTAAAACTTTCAGCCCCAATGACAATTTGGCATCATCATTTTAGAATTTTTTTTTCTGATCGTCTATAGCAATTTATGATATCAAAAAGCACAACACTCGAATCTTCAAACTTTTTCTAATATAAAATATTTTTTATTTATCCCAATAGATGTCAGTCCTATTATTTCTTTAATTATGATCAGAGACATGATGATTACAAATGGCATCATTGGGACTGCATAGATATTTTACAGTCAATAGCTTGAAGATGGAGTTTTGAATAAACATTTTCTTTATATAATAATAAAGAATTTAAACCTGACAGGTCTGGTTTAAAAAGGTTTACCGCCACGTGACGGAAGGCCTTTTAAGGAAGGAAGGCCTGACACTAATCTTGAGCATTTCTTGCTTGGGATGGGAAAGTGAGTGATGGACATATGGATATAGTATTGGTATGGTAATGGTACATAAATATTCCAGCTTGTGTGCTTGTTCAGAGAACCGCTTATAAGCTTTCGTCAAGTGGGACAGACACAGAAAGAATTTTTACAGTCACAAAAAATGAATAACGCATAGACAAATAACAACGTTTATTGACGGTCACAAACATCCATGCCTGACCAGGATTCGAACCCGACCCCAGCAGCTCCAAAGGCCAGCATCCTAACGATTGAGCCACCGGGGCGGCATATATAGTATTAAATGAATAGTAATACGTTTAACTTTGGTGTTAATAAAATAGTGTGGTCGAGAAAAAGTGTAGGGGAGAGAAGGGGAATGGAGCCACCTTAAGGGAAATTGAATTTTTATGCAGAATTGTGTTGCAATTAATGTAAATTGTAATGATTATAGCATACTACAGTTCATAACCTATCTTGTAGTGATTTTTTAAAATTTAAATTTTTAATAGAAACTGAATAAATTGTATTTTTCTAAAGCTCGCACAGTGGCGGGATTACCCCGGTATCTGGGGTAATGCCGCCACACCACTGGGGTTATGCCGCCACATCAATAAACAAAGCAAATAATCTATAAATAATGGAAAATTACATAATAAAGCAATACATATAGAAATAAAATAGTTTCAATTAACTTTGGAATGGTAAATTGTACAGGGTACAGCTCTTTTATTAACTTTCTGTGTGCAACTACACTGTTAAAAAAATTCCTTGAATTAACGGAAAAACTACTGGCAGCAAGTTGCCGGAATTTTTCCGTTAATTTCAGGATTTTCCGTTTTGGAATTTTTCTGTTATTTTCAGGAACTTCCATTTCGGAATTTTTCCGTTAGTTTCAGGGTCTTCCATTTCGGAATTTTTCCGTTAATTTCAGGATCTTCCATTTTGGAATTTCGCCGTTAATTTCAGGATTTCTGTTTTAGAAATTTTCTGTTAATTTCAGGAATTTTTATTTAGCTGTTTCTTTGTTAATTTCATGCATTTCTACTTTGAATTTCTCTCTAAATTCAGAAAACTTACATAGTATATTTTCTAGTTAATTCCAAGACATTTTTGCTTTTTTCTTGTCAATTTTGTTTCTATATACTATTTAACCACCAATCATTCTAAATATATCCATTTATATATGGTGTTATGAATATTACCATAGGGATATTTAACAGGAGAAACAGGGAAATTAAACATGCATCCTGTTTGTTATATAAAACGTAAGCAAATAATGTCTTCATACTTTAACCTTAAATCTATTCAAAACTAATACAATCTAATCCTTTTTATTTTTTAACCATATTTGGTTGGTATATAATCTGAATAAAAAGGACATTGTTCACATTTTGGAATTTTTAAAATTACCACTCTTCATATATTTAAAACAATTTTAATATGGCAGAAAAATTTTAATAATTTTTCCAATTTTGATAACTTTTCTGTCATATTTTTTTAATACATATATTTAGTATTGTTCTGTGGCTAAATGGTACTGTACTTTACAGTTAGCATATCCAGAGTAAAATCATGGGTAGGGGATAGTGAGTCGGGTCTCTCAGGGGTTGAACATCAATTAACAAAGAAATCTCTAAAGACAGTAACCCGTAGTCAAAAACAATAAATTTTTAAGTGTCTGCATTTGTACTATACATACATGAATTTGTATATCCTGATTGTAAAAAAACCAACACAATTTTTTAGTATATGGGGGCGAGAGTTATTATCCCCTCCTGGATACACCAATGATATAATTTAACAAGATATGAATAACAAAAGAATTACAGAATATAGTCATGTTTTATTTTTCTTTCATAATTGAAAAACACTGATATAGTTTTTCAAATCCTAAACTAATTTAAAAATGTGTGCAGGAACTACAGATTTAGTTTTCTTCTTTTTCTGAACTTTCGACCTTCTTTGGAGATTTATGATAAACAAGCACCTAAAAAATAATATATATTAATCCAATTTTAAATGAATAGATCCAATGTAAAGAAACAAGTGGTAATCAGGCGTTAACTAGACAAAATCTTCGTAAGACTTCTAAAATTAAACAATTTGCCAATTTTAGGCTTTTTTTCGAGCAAGTTTTCCATAGTATCTGCACCGTAATAATTTAATATCAGAATTAAAAATGCTTTTTCTTATTTTATGAAGAGGGAGAAGGGGGAAGGCAAGGCATGAATCTTAGAGAACCTTTAATTAATTGATTTATTCATATCTCTCGATACAGTTTTGATAATTGGAACACTGAAAATATTTTTTTAATGGGGGAGAGAAACAAAACAGAAGTGTTCTTGAATAATGTGTATAACAAAATTAAAAATGCAATTTTATAATAGTATTTAGTTTAAAACAATAATTTTAATGTAATTTAATAGTATTTCGTAATGAAATACAATCTCATAATTAGTGTTCTAGTAAGAGCTAATAACTATTGCTTTTGAATATCACTGACGTAGACGGTGAGCCGAAAATGAGATATCACTTTGCAGCTATATCTAAATAAACACTAAAACAGCGTTTTGCGGACACTTGCAATTCCTAAATTTTTAATTCGTTAGAAAATTTGCATTTAAATGGAAATTGTGTTTTTCTTCGTGCAGACTTTTCAAAACAAAGAGCATTGACAATAGTGTATGTAACTTCTGAATCGTATCAAAGCATATGATCTGCATACATCCGTAATCACTAATTGATTCATTAAAATCAACAAAAGAGTATTATTTATTAAAAGAAAGTTTGCGTTATGTATACTTGCATAGTTTTTAAAATAAACCATGCTGATAGCCATAGAGTAACCGTGCTTTTCAATCGAGTTTAGGTTAGGTTTTGAATTTCGTTGCACTAGAGCTACACGAGGGCAATTGCTTTACAATCGAATTTAAATGTAATAATTTCATTATTTTTTTTTAATAATGTGCACTTTTTTGTAGGTAAACAGTGTTTATTTCATATATTTGACAGCTTTTTTTTCAAACATTTAAATAAATTAACTTAGTCAAGCGTGTTGGTAAACAAGCGGAATTATTAATTTCAGGAATCACCCCACGGTCAATTATAGGACTAGAGAGATTACAGAAACAAATACGAAAGATACAATAACAGGATTTTATATATAGAAAAGAAGGATAGAAAATATAATCTTTAAATAAAATCTTATTTTATTAAAAGAAATGAACATACCTATATATTTATCTTTCTTGCTTCAGATGTGGTCAAAACAAACAAACAAAAAACATGGTGGCTGAGTCGGTCGGCGGATGCGTCGAGGCTCAAGGCTGTTGGGTGCGAGGTTATATGGAAAAACTCTGTTAATACCCTCTTAAGAGAAATTCTGCACGCAGAAATACGGTGTTTTTCCGTTTTCGCTCGTCAAGCGTTTAAGGAAAACGGAAACAAGCTGTTTATTTCAGACAAACCGTCCGTTTGTTAAAGAAACGCAATATTTCCGTAAATTCCCGAAAATAATCACAGAAATATGCACGTAAAATTCAGGTTTTTTTAACAGTGTAACTATGCAGGTTTTTTTAATGCTTCGTTGGTCTATTTGTCCAGTTCAGTTATTCTTTTTCGGATACGTGGCATCTCTAACGAAAACTAATAAGTTGCAGGGCCAATATATAAAATTTCTATTTTATGGATTATGCCGCCATCCTTTTGCATGTGGCGGCATAACCCCAGAGTGATGTGGCGGCATTACCCCAGTAAGACAAAATGGCATAGACGGTTGTTTAAAGAAAAGTAGTCAGCCTAGTGTCCAAGCTAACGATGTGATAAAATAGCCAAATAATTACTCTTTTAAATGATATATAACTGATTTATCTAACTTAGAGATAGCAGTCACTTATCGCTTAATTTCAGAAGGCTCAAGATTAGATACAAATCACTAAAACCGTATTTTTTAAATAACTTTAAACCAACTCACTGCACGGCCATTAGCGTCTATACTACAAATTACTTTGCTTCCTTCTACAGGTCAGCGCTCACAGCCCCTCTCCCACACACACCGCGGGCGAGATACAAGGGGTGGCGGGATTCCCCTGCTCTCCCCTAAAGCTCCAAATCATATATTGTATCAAATTAACGGGACTACGCATAAAAGGACAGTCATACTTTAGCGCCATCACTGTTAAAAATTAAATTATTAAAAATGAGTACAAGTACAAGTTTTTTCACATTTTTCTGTGAAAACAAGATTCTCAAAAAGTACTTCTTGAAATTATGCACGTTCTTAAATTTCGATATGTCTGCCATGTTTTAAATATATCTGAATTGTGAAAGTGTATGCGTTGTGAAAATCGAACCTTTAACTTAACATGATAAATTAAAAAAAATCAAGTAAAATTTAAGAAACTGTAGAAAAAAATTCTTGGTTGAAGCAAAAGTATTGCAAAATCGCGTACTAATACTCAATTAATAACATAGTCGCTGACATTAAGCTTCTACGTTTCATCTCACTGTGGAATAATACGTTCTCATTTTGTTACCAAGTTGTTTTTATTTATGATTTGTGTTTTTTTTTTTAAAGAACATTATGTTGAGATTAGTTGGAACATGGAGTTATGATTTGTGTTTTTTTTTTAAAGAACATTATGTTGAGATTAGTTGGAACATGGAGTTATTAATATGGATACATGCATTTGTCAAAATGAGAACATGGAGGTACTTGAATAAATAAGTGTTTTGTCAAAAATGGGAGCATGTAGGGTCTCAAATTTGAAAAAGGCATATTTTCATATTTGAAAACAATGTGTTTGGCGATCGTACTAACCTATGATCCTCTCAAAATTGAGAACAATATTCTCAAATTTGAGAGCCCATTTTTAACAGTGATAATAAAAACAATAAGACAGTGCAAAGTTTGGAATATAAAAAAATAACATTTAAAACCTGTGAAGTTTTAAGAGTAAATGTAATAAATTAAGGATTATTTTTTTTTCTATGATATCTATAAAAGTGCTACAGTAGATTTATCTTCTCAATTAATTTAACTTTCCTAGCAATGTTCAATTCTGGAAACTTGTTACTACTACTTTGTTTTACCATTTCTTGGATACAAATACAAAGTCAGACAAGAAATTTTTTCTCTTATATTAAGAATTTATGTTTCGAACCTAAGAATCAATTACTTAAAGCACGTCTTTTTTTAAAAGATTTCGATTCTTTAAATTTATATTGAATCTAAAGTTCATTCAGTACATTCAAACGTTAAAAAAGGAGTTTGATAGTAATATCGTGAAAGTTTGTATTGAAAACACATTTTTGATTCACATTCAATTATCCGAATAGTTTTTAGTTCTTGATTTTTTATTTAAGAAATAAATTTTTCATTAATTCTTCACAGATACAAACTGAAAGTGGAAAATTAATTTATATAGAACAGTCAGAACTGTTATTTTATTTCTTAAGTTAAAACTATAGTTGTATTAGACATTAAATATTTAAATTTTAAAAGTGATTATTATAGCTTTTAAATTTCTAATAATTCATCAAGATACATTGTTTTTGTATTCTTTTATTAAATTTGGGAAATAGATCGTCAGTTATTTTGAAAGCTTTTAAAACATCAGAAAAATAAGCCGAATCAGCTGGCTAAATGTTTGCGTATGAATAAGCAAATTGAAATACTTGTTTACTCAAAAGTTTTAAAAGCAAAATTTACATACAGCCGAGTCAGTTGGCAGATTTCTGATTCCATATACTCTTAAGACCCGAGTAAAATCCTACACGTATAGTCTTAATCTAAACATACTTTTCATACAAATAATACATGCTAAAAAGCATGTTTTTCAAAAAAATTAAAAAAAAATTATGTTTACAGTTTCTTAGGGACACGCCTTAAATTCTAAAACTTCACTTTTTTGTACTATAAACGCAGCTAAAAAGTACGTATCACTTATTTGTAGTTAACAGATTATTTGACATTGTTTTTAATGCAAAATGCCTCGAAAATTAACTACTAAAAGAACTTTTTAAAAAGTTTAAAAAAATTCAATGATTTTTTCAAGAACTCTAATATCTTATTGACCCTCGTTCAACTTCATTTTTTTACAGAAATAAATGACTGATACCTGTCATCAAAGTCTGAAAAACTTATATTTGGATTTTCTTCTATCGGACCAGGTCAATTTCGGAACTAATTAACAGGTTAATTGTTCGTGGGGAGGTTTTAAAAAATTTTCCCAAAATGGGGACGTCAGGTCTCAAGAGGTTATACACAATATTTACATAGAGCTGAGTCACTTTACAGATTTCTGGTTCTTTATTAATAAGAAAGATAAAAAAAAATATCACTGAAGATAAAAATACTTAAAAGTCCTATAATCAAATAGAATTTCTCATGAATTCTTCAACTAGTTCTTACCCTTTCTTCGCCTACCCTTTTAAAGAGTTTCACCTACGATAGTCACGCATAGTCATAAAGCCGAGGTTAAGTAGATTGATTTCGATTTCTGTTTACTTATGAATTAGTAAGAGTTAAAAGGAATTGCTATGCAAATACTATTAAGAGATAAATTGTCTTATGGATAAACACGATAATTCATTACAATTTAAATTCTTTCCAGTGCGACCATTGCCAAGTAATTATCGATTTGCTTAAGACATTTAACTTAAGATATTTACAATCATACATAGAAACTCATACATATATAGAAACGCATCAACTTACTGAGTACTGATTTCTTATAATAAGTAAGGGTAAAAAGTGCTGTGTGTCCCAAAATAGAATACCTGTTTTTAAAAGTTAATAAAAAAGAAATGGATGGAGGTATTAAATTATACATAATAAATAGGGAGGTATATTATTACACAATTCTTGCAGAAAGCGAATGATCCATGTCTGGAATTAGATATGGAACACCTAATTATGTTAGTTATGTTTATTACGTTATCCTGTTATTACACTTTATTATGTTCAGTTTAACCGACAGATGGCGACACGTTGGCAAAAGAACTAGGCATGCGTATACACCGAAAAGGCGGACACGTGGTCAGAACTGAACATTTATGATGCTTTCATAGAATTGTGTTAATATCTATATCCAGTTCTTTTTCATTAACTTTTAAAAACAGGTAGTCATTTTCGGGATACTCTGTAGTCTGAAAGAATAGCATTGAAAGGAAAATACTTCCTCTCCCCCTGAGGGATACGTACATTGACTAAAATGTAAGCTTGTTTTCACTTCATAAAAATAAAATTTAAATTTTCAGATTAACATTTTATTTCTTTGATATTTTGAAATTGTTTTTCTGTAGAAGATCAATTGAAGGCTTTTTCTTATTTTAAATTTTAAATTTCAGTAAAATTTAAAAATTTATTATTTAAAAAATTAAGTGTGTTGCTGGAGAACTTAATAGTTAGATGACAGGTTTACATGAAACATGCACAGGAAATTTTCGAACAGTCCAGACTTGGTCAGACATCGTATAAATATATATTTATTCACAATTTACCCATGGCATTTACTGATAAAAGCTAGCAGATTGATTTTAAATAAGTAAAGATATAATTTCCCATCACTTAAAAATAATATATATAAAAAATATACATTAAATCCCAAAAGACAAATGTATCACCCAAACAGTAGAATTGTTTGTAGTCCAGTACTCTGGTGCACTGTCAAAAACATAAAAAAGTACTGTTGTTGTTACTTATCTCCTAGATTTATCAAAGCTGAACCAGATCTATGATGTTATTAACACCCAAAAGATCCAAACCATGACTGGATTTCTGTAAAGATCGAGTGGCGAAAGAAAAAGAAAAGTAATGTTTTCACTTTAAATAGCATATTTTTTAATAAATTATTTTTAAAGAAAATAACAGTATTATTTTGTAAATATGTTTTTTTGTTAATTCGTATAAAAAGCTTTTTTTCGAGTGTGGTTTGTTACATATAAGAAAAGGAACAACTTTTCATCACTTAATAAGTTAACATACATGTATTAACCCACCTACCTATGACATTTAAAATACTTTCAACTGAGAATATAAAATATCATATAACCACCTATTTGTTCAAGCGTTTTCCACAATATTTACATTCAGAAGAGAGGGGGGATCAGCCCGGCTGATTGCTGATTGCCTTGGATCGATCAGGCAAGGCGGATTACCGTTGTCTGGACCTCACCAGCTCGAGTTTCCAAAACTCATCGCCCCGATTATTCCGACATACTTCGCGGCCGATTACGCCGGAGCTGAATTGAAGCGGATGGTCCAGTCGGAGTTGGGGGCTATTTTTGGAAATATGTATGTTTTAATATTTAAATGTTAAGGGAGAATGGGCGCGCAGGACCGGGGGTCTCCAAACTCAAGTGCCTCAAGGTTAATCCAATGAGAAAAAATTATTTTCTTTGCCACATTTCTCCGGCTGCATTGAATGTTTTTACAAGCGGATTTTTTTATGTGATAAATGTAGCTGACTTACAGGTCTCTATCTTCCCTCTTTTTGAAATTGCTTCGAATATTTTGTGTAAAATAATTTATTGAATATTTAAAAAAATATTCGTGCTAATTTCAAAAAGTGGGAAGATAGAGACCTGTAAGTCAGCTACATTTATCACATAAAAAAATCCGATTGTAAAAATATTCAATACAGCCGGAGAAATGTGGCAGCGAAAATAATTTTTTCCCATTGGATTAACATTGAGGCACTTGAGTTTGGAGACCCCCGGTCCTGCACGTCCATTCCCCCTTAAGAGTCGTGTTTTAAAAACTGAGTAATATTGAAGAGGGTCGTGATAAGAGATGCGTTCCATTTTCCTGAAACTTTTAGGATATGTCAGTAGTACTAAGATAAGAAACAGTGAAGGGGAGAATGGGGTTATTTTGGGAAATATGTATGTTTTATTCTTTAAATGTTAACGGCAAATGTCAAATCAAATGTTAAGAGAATGTTAGAAGCTCGTCGAACGTTTTTATATTTTTTTAGGTGTTTTGTCATTCATTGGCTGTTACTTCTGGGTTTTACTTTTTGTAAGGAGAGGAGATTGACTATTTTGGAAAGTATGTGTGTTTTAAGTAGTGGGAAGTGTGAGTTATGAATGTGTTTATGTTTGGATCGATCTGGCAAGGCAGATTAGCGTTGTCTGGACCACACCAGTTCGAGTTTCGAATATTCATCGCCCCGATTATTCCGACATACTTCGCGGCTGATTACGCCGGAGCTGAATTGAAGCGGATGGTCCAGTCGGAGTTTTGTGAAATACAGGGTGGTTATAAAATAACGCTCCCTATTCGGAGTGGTCTGTAGCTTCAATGAATAATCCGAATGCAACAAAAATTGAGTCACTTACTAATGAAGAAGGGGGGAAAAGAATGGTATCATAAAAAAGACAAAATCCTAAAAAGGAATCATAAAAAAGAATCATCATTAAAAAAATCGTCTTTTGACCAGAATCTAAATTACGAAACGTCGTCAATTATGGCCAAGTACTGCCAACACAGCTAATTACGCCTTGTAATTTAGAACCCTGGTCAAGAGACGAGTTTCTTTTTTACGAAAAAGAATGGAATTATAACACAGAAACTCGTCTCTTGACCAAGGTTATAATTACGAGGAGTAGCCAATTACGGCTAATTACGGCCAACACATCCAATTACGCCTCGTAATTTAGAACCCTGGTCAAGTGACGAGTTTGTTTTTTATGATTCCATTCTTTTCCCCCCTTCTTGATCAGTAAGTGTCTCAAAGTTTTTTGCATTTGGATTATTCATTCAAGCTACAGACCACTCCGAATAGGGAGCGTTATTTTATAACCACCCTGTATTTTTAGAACTGGAGGTGGGAATTGGGGTTATTTTGAGAAATATGCATGTTTTAATATTTAAATGCTAACGACAAATGTCAAATCAAATGTTAACAAAATGTTAAAAGCTTGTCGAACATTTGGATGGTTTTTTAAGGTGTTTTGTCTTCCATTGGCTGTTACTTTTGGGTTTTTCTTTTTGCTAAATTGAAGAGGAATGAGCCGAATTTTGCTGAATTTAGAGAAGTTTTAAGCTGATGGTCCAGTTTGATTTTTGGGAAACATGTTTGTTTTAATATTTGAACGGTAATGACAAATGTAAAATGAAAAGTTAAAAGTTTGTAATTCTATTAAATGAAAAGTTCACTGGGTTTTAATTTTTTGAAAGGTGAAGGGGGAAGAATTCGGAAAATAAGTGTAATTTTATTATAGAAAATTGAATGGAAGTTAAGACGCATTTACCTTATTCCCTTAAATTGCATTTTGAAGTATCAAATAAAGCCTCTTAATATTGACTTGATGGTGTGGTATGGTAGGTACATATATATATTCTAGCCTGTGTACTTGTTCAGAGAACCGCTTATCAGCTTTCGTCAAGTAGGAGAGACACATGAAGAATTTTTACAGTCACAAAGAAAGGAATAACACATAGACAAATATCAACATTTATTGGCGGTCACAAACATCCATGTATGACCGGGATTCGAACCCGGCCCCATCAGCTCCAAATTCTAGCGTCCTAACGATTGTGCCAGTAAGTACTAGTGAGTACACTTCCAAACGCTTCTTTGGACAACTCGAGGTATTTCGGAAAATATATATGTTTTAATATTTATATGCTAATAGTTTTAAAAGCTGGTTCATCATTTAAATAGGTTTTTTTAGGTTTGTCTTCCATTTTCTGTTACTTCTGGGTTTAACTTTTTTTGGGGAAACGGGCTTGTTTTGGGAAGTATGTGCATTTTAACATCGAAGTTGAGGTGCAGTAACTTTATTTCGTCATACGGCGTTCAACTACATATTGTCACTCTAAATAGTTTTGAATTAATACGTGCATTTGCAAACGCTTCTTGTAAGCGCTAGAGTACAGTCGTCGTATGGTCAAGTACTTCGCAATGAGTGAAGTCCATAAAAAATATCAATACATTAGTTTGGAAGTGGTTCTAGGTGACAGTTACTGTTCTAAACCTACTTTTTTTCTATAAGAATTTCATTGAGCATTAAAAAAACAGAAAAGTAAGACATTTAATTTTTTTGTAAAACTTTTTGTTAAAAATAAAATTCCGTGACAGAAAACAAGCAAAATAGTTTTTTTTCACTTACCTATTTCTTCCCTACCATTAATAACTGTATAAAAAAACCTTTGTATATTTTAACACTTTAAATGCTTGGTAGTTTAAAAAGTTGTACGTTCAACTAATTAGTATCGCTGTTTTGTCTTTTGTCGGCAACTGGAGTGATGCTTATTTTGGTAAATAAGTATATTTTAACTCCTAATTGCTTAACAGCTTTCAACGTTCATCGTACGCTAAAATATGTGTTAAACTGTTTGGGCTATTGTCGGTGGCAGTTGAGAACGGTTATTTTTGGAAACATGTATATTTAAACCATTAGCAACTCAGCAACTCTTTTTACTCGAACTTGTTTATGCTTGTTAAAATTTTTATGCGTAACTGATGGTTTACATCTATTTTTAGTTGTCAGCTCGTTATACAATTTTGTAATCATTAAATTAAATCTTTTCAAGTTTCAAAATTTTGTTCTATAGCCTAACTTAAAACATAACTATGCAATCTAGGTTTATTGGCTCTGGTCTAAACTTTTTAGGTTGTCTTGTAAGCTTCGTTATAAAAACCCACAGACAAACGATATAGAATTTTAATCGAATTTAGGAATAACGATACTAATCGAATTTAAGAAAGATTATTAATGAATATAGAAAATTCTGATCTTTAAAAGTTCAACTGAATACTGTGTTTGATGAATTTTTGAGGTGTATAAAATTTGTGTGGAAGCGGTTCTAGGCAATAGTTTCCGTTACAAACCAACTAGTTTTTTTTAAAAATAAAAATTTCAGTGAGTATTAAAGAATAACAAAAGTAGACTATTTTAGTTCTTTTAGAATTCTTGACTAAAATTTTATTCTCGATGCTCACACTTACTGCTGTTTTCTTGTAAAAAAAGAAGTTCAAAAATAGCTTTAATATGAAATTCTGCTCATTTTCTGTCCAAAAAAAAAAAAAAAAAAAAAAAAAAACTCGACAACTGCGTTTGCATCGATTACACAGTAAAAATTAGTGCGGAATAATTATAAGCAGCTATATGCTTCTTTCCTCCTAAAATGTTCGCAAAGTCGCATTTCAATTAAGATGACCGACTCAAATTTCAATCATCTAACCACGAATTATAATATTAACCAATCTTATTCCTGGTTTTTCCAAAGGGCCTCATGAAAATGTCATTTGGAAGAACTATTTATTCTGCTACGATTAGCCAGCGATAAATGGAAAAATTTAAATCCTAGTCTGTGTGAATAATCCACAAGGCTTTTAATTCAATTATTTATTCCATGCGATAAACAATAAAAAAGCCGAAAAAATTGTGTTCAGATAAATGTTTATTTTTTTTTCAAATCGTCATTGTCTGCGTTTTATTCTAGTCGAAAAATTATTTTTTTACTAAAAATATTCTTAGGCCTTTGTTCCTAATAAGAGAAAGTAAAACATGAAACTTTAAAATATTGTTCGAAGAAACGAAAATAAAAAATAGTCCAGATATTACTTTTCCCTTATTTAACCCAATGAACAAACCAAAGTAATGGAAGACTTTCTAGACTTAGAAGGTTTCTGATTAAATTTTTTATTCTTGTTCTCTCAAGTAAAGTGATTATCTAACATGAAAAGTTTGCAAATTAGGATAGGATAAAAAAAAACATTCACGTTAATTAAATTAAATTAAACTAATTAATTACTGTTACAGGGTGTAATTCTTAAGTTTTTAAAAATACTTATATTTGAAGAGGAATTTTTACCACTTGTTGTAACAGCCTAATAACCACTTCTAGTTTATGAGTCCTAACATATTCAATATTTTTAACTCTAAGTTAACAATTTCACGTTAATATTAGTTGTTAAAGTATTTCGAAATATATTTAGCCCGTGATGCTTTCACCAAAACATTTCACTTTTATGAACACTGTTTAATTTTTTTACTTTAAGTACACAATTACGCATGTTTATATTACTTAAAGTCTTTATACTCCTACTCCCCCTATGAAGCCATTTTGTAAACATTTGAATTATATGGGTTATGTTAATAACCTACATAAATCAAATAACTAACTTTAACTTTAATTAATAGAAGCATGTGTAATTGTGTAAAAAATATTTAGCATGCGTATGTTAAATTTTTTTTCAATGCTAAGTGCACAATTACACCTGCTTACTTCAATAAAAGCTTTTCAAATTATATCCCCCTTTTCCTTTTCCTTTAACTTAAAGGCATAATACTTGCGATTTTCCATTCCAAGTAGCTAGTTTAACGATGAACTCTAACTTATAAATATCAAGTCAGATGGTTTACT